>CALYLW010000313.1:0-337500 GCA_944989445.1 Ampullaceana balthica | reverse complement strand
GAAACAAAAATCTCAGAACACAAAAATCTTTTGTTTCTTTGAATGCATCAAGGAAAACACGACAGCACCGCCGAAAGGGTTGGAAATGAAAGAAATGCGGTGCTTGTGTTATCAGTAAAAACACCCTTGCGTTTATTATATGACAGGACGCGAACTGGGATTTGAAATACACCAACAAACTTGAGTTACCGAAGAGCCAACTCATAAAGTTGTTTTTTTTTCAAATCTGGACAGAACCAAAAGGTTGAAAATAATAAGGGCTTGATGTAAATTTTTTAAGTTGCAGGGAGCGATTGGTTTGTAAATGGTTGGTGATGTAAACTGTCAGTGCCACAGCATGCTGAATGACCCACCTCGCGGCCGCTAAAACCAAACTGATTTTAATAAGATATACTGTCAGTATTTAAAGTTAATACATTAAATAGTTACTACCGCCGCCTAGCGGACATTAACATTCAAGCTGCTAGGCCTGTTTGACCTGACTGAACGTTACATCATTGTTGTTGACATTTTGTTTGAATGTTCGGTTTACTGTAGTTTTAGTTTATGAGTATGACGAATGCATTTAGAGCAGGAATAACAATTTGTAGTGCATTAAAATCCACAATAGTGTGTTGCTGGAAGCATGCTGTTGGCTATTGTGTGAAATGAGGTGCATGGATAATGGCTAGGTTACATTGCTTTTTATAGCGGTCATGATGGCGAAAATTATACGGCATTTCGAACGGTACCTGTTCGAAAATTTTGACAGGTACCAGGCCAGCTTTTTTTCAACAATACTGACAGCTCTACTCAGCACAGGATAAAAAATAAAGTTATGTGCGTGGGATGCATCATGTCCAAGAAGAATTTTAAATTATATTTTACTCAAAAGATGATTAGCTGAAACTCTCCATTACAGATTTCATCACAAAAGATTGGATGGGAAATTTTATTTTAATTTTTTTTTCATTTCATTTAACAATAAATATTTTTGTATATTTTTTAATACCTTTGTGATTTAGTGTTATTTTACCTGGTTTTTTTTGGGGTTTTTTGTTTTTGTTTTTGTTTTTTGGTGGTCTTTTTAACAAAATAATGAATTGAATAAGTTTTAATTATTTTGGTCCATTTTACAAAGAATTTTATCAAGTGACTTTAACTTCATATTTCAAAATAAATAGTCTTTATGATTTATAAAACCTGTAACAACATAAGGGACTGATTATATTTATAATTTGGACTCCATGAAAAACACTGAAGGATGGGTTGGGAGTTTTTTTTCTTATGGCATTGGAGAAATTTTAACATTTATTTCCAAATACCTCACTCAAGCTAGAATTCAAAAACATCAAGCATGAAAGAGAAAGACTTAAATTATTTATGATTAAGAATACCAAAATGCGCTTTCCCTGTACTTCTTATTCACTCTACTGCCTCTTGGCTATGTAACACCATGGTGCTACTAAAGGCCATATTCTTGTAAAAGTGTTCTTCCACAGCAAATCAATATCTATGAATTTAAAAGATTTGGATTCACTGCTGTATCATAATTATCAGTATAATTATATGCAAGTCCAACCTCTCTCTCAAGAATGTATCAAATATCATATTTTTATATTTTAAGTCTATCTTCAATGAATTTGACCCTAGCTTAATCTAACCAAATTTTTTTTTACTTACAATACATTTAATTGACATCTTTATTTGACAGATGAATAAACTTAAACGGCTCCTCAAACTTATTGAGAAATAATTCATTGACCTGTTTAAAGAGATAGGATAAATAATTTCAATGGCTACCAAATCAGTTCTTATTTGGGTTAAAGCAGAGCCCTTTAGCTATGGGACTATTCCTGTAGCACCTCACCCTCGACTAAATAGCACGGTAAGTCAATTGTATAGCTTCAGCATTTGAAATAAAACTATTGGTTTAATGACCAGTATAAAATCAGTGTTGATCATTTATACAAAACGTAGCTACCTATTTAATTTTTAAAATGGTATTTTTTAAATTTTAATCAGATATTGACGCAGTAAGGATTTACTTTGAAGTAATGGTAATTTCAACACAAGCCTTTCAACACAGAAAAACCTGTTCTTGTTAATTATGACTTACAAAATTTATAATTAGAACTATTTGGCTGATTCATAAAATAAAACTTGTTTTAAAGTACTTAAACTGAAATTCAACAAAAGAAGTTTAAATTAAAAATGTCAAAGTGTTATGTCATGTAAATAATAATTTTTTTTTAAATCTCCCATTTCCATCCTCTAAAAATGTTGTCCCTTTACTTTCAGAATATTCGCAAGATTGTTATATACTCAAAAAATAAAGGTAGCACCGGTTTTCCAAGACTAAGGTATAGTTTATTTTACATAAAAAATTCCAGAAGTTATTAAGTTTACAAAGATAGAAATAAAGTCATAAATAAATTTTTGGATGGTGCTTTAATTTGGAGAACAATATCCTTAAATATTGATCTTTGAGGAAAATGACTGAAACAAAAATTCTTAATATAATTGAGAGAATTAATTGTAAAAATTGTTTAAAAAATAGTTGGAGCAGTCTAATGCCTTTGAATATTTCCACAACAGTTACTCTATGTGGCAGCACATTGCGTGCAACAAGCTTCATCTTTCAGAGGACCTCGCATGGATGTGAGTCAATTATTTTGTTCATGTCATGAAATGTGATTGTTATTATGTAGGTATTCAATTTTAAAATTAAAACTGATACTGATCTGTCTGCTTTCTTAGTTAGGTTTTAATTAGGGATCAGTAAAATAATTTAGACGTCATTTGCAAGCCGTTCCATGCACAATCTGATAGTTTAAATCCCTTAATGTAAATACTCTAATCTGGAGCTGTTTGGCTCATATGGCGTGGCATAATGTTTTCAGGCTTGACAATTGTATATGTGCTGTAGAAACAAGGGTGGACAAAAATCAGTGAATTACTTATAAACTTGTTTTAGTACAAAGAGAAAAGAAAGTGAAAGTTATTTACAAGCTTTCAAACGGAAGCCCAATCGTACAGTTATTCATTTACATTACTTACATTGGTTTTTTAAAATTTTACTTTTATATGTGTTAAACTGGTAATACATGGTTCATAGAGCCTTCTGGGTTAAAAAAAATATGTAGCAAATCCTGGAAAACTCCTGAACTTAAATGACACATTTTTATTTAAACTTCACGTTTTTACAGAGGATAAGGTGAAGAGATTCATGTATTAGATTCATGTTTTTACCACTGGCTTAATTTTTAGTTAATGTCCTGGAAGTTTATACTTCCTCCATGAAAATACTGGAAATCTTCTGTAATTTAATTTTATTTTTGTCCCTGAAAACTCAAACTATCTTGAGAAACATTAAAAGTTTAGGAGGAATCACAAATTTTATGAATTTGCTTATGAATTCAATGAATTCAACTCTAAATAATAGCCTAGTCATGTGCTCAAAGGACTTTAATTCAATTCAAAATTTAGCATAATCCATCACCCTTCAAAAAGAAAATCAACAAAACAGTTTGCATAAAGATGGCTATATAGCCATTTACATTATGGTCTACTAATGAAACCTCTATAGTTTGGCGACTTATGAGGTAAAAAATTGTGGCAACTGCTTTATTAGTCAATGACATAGAATCACTACACACCATTATTAGTCAATGACATAGAATCACTACACACCATTATTAGTCAATGACATAGAATCACTACACACCATTATTAGTCAATGGCATAGAATCACTACACACCATATTAGTCATTGGCATAGAATCACTACACACCATTATTAGTCAATGACATAGAATCACTACACACCATTATTAGTCAATGACATAGAATCACTACACACCATTATTAGTCAATACATAGAATCACTACACACCATTATTAGTCAATGACATAGAATCACTACACACCATTATTAGTCAATTACATAGAATCACTACACACCATTATTAGTCAATTACATAGAATCACTACACACCATTATTAGTCAATGACACATTGACAGTGTTTTCGTTTTTAAGCTCTAGAAATATATGAAAATTGAAGAACTTACTCTTTTAATCTTTTTTCTTACATAGGTATTTTCAGACTTGTCAGTTTTTTACAGAGAATCCCTCATCAATAGAATGTATGGAAAAAAATGAAAGATTTGCTCTGTGTAAAGATCAGCATGAAAGATGTGAGTCATTGATTCAAAGCAGTGAAGATTAAAATACTCTGTTTTTGTAGTAAATTAAAACATTTATTTCGGCTTGCATTGCCTGCATGAGAAAAGTAAATGCTTTTTAATGTAATTTCCAAGTATCCTGTTTTATCATACTTTAGTACTATTTTGCAATAACTTCAAACAAGATAGGGCTTTCATTTCTAGCATAGGATAAAGTGTTATTTACTTTAGTGAACATGTGAGCATTGCTAGAATAGGATCAAGTGTTATTTACTTGAGTGAACATGTGAACATTTCTAGAATAGGATCAAGTGTTATTTACTTGAGTGAACATGTTTTTGATCATGCACTAACACTAACCCATTTAACAATCCATGTTTAATTTCTTTGACCAACCAGCCAAACTGGCAGCCCGTGAATCTGTGAATCTCTACAAATTTGTTATATTTCTGAGCATGCAGCAACTCTACAGAATGTCACTGAGGACTTCGTTGGTTGCAGGGGATGAGTATCCTTGTTCTGAGGAAGTTTTAGACAATCAGTAGGATTGATAGGACCTAGATGGAAAGTTTTAGACAATCAGTAGGATTGATAGGACCTGGATGGAAAGTTTAAGTTTTTTTTAAAAATCCTAAATGTCACTTTGAGAGTGAACATCAACTGATTGTATGTATACATGTTTTTTTTAAATTTCAGTCACACAATGTGCTACAAGTTATTTTTTATTTTTTAGATAGATGGGGCAAGCAGCATTGTGTGACATAGGTCTGGGCTTTAAGGCCATGTTCAGTAGAAATGTGTGATACTAGCTTGGCTCTGTCCGTATTTACGTATTTCTTAAAGAATTAGAGGACTTGTTACTATCAACAGTGTTAAAGTATGAAGCCTTGACCCCAGTTCCCTAAGGTGGCCCAGTACATCAAGTTCAGCCACAACCTGTGACCTGGATGGTAGGTCTACTCCTAGAGGAGGAACCACTAAAGTAAGAAATATTCCCTTCAAAATATCCCAGCTTAAATCCATATGTTGAATATTCCCTTCCACTATATATTACTACAAAAGATACTGTAATATTGTAATACATGTATATATCACTAAGGTTATGAAACAATACACACTTTATTATTATCATTTTTAAGTGCATTAAATTATGTTAAATAATTACTACAGGATTAACCCTTGGTCATCTTATATGTAATGGTTTATGTAAGAAAATGACCACAGAATTATTAACCAATGGCATTTTTCCCAGTCACTGGATGACCACAGTCACCACCTGTTTATACAGAACAACATTGGAGAGCTGACAGACCTTATCTCAGATGAAGGTGGGACACGAAAATGACAGTTTGTTTAGTTGATATAATATAAGATTGATATGTATGTGTATATAAATATTGATAGAAATGGGAAAACTGTGTGTGAGATATTGAATCTAACAGACCTTCTTTGTTCTGACTTCCAGCTGTGGGAGGAGCTCCTCTACCCAAACATTTGTCCCTGGAGGCTGTGGAGGCCTTAGGCTTTGTCCTCATTGGCAGGACAGATATCTCACCGTGAGTCTACAATACCTCATATGCTCTATCAAAATATTTAGAAACAAACAAATTGATGGCTAAATAAATTATTAAAAAAATAACTTTTACTATATAATTTCTTGATTTTATAAAAATCATTTTTAAAAATGTACTATTCTCTTCCAAAATGAAATTTAAAAATAGTTTAACAAGAATATTTTATTTAGTAAAATATGTTTCGTAAGCTACCTACCAGCCATTTTATTATTTCTTGTGACAGGTCCCTGATGCCGCTCCATGACCTTGCTTGTCTCCAGACAGTTCAGCAGCTTTCAGGCTATCAAAAGGTCTCTGTTCCAATCTACCTCAGTCTCAGATGCTGAAATGTTCTTCTTTTAACCTCAGGCCCTAACAATGGCCACTGATGACGGCTAAATAATGCATTCACTTTATTATGAGTTTAATTGGACATCTCAGACTCTTCCACGCTTGAACAAATATTTTAAAAACATAAGATATAGTCATTGTTATTGTTATAGTCATTGTTATTGATATAGTCATTGTTATTGTTATAGTCATTGTTATTGATATAGTCATTGTTATTGTTATAGTCATTGTTATTGTTATAGTCATTGTTATTGTTATTGTTTTTCACAAATGGCACAATACCCAATGACCAATAGTTATGGACATTATTTCAGACATTAAACATTGATGCAAACATTACTAAATACATAAATCAGATAAAATCCATTGTGGACATAGATACCAAGAGTTGTCTTCTTTATGGCAGCAACATCACATGCACGCAAACATGAGCATTTAAATACAAGAGTTACTAGTCATTCATACAAGTCATTCAGTCATAGAAGGCATCATAAAAAGTCATTTATTCATAAAAGTATTCATACAAGTCATCATACGTGTCATTCATTTCATACAAGTATATATACAAGCCATTCATTCATACAAGTATTCATACAAGCCATTCAAACAAGTCATTCATACAAGTCATTCATACACATCATTCATTCATACAAGTTATCATAAAAGTTATTCATTCATACAAGTACATTTAATTCAAAGACAATGGAAAGATGCTAAGTTTAAGGCCACATTCATTCCTCATAGCTATGTAGTTTTATCAAAGTAATGCCAGTTATTCTCACAAGAGCTACTGCCCAGCTGTGACAATAAACATGAATAACTGAAACATTTGTATAAAACCCAACTCCCCAGGCCACCAAGACCTTTCCAACACGTCAGTTCACCATGTGGTTGAAAGAATGCCTGGTTCAGAACCCTTTCAACGTGTCTGCTTGTATAGCCTCGGGGACCAGGCTGTCTTGGCCTTTCATAGGTAAACTGGACCAGTTTGAGTTGAGCCTCTTAAAACATCTTTGTTTTAATTTAATGTCTGGCTGTTGTCTAATAAATTATCCTGGCAAAGAAATGGAAATAATTTCTAAGATATCACTTATAAAAATCTTGGCATATATTTGTTCATTATTCATCCACCACTGTCCACATGAATTGTGCTGTCTTTACTGATTTGGTGCTTCTGCTCTTCAGCACCACTGTCCACATGAATTGTGCTGTCTTTACTGATTTGGTGCTTCTGCTCTTCAGCACCACTGTCCACATGAATTGTGCTGTCTTTACTGATTTGGTGCTTCTGCTCTTCAGCACCACTGTCCACATGAATTGTGCTGTCTTTACTGATTTGGTGCTTCTGCTCTTCAGCACCACTGTCCACATGAATTGTGCTGTCTTTACTGATTTGGTGCTTCTGCTCTTCAGCACCACTGTCCACATGAATTGTGCTGTCTTTACTGATTGGGTGCTTCTGCTCTTCAGGGTACTGCTTATAAAAACATTTCATGTGTTGTTTTCAGGGGAGGATCAGAAATCTGACCAGAGTCACAAGAGGGGGAAAATAGCAACGAACGCTCCGTCAGTTCCTAAAGAGTTTGTCAAAGGGTAATTTTAACATGTGTGACACATGAAGAGAAATGTAGACAAGAAATTACAACAATGTTGCTACTATAAATATCCCTTTACATGAGCAGATCTGAAACAGTGATCTTCTAAAGCCTAGTATTGGTCAGATATAATAAGTAGCTCCTATAGAAGTACTGACCATTTGTTAATACCCCTGGAGACTCTTGAACATAAAACTAGATGAACAAAGGGTTGTCCCTTTGTTTAAACATGTAGTCATTTATAAATGAACAAATGTCTGATACATCATGAACAATGTTTAGATCTGATATATAAACAATAATAAGTTATACATTTACAATAGCTGGATGTGACACATTAACAAAAACTTAATTATGAAATGTCAACATACTAAGATTATAACAGGTGAACGATTCTAAGATATCATTATTGAGCAGTATCTTTTTTGCGAGGAAAATTCATTCTTTATATTTATGTGACATTTTGTTCTGCCTTCCTTTAAAACTTACCAAGAACAAAATTCTAAAATAGCCACATTTTTTAAATGACATTTTCGCAATTTGCAGTGTTAATTAATTAATTTTAACTTGAGTGTACATCGAATCACTATTTGGATAAATTTTTTAACTAGAGTGTACATCTAATCAATATTTGGATAAATTTGTTAACTGCAGTGTACATCTAATCAATAGTTTGGATAAATTTGTTAACTGGAGTGTACATCAAATCAATATTTGGATAAATTTGTTAACTGGAGTGCACATCTAATCAATATTTGGATAGTTTTGTTTTTCTTCCTACAGGAACAAAATGATCATCATGAGTCAAGTCAGCAAACAGACAATAGCCAGGGTAAGTTAGGAATTTTATGGTATGTTATGGCCAGGCTAAGTTAGGAATTCAATGGTACAAAATAGCCAGCCTGAGTTGGGAATTCAGTAGTATGTAATAGCCAGGGTAAGTTAGGAATTTAATGGTGTGTAATAATCTGGGTAAATTAGGAATTTAAGCATAAGTATAGCCAGGGTAAGTAGGAATTTAATGGTCACAATAGCCTGGCTAATCATAGCTTTGAACATTTTATAACTGCATAAAGGAAAAGTTGGAATTCCAAGAGAGTATAATTTTTAAAGCACAATGAAGTTGAACAGTAGGTATATGTAGAGATAGAGAGTGGGTTGAGTTCAATAGAAAAGTCTCTTGCTGTATAAAATTGAGAAATATTTGCAATAGTAGAACTTTATTTCATGTTTTCTTATTTTTCCTTTTAATATCCTGCTGGCACATTTAAAAAATGTATTTTTGTTTTCAAGTAGTCCATCAACTTATTGATTGAAATAAGAATATCTGGTTCAAACTAGTCATGTCTTTTCATTCTGAGGCCTGTACATTAAATACTATCTCTACAGAGCTCTGGTACTTTGGAAATGAGCACAGTGAAAATCCATCGAAGCCATCACTCATTCCTGTACCTCCTCTCACCACTCAGGTAATACATTGTTCATTTTTTGTACTTACTTTCTAAACTCAGTGACAGTAAGGCATTTTAACTGTCCCTGTCAGGTCTGTGACTATTGACATGTCATTGTATCTGATTGTCTCTGCCAGGTCTGTGACTATTGACATGTCATTTTATCTGATTGTCTCTGCCAGGTCTGTGACTATTGACATGTCATTGTATCTGATTGTCTCTGCCAGGTCTGTGACTATTGACATGTCATTGTATCTGATTGTCTCTGCCAGGTCTGTGACTATTGACATGTCATTGTATCTGATTGTCTCTGCCAGGTCTGTGACTATTGACATGTCATTGTATCTGATTGTCTCTGCCAGGTCTGTGACTATTGACATGTCATTGTATCTGATTGTCTCTGCCAGGTCTGTGACTATTGACATGTCATTGTATCTGATTGTCTCTGCCAGGTCTGTGACTATTGACATGTCATTGTATCTGATTGTCTCTGCAGGTCTGTGACTATTGACATGTCATTGTATCTGATTGTCTCTGCCAGGTCTGTGACTATTGACATGTCATTTTATCTGATTGTCTCTGCCAGGTCTGTGACTATTGACATGTCATTGTATCTGATTGTCTCTGCCAGGTCTGTGACTATTGACATGTCATTGTATCTGATTGTCTCTGCCAGGTCTGTGACTATTGACATGTCATTTTATCTGATTGTCTCTGCCAGGTCTGTGACTATTGACATGTCATTGTATCTGATTGTCTCTGCCAGGTCTGTGACTATTGACATGTCATTGTATCTGATTGTCTCTGCCAGGTCTGTGACTATTGACATGTCATTGTATCTGATTGTCTCTGCCAGGTCTGTGACTATTGACATGTCATTGTATCTGATTGTCTCTGCCAGGTCTGTGACTATTGACATGTCATTGTATCTGATTGTCTCTGCCAGGTCTGTGACTATTGACATGTCATTGTATCTGATTGTCTCTGCCAGGTCTGTGACTATTGACATGTCATTGTATCTGATTGTCTCTGCCAGGTCTGTGACTATTGACATGTCATTGTATCTGATTGTCTCTGCCAGGTCTGTGACTATTGACATGTCATTGTATCTGATTGTCTCTGCCAGGTCTGTGACTATTGACATGTCATTGTATCTGATTGTCTCTGCCAGGTCTGTGACTATCGAGAAGTGCAGGAACACAACTCTGATCTTGGGACCAGTTGAGGCTACTGTTCATGTCAGCGGATGTGAGAATGTCACAGTTATTGCCCCTTGTCGTAGCTTTATGATCAGGTCCGTTGAATAATTAGAATAGTCATTTTGAATAATGGAATATTGTGGGATTTTTTTAAAGGTGGAATAATTCAGTTAGTTATGGAAACTTAAATTAACAATTTTTGTTACATTATTTGTCTTTTATAATTGTTACTGTTTTGTTTAGATAACACATTAAGCCATAGGTTCCCAATCTTTTTTTTCTGGATGCGACCAGTTTTTATAAAAGCCAAATGATCCACAACCAATATTTCCTCTTAGGCTGCGTAGCCAGGCTACATTCTGCCAAACATCATGCAGCAGTTAATTAAGAGTTACCGCACAGCTGATTTTGTTATGTATAATATATGTGTGTTTGTGAGATGTAAAATTCTGCACACACAAAAATGGATGCTGTACAACTTTGCCTACGAGTTTATTTTTGTGACATGAATCAATGAAACTTAACAGGGAACATTGCCCACAACTCCCATACGAATTGAAAAAAGCAATTTTAATAAAGTAATTGATGGTATTTTGATGATGTCCCCAGCGGTTCCACCCTGTGCACACTCTACCTGCTGACACCCCATCGCCCCATGCTGCTGAGTGGGAATGATACCATCATGCTGGCACCGTACCACACCTTCTACCCGACCTTAGAGGACCACATGTTGAAAGCGGGCATCGGCACAGCACCTAACCTCTGGGATCAGCCGTTGTGCATTGGTCAGTTAGTATGAACATGGGGATCAATGTTCTCTTTAAGCTGCTCGGCCGTGCAGATATCTGACTGAAGCTGCGCAGCAGTTTAGCATTACCGTGCAGCAAAATTTGTAAAATATTGTGCAAAACATTAATGCTGTGCAACTTTGTACACAAGTGTTTTTTTACACGGAACAATGAACCTTAAAGTGAACATTGATGGGGATGTTTAGATTTGAACCAATCACATCTTTACCCTGGTTTATTTAATCAATATGACAAGTGTGCGAGCCTCTAACCCTACAAACATTAGAATTTAGAAGACTAATAAATCTCAATGAAAAAGCAGTGACAATTTATTGACATGAACAGTCCTTTAAATTGTTTAGAGACTAAATTTCAGCATTAACTAAACAAATGACTATGTTATCTTTTGATAAATCAAATTCGAATAATTTGTATACATATATAAAAATATTTGTATTCTGTCATCAAAGAAAAATTATTTATGTTTAAAATGAGTTTTTATTATTAATATTTAGAGCCTATCCCAGAGCTGATATAACCCTCTTACATATAAGGCAACATTTATTTGATCACCCGCCTTAAGATCTTTTGTTTGATCACCCGACTTAAGATCTTTTGTTTGATCACCCACCTTAAGATCTTTTGTTTGATCACCCGCCTTAAAATCTATTGTTTGATCACCCGCCTTAAGATCTTTTGTTTGATCACCCGCCTTAAGATCTTTTGTTTGATCACCCGCCTTAAGATCTTTTGTTTAATCACCCGCCTTAAAATCTATTGTTTGATCACCTGCCTTAAGATCTTTTATTTGATCCATCAATACCACCCGCCTTAAGATCTTTTATTTGATCCATCAATACCACCCGCCTTAAGATCTTTTGTTTGATCCCTGCACCAACCCAGGCCCTGATCACAGAGATGAACAGCCAGTCTGGCAGATCCTGCCCGAGTCAGAGTTTTACCCCTTCTCTGTACCTTTTGAGATGCAAGGCTCCACCAAGGTAAGGTTACCTTTCTTCTGTAGAGTTACCATTGACATCAGATTTTAACAAGACTGTTGTAGCTGAAGGTTTCAGTCTAAACCAAGGGTGGCCAGACCTGTAGTAACTGTGAGCCATTTTAAAAATTAAAAATATTGTTCAGAGCCGCATGGAAACACTATGGGTCATGACCTCACTCGCAATGAAAACTTCCTTTTGTGGTATATTTTTATAAATTATTTTGTATCCGAATTTAATGATTTAAACGTTTCAATGGTTTTAGCACAATTCATATGTGGAAGAAATATATTCGTTACATTTACACAATTAACAAATATTTAAATATGTAAATTTTATTAATAGAAACACACTCATTTAGACTCAAAATTATATTCAACATTAAATGTTATGATTCTCCTTAGAACTAGCAAGTTTCTTTAAATCTGGTTGTTAGCTAGTAATTCTGGTGCAAAATTCTGTCAGAGAAAAGCCGTTAAGCACAAGCAATATTCAAAGTAATCAAAGCGATGGCATGGCATAACTTGCCTCAGTTGAAATAACACCTTATGTGCTAAAAGCAGATCAGAAAGTAGTGTCCTCTACTATTGCTGACACATTCAAAACTTTAACTCGGCAAGCCTGCTTTTTCTTAATTCAGATAAATTGAAATTATTTTCAATCCTTTGTTTCAGTAGAGATTTTGTTTAAATCACTTATTTTAATATTATATTTTTATGTTTTAAATAAAAATTGTTAATTTCATAAATTGTTTGGGAGCCGCAATGTGAACACAGAAGAGCCGCATGCGGCTCGCAAGCCGCAGTTTGGCCACCGTTGGTCTAAACTGAAATTCTTCATCCATGTCATGAAACATTGCTGTGTAGGCCTAGAGAAACCACTCTCTATTCTATGTGTGAGTCCAATGTAAACAAAAAATCAGGTAAATAGGGTTAATGTTACCACATATTTAGAACAAACAATTCTCTATCTAAACATTTAACATTCACCAGGTTAACTCAGTGTGGTTGTGGGTGAGCAGGAACTTAATCTGTTTAAATTAAACAGCAAGAATGATTTTATTTGTAAATAACTTCATGCCGTTCCAAATATTTGGTTTTATAATTTTGTGTTGAGAAAATTAATGGTTTTTTTTGTTTTTAGTCACATGTAGAGTTGTCAGCTGTTTTCCCAGCTTTTTTTATGCCTCTCAAAACATCTGTCCCTGCTGGGCTCACACATCCATTCCATACAGCCATTACCTTTTATGTAGGCTAATGAAACGGGAATATATCTAACCACTGAATAATTTGAACTGTCTATCTACTGCTACTCTTGCATTGACGTCATTGTTGACTTGTATTGTGTGGCAGGCCATCCCTGGCAGCCTACCCACTTATTACCAGAAGGAGCTCAACAAAAGACAGAAACAGATTGATACCTGGCAACACATGGTCAAGGAAGCTGGTCTGTCCCGTGAGCAGAGAAAAGAGTTTCAGACATTAGTGGAATCCAGATTTCACGTAAGTCAGACGTTGTGTTTTACACTGGGCTGTTAACTGGCTATAGTTGATCTTCATTACCATTTCCCTGTGTATAATGGGTCATTCACACAAAGATTATTTTATATTGTTTTTAAAAAAAAATTTAAATTTTATTTGACCTATCATATTATGTAGACTGATTTGGGTTTTTTCTCCTTCATAAGTAAAAACTAAACCTTTTTGCAGAATGTTCGATAATGTTGTGTAGCAATAAAGTCAAGTTAAAGAAACCTTATAGATACCATTGTAGCCAACTCAGTGTGTTTTTATCTCTCCTTACTGCACTGACCACTGCTCGGTGTCTACCACTTTATTAACATCCTAAACTCTGGCTGTCCACAGATTTGGCTGTCAGAGACTGGACATAAGCGGGAGCTGGACAGTCTGGTTGTACCATTGCAGCCAGTTCTAGACAAGAAATGATATGTACACTTCTCAACAGCATTGTGCTTCTTTAATGTGTACAGATAAAATGTCTTGAAACCATTCTGTTACATTATACATTATTACTTTTGTGAGGATTGTCATGAGAAACTTGAGTACTTAAGAGTTGGATCCAATTTAAATTTAGATGGTCATGATATGGCAGTTCAACCGGTTGTGTTGCTGTGGATTGTGAGATGACAACTCAACCGGTTGTGTTGCTGTGGATTTTGAGATGACAACTCAACCGGTTGTGTTGCTGTGGATTGTGAGATGACAACTCATCCGGTTGTGTTGCTGTGGATTGTGAGATGACAACTCAACCGGTTGTGTTACTGTGGATTGTGAGATGACAACTCAAACGGTTGTGTTGCTGTGGATTGTGAGATGACAACTCATCCGGTTGTGTTGCTGTGGATTGTGAGATGACAACTCAACCGGTTGTGTTGCTGTGGATTTTGAGATGACAACTCAACCGGTTGTGTTGCTGTGGATTGTGAGATGACAACTCATCCGGTTGTGTTGCTGTGGATTGTGAGATGACAACTCAACCGGTTGTGTTACTGTGGATTGTGAGATGACAACTCAAACGGTTGTGTTGCTGTGGATTGTGAGATGACAACTCATCCGGTTGTGTTACTGTGGATTGTGAGATGAGGTTATCTATAATCAAGTTAAATTGCCTCATCATTTTAAGATAAATTCGTACAAATCATTTATTTGTTTAAAGTCGGACAGTTATACCGTGTGATTTTTTTTCAACATTGCTGGTATGTCTAGCTAATTAATGAAGATAACCATTTGTAAAGACTTGTTGAAATGTATGATTCAAAGTAAAAAGTATCCTTAAGTTGGTCTGGTGTTAGATTTGTATGGTTTTTCTAAAACTGTACTCCTTTATTTACATAGTAAATGATAGCAACCTTCCCCATATAATTGACACAATTCTTGTTTGTGTGTGTGTGTGTGTTTTGATTTTTTTACTCACTTACAACCCATTCCAAATTATGGCTTGGATTCTAGCTCTTGTTGTTTTATTAACATAGCAACCTACTTCATATTATGAGAAGGTAACCCTGTCCATATTGGGGGGTATAATTCGATTACTAAACTTGATCTTTCAAAATGGTGAGGAGAAGCATTTATTTCAGGCTGTATGAGTTACCTCACTTGCTTGACATACCGAATGACGCGAGCTAGTACAAAGTTGAACGAGCAAGTACAAAGTATATGGATCATAAAATGAAAGATAAAATTATTGTTATTGTATTATTGAGTGCCTCATTGGAGAATAACACGACTGTTGGATTTTGTTGTACCTTCATTTATAAGTCAAGGAGAACTTACTTACTTTTTGAACTAAAAATGTCTTAAGACTAGGGGCCGTCCATAAAGTACGTCACGCTCCAGAGGGGGGGAGGGGGTGTAAGAAAGTGTGACAGTTTGTGACAGAGGGGAGGGGGGGTCCGGCCATATGTGACGTCACGGTATTTTCTATTAAATTTTTATTATTTTGTTAATAAAAACACATTTTTTTGTTCGAAAGTGTGACGTACTTTAGGGGGGGGGGTCCGAGGTTTGTGACAGGGGGGAGGGGGGGAGTTAAAAATGGTAAAAAATAGCGTGATGTACTTTATGGACGGCCCCCTACTCCCTACACAGTCATTCTTTATTTTTTTAGATTCAAGTTGTTTGTGCCCGTGACATGTTTAGATAATAATAATTTATTATAATAAAAATGGTAAAAGTAGTCAACAATAAATGTCTCCATTAGACAAAAGTGAATACAAATTTTGAAATAAGTGTCAGCTAAATCTCTGGTGAATCCCCCAACCCGCCCCCCCCCCTTTTTTTTTCAACAACAGTTTTTTACACGCTTTTATTTTTATTTGAGTCTCACTTTTTGTATCCGTCAAATCTTGTAACTTAAAATTAAACCACTTCTGATGGTCCTAGAGATCTCAAAATTTTACCACTGATAGATCTTGGATGACAATGCATTGTATAAAAAATTCAGATCGATCAAATGTACCTCAATTCGCCCTAGAGGGATACACGTAATTTCAATGTGTTGATGACAAGAGTGGATTGAAGGACAGAGTTTTTATTATAAGTTTAAATAAGTGAAATGTAAAAAAATCTTTTTTTAAAAAGGACACGCTTTTATTTACAAACATTTACAGACTGAAACGCGCTGATCTCCCCTGCCCTTGATGTAAACACGGGAATTTGGTAAACGAAGGCTGGGGTGAAACCAGTGAGCCGTGGAGGTCAACTCTAGCAGACGACTATACATTCTAAATAGTGATAAATAGAGATAAACTAAAAATTGATTAATTTAATTACGGTACATTCGATCGATCTGAAATTTTGATACAATGCATTGTCACCCAAGGTCTATCTGTGGTAAAATTTTGAGATCTCTAGGACCATCAGAAGTGGTTTAATTTTACGTTTCAAGATTTGAAGGAAGGATGGATGGATACAACATACAAACAGTGTGACTTAAATAAAAGCGTGTAATAATAATAAAATGTATGAGCATAAATAAAAAGTAACAAGTCTAAATGAAGAAAAAAATTCCATCCATCCTTCCTTCAAATCTTGTAACGTAAAATTAAACCACTTATGATGGTCCTAGAGATCTCAAAATTTTACTACATAATATATAGATCGTGGATGACAATGCATTGTATCAAAATTTCAGATCGATCGAATGTACCGTAATTAAATTAATGCACTTTTAGTTTTTGTCTATATAAAATATTATCACTCGCATCAATGAACCATGCCTCAATTCGCCCTAGAGGGATACAATTCATCTCAATGTGTTGACGTCAGACGTGGGTGTTAAAGAGCTTTTTTTACAACTTTAAAAAGTACTATCAACAAGAAGTCTTGCTGGCCGAAATATAAGCGTGATCGATTGCCAACTTAGGGGTACGAGGTTCAATATTCAGTTAGGGAAAATGTTTTTTTTATTTGTATTATACGTAAATTTGAAATGAATAATCTTTCTTTTTACCACTATCACATTTTAGTTATTGACAATGAAGTTTAACTAATTAAATTGAATTGATAAGGTCGAAAAATCAATTTTAAAAAATGTTGATACTAAAAAGTAGAAAATAAAATAATGTAAAAAAAATATTTTTTTTAAAGGACACGCTTTTATTTACATATAGAAAGTGCACTAAAAAGAAGAAACTAAAAATTTTCTATGAAAACGGGTGAAATCGGTGAACCCATCTACTGTACATAAATGCGTGGGGCGCTCATCACAACTCTCTATCGTCTACAAGGCTGCGAAACAAAAAAAAACAAATTTGTGTGAATATTAATAAACAGTAAAAGTTTCACAACTTTGATCATATGCATGCTACTATCATATTAATTAGAAATATTTATCTATATGTAAGAGAATAGTTGCAATGAGAAATAATTTGTGATGGGCGCCCCACGCTTTTATGTGCAGTAGATAGGTTCACCGATTACACCTGTTTCCATAGAAAAAATTAATTTTCTTCTTTTTAGTGCACATTCTATATGTAAATAAAAGCGTGTCCTTTTTTTTAAAAAAAGTTTTTTTTACATTATTTTATCTAGTTTAGCCTTAATGATAATGCGAAAACAGTTTTTTGTTGTGGAATTCTCATGATTCAGTTCTTTAAAGACACTCTGCAAATTATGTCTCAACCACTACACCCCCAACCATAGTTACGCTTTGTCATCAAGTCAGCTTGGGTGACGTCATTCGTTAGTAACCGCTAACTCACGGTAAACGATAATTTGATAATTGTTGAAGCTGGTCACGTGACGCACGGCCGCCACGACACGTGAACTAACGTCCTTTCCCACGGCAATACACGGCCGATGAATGAGTGACGTCATCCACCTCCACAACCATGTGTAATCTTACGATGTCTCAACACAACTGCCACCTTCACACCAAACCAGCTACTGTTTAAGAGGAGACAAGCATCAAACTTAACTTTGACCTATAGTTTGGGAGCATTTCATTGCAAGTGTTGACGCAAACAGCTAATGTGTTGTTCTACTCCGTCAGAGTTACATTTCTTGAAAACTTGCCCCATCCTCCCCCCCCCCTCTCCCTTCTGGATAATATTTCTATCCATCATCCAACATTTTCCACTCTGTTAAATTCTGTCACTGGGTGGTGTTTTCTAAACAGCAGCAACAACGAAAACAAATCGATGTGCGCCTCTGGGCAAGTTCTCCATCTTTATATTATATAAAGGATAACCAAACTCACCGTACGATAAACCAAGTATCAAACATTTAAAGCACGCCGACACTTTTTAAACCATACCATTTGAAACTCGACACCCCGCCCCCAACCCTATTTCAGTTAAGTTGGGGAAGTTTTGGCATATAAAATGAATGAGTTAGTACTAGGGTTGTTAAACCAAAATTGGAAATCCGGTTACCGGTTTTGAAAGCGATAATCAGTTTTAAAATATCCCAAAACGATAATCGGATTTAATTTATTTTTTTTAAAAATCATTTCCGTACTGAAACTGAAAACTTCAAAAAATATTCGAACAAAATTTATTCCCGGATTTTCTGACATGTTCATGGAATGTGGCTGCTAAGGTGTAGGCCTATTTATTTCTAAGTTTTGAGCGCTCCGTGCAGTGTGTTTGTAAATTAATACATATATTGTTTGGCAAAAAGTGTGACGTCGTTAAGTTCATTAATATCCAAAATTGTCAAAAATAGACGTAATAAATGATGTCTCTATTGTCGAAAATCATGATGAAGGATAGACAAAAAATGCAATTTCCCACATTACGTATTGCGTGTGACTTCATTTCGTTAATTCCACCGTTTCCACACCATCTTCGCCAGCCATATTTGCACATGGAACAGGAGAGCCTAATCTTGACATCGAAAGAGCCGCAGGTTGCCGGCCCCTGGACCAGGCTAAACCAGTAAATACATTACTATAAGACCAGGCTAAACCAGTAAATACATTACTATAAGACCAGGCTAAACCAGTAAATACATTACTATAATACCAGGCTAAACCAGTAAATACATTACTATAACACCAGGCTAAACAAGTAAATACATTACTATAACACCAGGCTAAACAAGTCCATAATATGATTATAAGACCAGGTCTATGTAGACTTTTTTCCCCGGTGTTTTTCAATCTACCATCCCTCCCAGTCACACGTCTATATTTAGAAATCTCACGGTCAGACTCGACCGACCATTGATGACCATATCAGCTGGACAAATCATCTTTTTTAACACCTCCTCTCTCCTGACCCCGCCACTCACACCCTCACAGAAAGAAATACTCTCAGCTCAGACCCCCCCCCCACACCACACACACTGCACCACACACCAGCACCATGCAGTTGAGTGACCGACCACCACAGAGAGAAGTGACTCTCGTATTTCTGGACTCCTCTACTTAACGCACTTGACTGCTGCTCTCAGGGGCGTGCACACGATGCCATCATGAGATCGCTGCCAGCGAGAGGTGTTTCCTCTCGTCATTCTTATCTACAGGTTGGGGTTAAGGGGGGGGGAGGCTAATCTCCTTTCCTGGGAAAACAATAGTTTGTAAAACACAACATGAGAAGTGCATGCCGGCTGAAACACACTAACAATAAAGTATTGAAAAAACATAAATCTTGTTGCATCATGGTTGACCACATCTACATGCAACCAGTGGCGTAAATAGACCTTTTGCCGCCCGGGGCGGTCTGCAAGTTGCCGCCCTTTATAAGTAAAATTGTCATGGTTTTTACAAATTAATAAACATAAATAAATAATTGTAATTGAAACAAAGTAAAGGTGGCGAACATTTCTACCATTGAATGCCATATTTAAGTTAGCGGCAATAAAGGAGGCCAAATAAGATGTTATACCTATAAATACATATTTTATTAAAATACAATATACATTTTTTTAAAGGTTACAAGAAAGTTGCTGAGGTTGCAGGTCAAAAATGAGACAAACGTATTCCAAATTTACACCAAAAAATTATATCACCAATTAGTATGCTTTTATTTTGTATTTATAAATAAATGATTTAATTATATTTTTACAAACAAATTGTGTACATTAGTATGTAAACATATTATTTATACATTTATTTTCCTAACTTTCATAGTAGAAAAATCGTGTATTATGCTATCAAAATTTAAATAATTTGTTATATTTTGTTCTATGGACAATATTGCAAGATTTTGTAGTCTTAAATCAAGGGTCGGGAAACTTTTTGTCTGAGAGAGCCATACATTATTTTTAAAACTAAAAATTCAAGTAAATGTGTGCATTTTGTGTAATTTCAACACTAAAAGTACCATAATTATGTCTCTTAATTCTTTTTAATATCATTGTTATGCTGTTTATTGTTTATGCAATTCAAAGGAATCTGAATAAAACGTTTTTTTAAAGAATAGTCGAACATTTGTCTGAGAGCCAGATGCAGCCATCAATAGAGCCACATCTGGCTCGCGAGCCATGGTTTCCCAACCCCTGTCTTAAATCATGCACTCATTGTGGAACGAAGATAATTTTTTTATCAACTTCAGTTTGGAGAAGCTCCTTTCACAACTAGCGACACTGATAACAATAATTGTTATAAAAATTCTTAGAATACAAAATACACAAACAAATTGTGCAATGAAAACAATATATTTAAGCTTTATTTATAAACTAATACGACAAGCGGGCCTTTTCCTCCATTTTTCCCAACGCAATGCCTCTTTTTGTAGTATAGGTACAGCCACAAAACCTGGATCATTTTTCTTTCATTATGGAAACTGTTCTTTATCAATGTCAATAAAATCATTTATTTGACATTCAATTTCTTCACTTAGTAGGTTACATGGGATTATACACGAATATTTTCTTACATGGACATGCAACTGATCAAAGAGTTCTTTTAATTCCTTTATAATTCGATCCATGGATTAAAACATTTCTCGTTGTACTTCATGTTCTAAAGATAGGACCACGTCTTGTGAATTTTCCCCACTCACATGTTTTTCCCTTCTAACTTGGCGTTTCCTTTATTTTCTACAAAGTAAATAAACGATTCTACAACTTTAACTTCGCCAACATCAATAACTACGTATCTTTTAATTTGACTAGTTTAATATTTGTGGGAAATATCTGGAGAGCTGTCAAATATCATACAAAAGTTTTTAGCTTGCTTTATTTGGTCCATTATTGTTTTTCTCGCTGCACCTCTCAATAGGTCTATGAATTCATTTTGAATCATTTTCCACAAATAGGAGACACTATATTTATTACCCATCTTAATTTGTACTAAATGTTCACATAATACTGGGTCGTACTTGGCCAACAAGTCCAAAAGCTCTAGAAAATGTCCTATATTTTCAATTGAATTGATGTCTTCCTCATGAATACTTTCACGATGACCTCTCAACGCCAAATTTTGTTTAGCTAAGAATCTAATTATATCAAGTATTGTGAGAATTTCCTTTCATTTTTTCTTATTTCTTTATCAATATTCTGTTGTTGTAGTTTATCAAAAGTTGCACCATGTCCAATTCTTATTTCTAATTCCTTCCATTGGGAAAATGATCGAATCTGCAGTAGACTCAACTCGTGTTGACTTATTCAGTAGTCTCAACTCGTGTTGACTTATTTTGAGATTAAATTTCCACTATTTGTTAAAACTATTTTCCGTGTTAAAATTTGATTGGAAAAAATCATCAAACAGTTGACAGCAAAAACAATATATAATTTTCTTCAATGGTGAATACACCATCCACGATCTTAACAAATTTTCACCATTATGCAAAATTTGGGGGGAAAAGAAACAACAATCGCGATTAATCTTTCTTGTGAAAAATCGTAATAATTTTCACTAAAATAGACTAATTCAAACTATCTAAACATTACTTTAATAGGATATGCATACAATTTTTAGTGAATAAACGTATTTTAATGAAACACACACAATTTGTTTGTGCTACTTTAATGAAAAAAAAACAAAAAGAAAAACAAAAAATTAATTTTTAATAAATTACCTTAGAATAATTTTCTGAAAACTTAAACAGTAATATAAATTACTACTTGCAAGTTAAACACAATATTTGAACCACAATGCCATGTAGGTACTTTTTCGCGTATCATTCTGTGCATGTCGAAAATCCACGCAATAACTGTCGCGGCGATATTAATAGTATATTCGGTCCAGCAGTGATGTGTTCTTTGTGTTGTTTTCTTATAAAAAGCGTCATCTGTGATGTATACCGCTTAATTTTCAAAACAAATCGATACAATTTTTAAACGATTTTAAATTTCTTAACGGTTATGCGTTAGTTATAACAAACAGTATGTAATAAAAAAATGTCTTGAGAATCCGTTAATTACGACTCGAAAGTACAAATATTTTATTTTCACCCGGGTTTCCTCTTTCAAAAGAAAAAGGGCGGTTGTCCGAAAGGGCTGTACATTTCAAGTGCCCCCCATTGCCGCCCCCAAATCGTGTGCCGCCCGGGGCGGACCGCCCCCACCGCCCCCCTAGCTACGCCACTGCATGCAACAGTTGACCACATTTACATGCAACAGTTGACCTTGGCGCCATAAAACCCCTTTGGAAAAAACATCAAATTTTAATGGGCACCTGAAAAATACCAATGTGTCCATACAAAGTTTAATGTTTCTATTTAATCAACTAGTGAACTCTTCCACATTGTCCTGTAACAGCAAGATATTCTCTTAAAACTCGTCCTTGACATAAACTGCCTCCCTAAATAAAATCTTACCTCCTCCCTGACATAAACTGCCTCCATAAATGAAATCTTACCTCCTCCCTGTCGTAAACTGCCTCCCTAAATGAAATCTTAGCTCCTCCTATGGCTGACGTGTTATGCCGGCAACAAAGTGCGACGAATGTCTTCATGTGAAAAACACAACAGATCCAACTCTCATTAACATACTTCATTTTAAAACACACTATGGAGACGCCGAGCAGACTTTCCGTGGAAAAACTTGGGGATCAGAGGAAAATGACGTCACACGACACTTGACTTCCTGCAGACGGTCTGTGGTCATCTATATGAGCCAGGGCACAATTGCTGGACTCATAACAGAGTCAACAAGTCAACTACTAAAAGTCAAGCTAATTTCAGCTCATCCAAAAAAAACATTTGGGGGTACTATTGTCTAGAAACGAAATTCTTACAACAAGAACCTATACTCCATATAAACATCACGCACGTGTATATTTAGTACATCAAAGTTACCCTAGAATATTTTATAAAGAATTAGCTCAATTTAAGAAACACAGCCATTTGGTCGGTAAGCGTCATTGCCTAATTTTTGGATTTATGAACATCTGTTCTGTGCACAGCTGACTCCTGCTAGAAGATGTGTTTTCCACTTCTGTTGATGTTCATCGTTTCCCTGCATCGCTCAGACGGAATCCTTGCCACCGTTGGGTTAGCGACACCGAGGTAAATATTCAAAATTATTTATTTTGTTCAGTTATTAAGGCGAACCGTGAATCAAAACCTGAGCAGACAACACGCAAATATAATCTGGGCTATAACCAGTGGCGTAGCTAGGGGAAGGGGTCAAAATTCGAAAGCCCCTCTGGCCCCACTTGAGGGGGCCCCCGAATTTTTTTTACATTAAATATTACGCCACCACCATGTATCTAGCCCCCCCCCCAAGAGGCCAAGCCCCCCGGGCCCTCAAACTCCTATAAATTCCTAGCTACGCCACTGGTCATAACTAATACTTGGATCATTTATTTCTTTTGACGTGAGTCGTTGTGGAGGAAATATCTTGTCTCCAGAAAGTCTTGGCAAATTGAAGAATTTTAGTATCTACTTATTTTCAGCATAGCGAGAATCTTTATAAATATTAACAAACATATAAATCTGTCAGTATAACTTATCTTATCTTATGTTATCTTATCTATTACAGACCCTCATTAATTACATACTATTAATGCGTCCCACGTTAAGCCACGGTTTATGCCTAGTATTGAATGTTTCACTTTTAAATGTTGATAGTGTGTTTTCCTGTTTTGTTGAGGCAATCCATTCCACGCCCAAATTCCAGACGAAATTCGCGATAACGAAGCGTGACTTAACGGGGTCGCACTGTATTGCTGAAACTCTTAAGTTTGATGCATTCATTCCAGTCATGGCCAATGTTCCCTATAAGGTTCGTTGGTCCGATTGCAAAGTATATATTTAAAAAAAAATAACAACTCTTGTGCAAAGTTTCACAGCTGCTCAGTAATTCTAAACTGCTGTGCGGCGTCGGTCAGCTTAAAGGAAACATTGGTCAACGCATAGCATAGCGTTCGAGAGAAGAATCGGGAACTGAATGACTGTGACACATGGTAGAGTCTTCGTCTTCAATCGGTAAGATAGTAATAGTGCTGAATAGCCAAGCATTGCAACAGAGGACTAGAATTAAATGATGAAGTGTCCTTTGTTCCAATACAAACAATCGCTTACCTATCCTCTCCCGCCCTCCCCCCTCCTGTTCGTTGAAGAGAATTATCTTATCTATACAGACGCGCCTTCTATGCAGAAGATAATTGCGTCCACAGACCATGACAGATGAGCTGTTGGCACGTGATGCAGCGTTCACAGGCCACGGCTTTGTGGGTTCCACGCATTACCCAGCCGCCTAACTGGTGTTAGGTACCGATTCGGAGCTGGGTGACTCAGGGACGCCCTAGGCCCCGGGAACAAATCGTTGCCTTCACGTGGATTCGAACCCGTGACCATCGACCACCGCGTCCCCTGGTGATACTATTGTGAATATCTTACCAAAGATAATCGTGACAACAATTAATGTTCACGATAGATTACACTGCGTCTACTGCTAATTTGGGTGTTGGTTTAAAAGTGACACGTCAGCATTGTGGTGAGTATTATTATTAAGTGAGTTGTTTAACTTTCCATTGGTCTTTCAAAGATAGTAGATTATTTTTTATCAAGGTAACATTTTTTCCATTAAAAAATAAAATAATAATAACAATATTTTTTTAAAAAGAAAGATGCGGCGGAAACCTCAATCTTCGATCATCCATCTCCGCTGCATTCACCTTTTACTGGCTTATATTTTATTGACTTAACATTTTGTGTCCGCCATGACAGACGACCAGCCGCGACGTCACAGCCAGGCTTTTATTTCTGCAGGGCCGAGTCGTCCGCTTTCTATATGTAGGGCCGTGTACTCCTCTACACGCAGTTAGCGGACTTGAATTTAAATTTAAAACAGTGCTACTCAAAGTGGTGGTCCGCGAACAAGTGCCGGTCCGTGGGCCATCCACCGCTGGTCCCCAGATATTATCAAGAAATGAAATAAAAATTAAATTATATTTCTCCATATGTAACCATTAATACTACCCCTATAGAATATGTCAATTTTCGGCAATAAGCATATACAATGAAACAAATATAATAACAGAAATTACATTTCGCTACCACGTCAGAATGGTAAAATAGTGCACCGGTCCCTAGAGCAATGGAAAAATTCCTGAGGGTCCGACATATTGAACAGTTTGAGAAGCACTGGTTTAAATATAACGACTCCCTTAATTAAATGCGTAGAGTCAGTTTACAGGTAATACACCGTAAGTGGTGATTTTAGGCAGTGAAATTATGTTTTGTTCGATTGCAGAAATATTTTTCTTTGTAGATTTATTGAATGATGTTGAAATTATTTTCTAAATTATTATTTCACATTTTTAGAGTTATTACTAATCAAATTTTTTAAAAATTCCTAATGGAAATGAAAGGGAAGTGTGTCAAGAGAAAAAATTGGGTCATTAAAAGTAGTTTTATCTAGTTTCCTGGTCTTGAAAAATACATTAAAATTGTCTTTGTTTAACGTATTTTTATCCTGCTTTATTGCTTAAAATAATGTTATTAATTTAAATCTACGAGTCTTTTAAATTATTTCTATACACAGGAAAGATAATGAATGCATGTCCAATATATTTAATCAGGATTGATAAATTAATAATATTTACATGTAAAGGTTCAAAACAATTTTCATTTTAATCTGCTCGTCTGCCGACTGCATATATATCTGATAGACCACGCTCAGCTGCTTAGAATTACCGCGCAGCAAATTTTGATATGGAGAATATTATATCAGCGTTTTTTTTTAAAGATGTACAATTCTGCACAAAAATAAATGGATGCTGTATAAATTTTCTCACGATATTTTTAAAAAATATTTTGCACATATACCAATGAATCTTAGAGTTAGAGGGAATATTGGTTCAAACGATACAAAGTTGAACTCTGCGCCAATGTTTGTTCCCTCTCTTTAGGTTTGAAAATCATGAACAATGTGTGAAATATTTACTTTAGACTATTTATACAACGATATTTATTTTCCTTTCTTTTTAGGACCGTTGTCACTACAAATGTCATACTTTCTCTTACTGATGCTTAAACCTACAAAAGTAGTGCTTTCTCTTACTGACGCTTAACACTACAAAAGTAGTGCTTTCTCTTACTGACGCTTAACACTACAAATGTAGTGCTTTCAACACTACAAATGTAGTGCTTTCAACACTACAAATGTAGTGCTTTCTCTTATTGCAGATGAACACTACAAATGTAGTGATTTCTCTTACTGACGCTTAACACTAAAAATGTAGTACTTTCTTTTACTGGTACTTAACACTACAAAAGTAGTGCTCTCTCTTATTGATGATTAACACTACAAACGCCCATTGCCCATTGATGTACACCAGCAATTATTTCCTCTGGTTTAGAAATCGATGTCCAAGAGAAGAATACAAGCGTGTGAGCTGCACTGTCCAACTGAACAATGGCAACAATGGAAGGTATTTATTCATACATATTCTTGTGTTGTGCGGGGGAAAAAAGGGGGGGGGGTGGAAATGCGAACAACTGAAAATAAAATGTTGACGCCTACTAAAATGTTTCAGTTTTGAAATCTAACAAAGATTAAATGTGCAAACAATACAGACAAAGATTAAATGTGCAAACAATACAGACAAAGATTAAATGTGCAAACAATACAGACAAAGATTAAATGTGCAAACAATACAGACAAATATTAAATGTGCAAACAATACAGACAAAGATTAAATGTGCAAACAATACAGACAAAGATTAAATGTGCAAACAATACAGACAAAGATTAAATGTGCAAACAATACAGACAAAGATTAAATGTGCAAACAATACATGCTATTGATTTGCTAGTTCAAATTTTATGTGTCAAAGAAAGATACAGAGTAACATTTCAATGGATATAATTTTCAACTGCCTTCTTTAGGAGACATGCGCCTTCGAGGAAATCTCACAATCCTTTTTTTTTAAATCAATATACACAATTTGTTTAAGTAAAAATAAAATATGTTGCCAAGACATCCATCTATAATACATCATTCCTCCATCTATAGTACATCATTCTTCTATTGGTCGTATGGCCAAGACCTCCATCTATAGTACACCATTCTTCTATTCGTCATATGGCCAAGACCTCCATCTATAGTACATCATTCTTCTATTGGTCGTATGGCCAAGACCTCCATCTATATAGTACATCATTCTTCTATTGGTCGTATGGCCAAGACCTCCATCTATAGTACATCATTCTTCTATTGGTCGTATGGCCAAGACCTCCATCTATATAGTACATCATTCTTCTATTGGTCGTATGGCCAAGACCTCCATCTATAGTACATCATTCTTCTATTGGTCGTATGGCCAAGACCTCCATCTATAGTACATCATTCTTCTATTGGTCGTATGACCAAGACCTCCATCTACAGTACATCATTCTTCTATTGGTCGTATGGCCAAGACCTCCATCTATAGTACATCATTCTTCTATTGGTCATATGGCCAAGACCTCCATCTATAGTACCTCATTCTTCTATTGGTCATATTGTTGTTTTACCTTGCCAGCCCCGTCATCAGCCGTAATGTGTACAAGTGGAAGCGGTTCGTGACGTGGGAGTGTTGTCCAGGTTTCCAAGGGGAGAACTGCCAGGAAGGTATGGCCTCAAGATGTCAATGTTTATAAATACAAGAGTCTATTATTATAAGTAATAAAATAATGTAAAAAAAATATTTTATGTGCAGTGGATAGGTTCAGTCACTTGACCTGTAATCATTGAAAATTTTATTTTCTTCTTTTTAGTGCACTTTCTATATCTAAATAAAAGCGAGTCCTTTTTTTAAAAAAAAGATTTTTTTTGACATTATTTTATTTTCTTCTTTTTAGTATCAAAATTTTTTTAATCAATTTTTTGACATAATCAATTCAATTTAATTAGTCAAAATTCATTGTCAACAACTTAAATTTGATAGTGGTAATAAAACAACTCCGTAAAAACAAAGTTTTTGACTATAAATCCCTTATATATGAGACATAATTAAAAGTATTGATGATGTTCAAATGCTACAAACATTTACAGACTGAAACCAAATTATCTCCCCTGGAGGAAAGGGGAGGGGGTGTGGACATAGACGGGTGGCGTCGACGTGTTAACTCAACTCGTGGTGTTAAACACGAGATGTGGTCAACGATGGCTGGTGTGAAGTCAAGTGACCCGTAAAATGTAATCAATAGCGACCGATACATAATATGGTTTATAGAGATAAACTAAAAATGCATTAATTTAATTACGGTACGTTAGATCGATCTCAAATTTTGATACAATGCATTGTCATCCAAGAGCTATCTGTGGTTAAATTTTGAGATCTCTAGGACCATCAGAAGAGGTTTAATCTTACGTTTCAAGATTTGAAGGATGGATGGATACAACATACAGACAGTGTGACTTAAATAAAAGCGTGTAAAATAAGTCTATGTTTGTATGTACACTGTCGCAGGTAAATCAGCCATTTTTCAAGGTTAATAGTTTCTGGTATTTAAAGGAGCAATAGTTGTGTGCTAAACTAAATAAGACAGATTCTAAAATAATTAGTCTTTATTCCCACAATCCTACACAATCCTATGACTATGGATTCGACACAGTATTTGGACACAAGAATAGCGGCCCCAAAGTTAACAATGAAATTTTATTTTACACGCTTTTATTTAAGTCACACCGTTTGCATGTTGTATCCATCTATCCATCCATCCATCTATCCAACCTTCCTTCAAATCTTGTAACGTAAAATTAAACCACTTCTGGTGGCATCAGACTGATGGTCCTAGAGATCTCAAAATTTTACCACATATAGATCGTGGATGACAATGCATTGTATCAAAATTTCAGATCGATCGAATGTACCGTAATTAAATTAATGCACTTTTAGTTTTTAGTTTTTGTCTATATAAAATATTATCACTCGCGTCAATGAACCATGCCTCAATTCGCCCTAGAGGGATACAATTATTATAACTTTAAAAAGTACTATCAACATCAAGTCTTGCTGGCAGAAATATAAGCGTGATCGATTGCCGACATGGGGTTACGAGGTTCAATTTTCAGTTAGGGAAAATGTTTTTGTTTGTTTGTATTATACATAAATTTGTAATGAATAATCTTTCTTTTGACCACTATCACATTTAAGTTATTGACAATGAAGTTTAACTAATTAAATTGAATTGATTAGGTCGAAAAATCAATTTAAAAAATGTTGATGCTAAAAAGTAGAAAATAAAATAATGTAAAAAAAATCTTTTTTTTAAAAAGGACACGCTTTTATTTACATATAGACAGTGCACTAAAAAGAAGAAAATAAAAAATTTTCTATGAAAACAGGTGAAATCGGTGAACCTATCTACTGCACATAAAAGCGTGTCCTTTTTTAAAAAAAAGATTTTTTTACATTATTTTATTAACTTTAATATACGCACTTATAAAAATTGTCTGATACTGATAGATGATTCTTATCTGAACACTATTCGATTCTTAAATTTGCTTAGGTTTTGATATTTAAAAAAAATTCGAAACATTTTTAAAATGCTTATTTCAGCGTGTTTCTCATGTAGCGTCCTCTCCAACCTGTCTGACAGAATTGCCTTGGCTGAGAAGGTCATCACAGAGGTAAGTCACATGATCAACTCATATGTCACGTGACTCGCAGACACCAGAGGCGTATGTGTGGTAGATCCTTTCTGTGAGATATGCTCATGTAAAAATTCAATGCATATCCCACTCATTCCCACTCCCAGCTCTCTTCCAAGTTGTTAAAATATTGTTCGCACTTAATTCAATCATTTACAGAATATAAGCAATTTACATTGAACTGTTCAGTGAAACATTTACTGATTAAAATGTCCCGTCTATTTTTGTACATCTGTCACATTCACTTCATTGTATGAACTGCACAGTTTTTTTTTGGGGCTGTCATCCTAAAATGGTAACTGTAAACAAAAATCTACAACGCCGTCACCATTGAGGCGTGTCTTGTTTTCGGTAAATCATTCCACAAAAAATGATGCGAATTAATTGGGTTAATTGGTGATGACCTGACTCATGCCGATGTTGACCAGATCCCGGACCTCTGTGACCAATGTTGACACCCCTGCCCGGCCCATCTTTATTACCAGAACCCTTCTATCCAGGCCCTTGAGGCACAATTCAATTTAGCTTCAATCTCTCTAAGAGCAGCTTGTTAGCCACATGTTTTCTTGGTAATGACCAGCGGTGCCACTCAGACACGTCATTATTGGGTCATAACGACTTTTTTTTTATGATCGTCCAATAGAACCAGAATATTTGCACACCGTGGCGTGGAAACAAATGTGAGGGGCGTGGTCTAATCACTCCAGATTAAAAAAAAACACGGTGTGCGTACCAATGTTCCCTTTAAGCTGCGCGGTTGCGCAGATATCTGACCGACGCCACGCAGCAGTTTAGAATTACCACGCAGCAAATTTAGTAAAATATTGCACCAAAAACATGTGCTGTGCAACTTTGCAAAACGATTGTTTACTTTGCACCAGGACCAACGAACCTTAAAGTGAACATTGATGCGGACACTCTGACTCTAGCCTTCAATTGTCGGTCATCACACCATAATTATGTATTGCCCAAATTGTAATAAATAATGTGTTAAAGTCTCCACTGTACTAGTCTACGATGGGTTGGGAATGGGTAGCACTTTTTAAAAAATATTCAGAGGCAAAATTTTTCGATCAACATCAGATTTTTGTTGTTGAAAATTATTTTTAACCTGGTAAGATGGCATGAATTCCATGTGTGCCCCTGGTTCCACGTGTGCCCCTGGTTCCAAGTGTGCCCCTGGTTCCAAGTGTGCCCCTGGTTCCACGTGTGCCCCTGGTTCCATGTGCCATATTTTGACAACTGGCCTGTCTACAGTGATGGATTTACCTATTTGCTAAACAAGCTATAGCTTAGGGCCCCCGCCTTCTTGCGGGTCCCTGGAATTTTTTCTCTCCATATTTGGCACTGACATAGAATATCTGGACTTCAAAAGGGCCACCACATCTCAAATAGCTTAGGGCCTCATCAAGTCTAAATCCGGCCCTGCCCGTCTAACTAAAATGGTTCGAAAACGCAGCTGCGAAGTTTATAACGAGCTAATCCTTGTCCACAACTTTTCTTGGAGCAGCCTGTAAACTTCAAAATGAGAGTTACCGAACTTTCTTGCAGGAATTCTCTAGTCCAGAAAGTCACTCATAGTGTTCCCAAAACTTCATTTTCATTTACTTTGGTGAAATATTTTAAGGGAAATTAAGAAGGAACGATCTTAAACGGTTTTAGATGGAATTTGATCTAGAGAACATTATAAGCTTTTGAAATACTATGAAAAAAATTAATCGATCTAAGTCTCCCGAAACAATTTTTTAGCCAAACCTCTGTGATCCGTTTATTTCAGCTCAGTCTTTTCGATAAACAAAATGTTGAAACTGAAATCACCAAGCGGCCACAGCCCATTGTTAAACCAGAACAGTGCCCATGTGAGAGAGGGCCCGCTGGCCCAGAAGGCCCAACTGGTCCTGAAGGAAAGATGGGGCCCCGTGGCCCAGTTGGTCCATCAGGAAAAGGCGTGTAAGTTTCTAAGACAAGGATAAATTTAGGCTGTTGCTTGGGTGGGGGTGGGGGGGACTGATTCCTTTGTATATAGTTAAGGAATAAAATAGAATAATGATTTTGGTATTGAAGAAAGGATTTGAATCAGCACAAAAGAGATTCACAACTAGAATAAAAGTGTCGGCCACTGTACCATAATATTTATTATGGCATGAAGACATTTCTAGAATTAAAATGGTTTAGAATCATATCTCACAAAATTTGCTTCTTCCTACCACACATGCTATCAAAACAATCTTGAAAAGTAAATATAAAACGCCATAAATTACAAAATTATTGAATAATGACAAAGTATTTGCGAGTTGGAAACATAATAATGTCAACATAATGTGTTTTTCTTTAATGTTTAAATATTTTACATAAAGAGAGCACACATCCAATTCATGCTTTAAGTTGTTTTTGTAGAAGAATCATTATTATAGGTATAGCTATATATTCTTGAGAAGATTTGAATTGCAATTTCCTAACAGTCAGGGTCCACCTGGGCCACCCGGACCCCCTGGTCCACCAGGCCCACAAGGAATGATTGGTGTACCAGGTCTGCCTGGGTTCCCTGGAATGCCAGTTATCAAGTCCACACCAAGTTTTAGATCAGGAAACCACAAGGGGATAAGGGAGGCAATTCTGTCCAGTGGAAGTATGAAGATGATCAAGACCCTGCAGAAAAAGCATGAAAGAGGTGTGACGTCATTAGGAGGGAGTGTTTAATTAATGTATTATTATTAATAGATCTGCATTAGTGATAGAGTTGGTTAGGACTGTAATCAGGCTCAGTGACAACAATTGGTTATTAACTAGGGTATGAGTGAGCCTGAAAAAGACATTGCAAAACAACGAAAATATGGGCAAAAAGCCTTCCTCAGCGAACAATCAAAATAAAGTATGAAAATAAAGTGAAACTCATCAGCAATGTTTAGTCACAGAAGAGATCATCCAGAAAGAAAGGCATAACGTGTGTAAACATAAACAATGTTGTAGACTGCAGATAAGTTTAACTTAGTTTTGTGGTGTCTTTTACAGGCTCTCTCATGCACTATTCAATAAACTGTTGCGTGTGCATTAGTGACTAATGCGCATTATCTCTATTTTATTAGTTGTGCGCTAGTGACTTGTGTGTGTAATCTCTTGATTAGCCTACTAGATTTATTTTTTTTAAAGTTATATTAATGAAATGGAAAACTGCATCCTAAATTAGCCTGTGTTCTAAATTATGTGCTTATATGGACCGTGTTATGTGTGCAACATTATTTATTCAAAAAAACTTTATTAAAAATTCATGAAATAGAATTAATCAATTACATAACCTAATATAAAAATTTTATATTAAAAATTATAAAAGGTGTGTTTATTTAAGATGATGATTTAGATATTTTTCAAAACATAAGCAGATAAATGGTTGCTGAAAAATTATCTAAAAACTTCCCAGATTTTCAAAAACAAATGTCCAAACTGAGTCTGAAAGTGGCAGCGCTAGAGATGAGACTATCCTCCAACGAAACCCTTCTGAGAGCCTTGATGTTCCTGACAGAACAGATCAGCCAGCTCAAAGCAAGAGTCTCCCATCTGGAAACCTTCCATGAAGATCCTGGTGAGTTGATCTTTGAGACACATAAGATGGAAGTTGGTGGTTGGAATCCTGTTGTAAAAAAAATTTCCAATGGGACACAGCTTTATAACTTGGTATTTAAAAGTTAAACATCAGAATTTCTTTGTTCAAAAGAAGACAGCACAGTTTTATCCCATCTATTACAGACGCACCTTCTTTACAGAAGATTATTGCACCCTACATTTATTCATGTTTTATGTCTGTTCTTGCATTTTTATTTGAGTTTTTAATGTTGATAGCGTTTTGGTTTTCCTGTTGTGTTCAGGCAAGTCATTCCAAAACCAAAGGGAAGGAGGATTTTTGTGTTTGTTCTTGTATATAAAACAAGAAAACTGTGTAATCCCTTTATCTGAGTGTTGCATTGGATTATTCTTGTGCTGTATTGTTAAGTTATCTTGTTTTATTTGTGGTTTTCATTGAAACTTTAGGTGCTTCCTCTTTTTTCTTATATCCTCTCCTGTGTCCATGTTTGTTTTTGTTTTTCCTTTCTTTTTATTTTACATAAATATTTTATAATCTAATATGTTTTAAGAATTTAAATATTACTTATGTAAGTACGTATTTTATGTTATTGTACTGATGAAGACACATTAGCCGAAACATCTACTGTCGTATTAGTTTAAAAGCAAAGCTCAAATTTATTGTTTTCATTGCACAATTTGTTTGTGTATTTTGTATTTTATTGTTAAGTTAAAATTTAATGCCTTAATAATTCATAATACTTTGTTATTTGCTCTTCTATCCTCTAGTGTTTCTAGGTTCAGTGATTTGACTAATGGTGCTACTCTAATAATGATATCATTGATTGCATTTAATTTTGTTTACAGTTTGATAGTTGATCTCAAGGAAGCCCAGACAATTTTCATTGATCTAAATGTTTTGTTTGGGACCAGCCCATGTGTAAACACTTAATATTGACATATCTTTGAACTAACAGAGACTGGCATCTGGGCTGGAGCTCCTGGCATGGTAAAAATAACACTGTTTGCACATGAGTTCAACGTTTACACATGTTCAGCCATTATCTTTGGTTTATCTGTATCACAGATCTCAGACTGCAGACACCCATCAGTGATTTTTCAACAATTGCTCCCTTTGACCCAGAGCCCCGAGAGGAAGGTGTCTTCATCTCTGGGAGCGATGCCCAAGGTAGTAATTTACTGTGTTCATGTTAATGAGCTAACACTTGTACCCAAAAGATCAAAACTTTCATTTATTGATTGAACTAGATTTAAGAGATGGATGTAAGGATGGGATATTCTGAATGTCTTGTCAAGTAATCACTTCAATGTTAAAACATAACAAAAATCTAGGGAAAGCATTGTCAAAGAATGTTGAATTAGACTTTCTTTAAAATACAAAATACACAAACAAATTGTGCAGTGAAAACAATAAATTTGAGCTTTATTTTTAAACTAACACGACAGTTGACGTTTCGGCTAACAATAACATAAAATAGTTACTTATATATATTTAAATTCTTAAAACATATTAAATCATAAAATAGACTTTCTTTAACAGTTATTGAACATGAGATTATAAACATATAAATTGAACATGCTTAATTAGAAAAGTGTATAGATATATAAACCATAGACATATAACAATATCTCTCTATAGTGGCCAGCAAGATTTATAATGACAGTTTCTTCTTGATAATTTTACGTAATTTTTCTAAAATCTTTTCGACAAAATGAACCAATTCATTCCTTTCAGGACCAGATGAGTCAATGATGTCAGAGGAGCACCTAACACCTACCCCCTCCAACCTCACAGAGCAGGGAATGGATTACGATACAGATCACAAACTAAAGACGTACTTAGAGGAGCTTGGCGGCAGTTCCAACAGTAAACAAAAGACCACAGACGGTCCCAGCACTTTCAATGATGACATTTTTCCAGACATTTCCGCAGGCGCCAAAAACCTCCAAACTCAGGGACGAAAGATTACAATGCCACAAATTGAGTTTCTTAGAAGCCCTGTCAATGTTGCAACTCATGAAAATAGTTTCTTTTCCATGATTTTTATTTTCGCTGCAACTAGTATTGTCCACATATCAATGGGTTGCTCATAACATTAATATTATGTGATAGAAACCTATTACTTCAACCAGGGGCATTCATCTCCCTATGAGTTCTAGCAGAGGAACACCACCCCCCCCCCTGAAATGCTTGGATTTGGTTCCTTTCATTCTATGGCAGTTGTGGATCCTGCCAGTCATATCACTGGCTTTTCATTCTAGAGTTCAGCATCACCATCTACATGTATATTAACAAATGAACAGTAATTATAAAAACGTTTAATATTCCAGAATGAGAAAATTATTTCACTTTTTTAAAAGGAAATAAATTCATAACAATTTCTGTGACCTAATTAATCAACAGTTAATTATAATTTAAAGGGCACGAAATGTTTAATCTCGTTTCCATTCTTGAAATGTTTAAATAGGTGCGTGATGACCATCCTCTTTTGACCATTAGTATTGGAGTTTACGTCACCGGTTAAGCTTAATATTAGATGTATTTTTCTCCTAAGGAAAATCCCTTGAATACTACAAATGAATTCTTTGATTTATGCATAACATAACCCCCCCCCCTTTTCCAGCCTCTTAAGTATCATTTATATCCCAGGAAGTCATATGAACATGAATTAAAGTCATCTTCATAAATGATGAAGGAAAAGTTTGTCACTTTAAAATTAATAAGACATACAATAAAATGATATTAACCCCTGCCTGTCATAATACAACACCTTCAGAGTATACCTTATGCAATTCTTATTGTTGAAATTTGAGAGATAATCTTGTCTTGATTGGCTATTGTGAAACACAAAAATACATTTCATGTTGCTGTATTCAGACCCGCTTACATTTATTTATCATCATGTCATTATAATTTTGAATTATTCATTTCCAGTATATAATTATATTGAAAAATAATTTATTTAGAAAAATTGTAGCTTTATCTTTTATAAAATTTCAAAGCAATACATTTTTAAAAAGTATCACTATGAAGGATTTTTTAAACTAAAATTTAAATGTCGATAATTCTTTGTATATAGAATATTAAAAAAATTCTTCAATTTTCACTAACAAATTGACATTAAAGTTTTTACTAAAATTAAATGTCATCAATTATTTTTGTCATGAACTATTTTAATTATGAGGTGAGGCATGTTTTTGAGAAAATATCTTTGATTGAACTACAATCTCCGTGTGATGTCATTAAATAACATCAAGGATCACTATTATTTGGCTGGTTTTTATTCCCCAGATAACAGATTTTTTTAGGCTAGTTTATATAGCCCCTATAATAAACGATTTTGACCATGCAAATTTCATATTTCTTATTTAAATAAATCAGTCTTTTTGACATGGGTGGTTTCACAGCCCAATGAAATAATTTGTTGTTTTGTATTTTTTAAAATTTAAAACACAATTTGATTTTCAAATTTTAAAAATCCTACTACTTTAAATGGATGAAAGACAAACAAAATATAAAGTTTAAAAACACTGAAGTTAAATGGATTAATTTTGTATTTATTAATTTGGCAGGATAAAAGGCTTTATACACAATTTCTTCTAAATTCTTACAAGATTTTGGTCATTAATATAATACAGCACATCACAATCAAGCCTGTGAATCATTATTGTACATCACATGATCAAATTAGCCAATGACTAAAGCCAGCTGATGAATGAAACATATTATAAAAACATGAATTGACAACCTGATGTAACTTATGAATTGAATCCAATCTATCGTATCTTTCCAAATGATTCATTTATTCAATCCACCGCAGAACATACATCATTCATTCAGACATATCAATCACAGAGATGTAAGTCCTTCGGGTTCATCATAACTGTTGAACCTCTTCCTTTAACATCATTTTTTAAAAAAATTCTAGTTGTGTAGTTTGCAGAAAAGTTGAGCTCATCTCAAGTTTTACTTTCTAATTTCAAATGTTAAGCAGTTTGAGGACAAACAAAATAGATTATACACTTAGGAGGTAATGGTTAACTAAATGCTATTGAAAACAAAAGATTAAAGCAAAAAATAAATGTAATCTGAATGTCTGAAATAAACCACATTGTATTTCATTTAGTAGAGAAAAAGAAGGCAAAGCCCTGGAAAGACTTATTCTAAATGTATCATCTTAGAGGATGAGATCACAAACAAAGTTTGGTGACAATAAATGAAGAGCAAACCACTTGGAGAAGAGAATACCTCCTAACATAACAATTCAATTTCCTGGTTATTTTAAGACGATGGGGATTAAATAATTATGCAATTTGCTGTTACAAGTTTTCTCCAAAAAAGTTTGATCACAGACTAAAGGTAGAGCACCGCCCCGAAATTGATAGTAACGACTTGTTAATGGCAATGGGTATCATCTTGAAAGCAAGTGTAACTATTTTTTAAAAAATACGTTTAAATAGAGGTACAAAGCATACATTTAATTCAATTATTATTGTGGTCAAATGTTTGAGTTAAGATTATGTCACGAACCTAAACTTTGTTAATGCCAGTGAAAATTTGAGACAAGTGTTTCAGTATGGCACAATGACTGCTCACATTTCTAGCAATGCAAACATTAGTGGCACTAGAGTCACATTAATAGAAAAAATTTTGTCACTCATTGTATAACATGGAGCAGAAGATGTAAATAAAAGTCTGGAGAAATGTCTAACAGGTGCTTTAAAAAAGTAGTGCTTTTAAAGTTCATGAATTTTTAAAAAGTAATTCTTTGAAAATTTAAAGATTAACAGTATCTGTGGCCAAAGACAGTGGACATTTGTCAACACTGTTTGGTATTTAGGATTCTGTCCAGACAGCTGATGTAGATCGTGCCTTGCAAGTCAGTTTATTTTCAATGGTTTCTATTTATTAGTATAATCACTCTTAATATGAACACTCTGTATTTCTCATCTCTCTATAATAAGTAAGTAATATAATACATATTTATCAAGTAATCCATCTTGTCCTCACATGTAACTTAAACCTTTCTTTGATATTTATTTACATAAATTATTATTTATTATGTGACTTTTCAACTTGTTTTACTTGAATCATTTTGATTAAAATTTAGGGCTCAAATACATTGTTATTGTTATGCTTAAAATTCTTTTTTTAAAAACTGGTTAAATAAAATCAAATTAATGGAATATAGAAAAAATCATTGAGCTAGCTATCACCATAACTATTATTACGGCCCACCTTGACATCATCCATTCCTCAGTAACATTCAACAATAACTTATGCATCCATAATTGGAATAAAGAAATATGTACAGGCGATAATGTCCAGACGTTTTTTACATGTCTGTTCAAGGAAAGGGTAACGGTCAACAGGACTGACCATTATTTACAATAGCTTAAAATGCCTACTGATTAATCCCAAGATCTTGAAATAATCATTGAAATAATCATTATTATGTGCCTCACTTAGAACCACCACATAAACAGAACATGAATTGTTGAAATAAATTCTCATTATTTTACATATAATCTCACAAAAATAACAATTTTACATGTGTAGCCAACAGTTTCATACATGATTTACTACTAGTGTTAAAAGAGAAAAGTCATCATAGAAATGTTTAGTGTCATGGCTCCTAACATCACAAAGTTATGTCAGACTGACAGATATCACGGCTCATACAGCAAAAAGGCCAGCCAAATACTAACCACATAAAGACAAACATAAAAGTATGTCTATATCATATCATAAATTAATAAAACAGCCCTTTTGCCTGAAAAAAAGGCACAAAATGAAAAAGACTCCAGCTCTACAACAGATGTGTAAGTTAATGGAGACAGTTTGTGTGACTGGCATGTGTTCAAAGATTAATCCTTTAGTTATTATAATTAAAGTAAAATGCATTTATTTGGTACCTAAATTATATCTCAAATATTGCATTTCTGTGGGACCCGTAGAAAAAATGATTGAATTGATGTTTTTTCCTTATTATAGAAAATCAGCTGACAAAATATTGTTGCAGTAAAAAGGATTAAATAAAAATGGATTGACATTAACCAAAAGTTGCATAAGGCTCTAAATCTAATTTTTTTTTAAAGAATTATTAGTGCTTTTAGTATAAATGTTTCCATGTTTTAAAATTTTGTTAAAGTATGTTACTGTTTTTCAACTTCCCAATTTAAAAAAGTTGTTACAATATTTATCATTTAAAAAAAAATGTTTGTTATTGTTGCAACTGCCTGAATCCTGGCAATCAAAACACACAATTACATACATCAAATGGTAAGCAAAACTGTCTGTATCTATTGCTATCAAATTGTGCTATTGTATGCCAATAAAATGCTTGGCTAACAGAAGAATCACAAGTTTATGATGAACAATTCTCCTGTTGTTTGTGTTGTACACATTAATTTTTCAAGTTAATTTTTTAATTATAAAGTTAAAATAATGTTGTACGTTATTTAGTATATTTTTGGCTCTTTTCGTGTAATAAAAATCACTATAAATCTACACTGCATAATAATTAACATTAAGATTTTGAGGATGGCTTCCAGAGTTTCTATGGCATTGTCCATGCATCAATCACTGTCCTTAGGTGCATGAAACAATTAATAGTTACTACATTTAAACATTTTACCAACTGATATTCTAAGCTGCTTTTGGTTGGAAATTTGAAGGAAATGAAACATTTTACATAGAAATTTATGAAAAACAATAAAGGAGGGTAATTTAAAAAAATATTACCAGAAAATTGAAATCAAACCCCTTCAGAAAAAAAAATCAGTTCACCAATTAATGTACACTACTTAAGACAAAAGCCCAATATCCAGCTCTAAAGTGACGTTTATAAAAGTGGATTAACCTTACAAGTAGGCTTATTGTACAATAATATAAATCATATTATTCAAGTCATCCACAGATACAACATGTATTGTTTACATTAAAATAGTAATCAGTAGCAACCAACTATATAAAGTGACCTTCCGTATCAAGTTATTGGTAGATCTATTTGAAATGTTCAAATACATCAGCCATTGCAGACATTGTATCCCTCTCCCCCCCCCCTTTTCCCAAGCTGCATTTGACAAATTCCTTTCCCCATCTCTATAGTTGAACTTACAGAAAATTTCAAAACAAGCTTCAAGAAAACAATTCTATCTCCATTAAGGATTGTTGGTTTTGGAAAAAAAAAGATGACATATATTAACTCTTGTTATACATTTCATTTTAAAATTGGGTTAGATGTTGAAATGTTGCAAAAAAGGCCCAGAATTGATCATTGAAAGCAAATCGTTTTAATATTATTTTGTATTTTTCTGTTGGTTCTGATTAATATTTGTCCATATATTCTAAATAAATCAGTAAACAAATGAATTTACCCTATGTTAGAAAAAAGACAAATCTCCATCTCTAATGAGAAGTTAATGGTTTAACTTCACAAGTGTCTAGATGGCATTTACACAAAGCCTATCAAGAAGTACAAAAAATAAGAAAAGTCAGTCAATTGAATCACCTTAAAAGTGCAGCTTATCTTTAGATTGCAAATGGTTTTCTCTTTCCAAAAAAAAACAAAAACAATTTGATATATCATTCAATTAACAATCTAAAAAGACAATCCAAAGAATTCATCCCAATAATATAATACAAAAATTCACCTCATTTATGACTTGATATAAAAATTTACAAATGAATTTATGACTAGTCAATGATGTCCATTTAGACAGTTTGAAGTAAAAACCAGTGTTTGAGTGTCTCTGATAGTTTTGACAAGTACCTGATATTAAAGGCTGTCAAAAATTTTCTTTTCAAACCTCTGGCAATGAAAATAAATTTAATTTAAACCTTTGACCTCAAAGCATTTGGTTTGAGTTAAAATACAAGCCCATTCTCTGCTTTTGAATATAGAATTTTTAATGAGGTTGTGAAACAAATACAATGGTTGCTATTTCTCAAGTGTGTAGCTTCAGTATCTCCTACTGTCTTATAGAATATAATATCCTCTCAATTGTGATCCCATACCACTGTGGCCACCATGCTGCACAACTTTGCCATTTGTTGTTCTACTTTATGTTATGTGTACTTCTTTGCACATTGATATGCATTGGTCAGATAAGATGATTTTTTTTAGAACACCAATCACTGCACTGATAAAATAACAAGTAACATTAAATAATTTCTAGCTATTTCTTTATAGGTTTTTAATTTCTTTCTTTGGAAAATGAACATCACATCCTGGACATGTTCCATTCTTGTTTTAATTTAACAAAGAATTATCATCAAACTAAAATTAAAAAAAAGAAATAGCGTGTGAATCACCCAAATGAAACCTAAAACCATTGCAAATAACTTTATTTCTGCAAACCAAACGAGGTAAAAACATTTCCTCAAAGCCTAATTAAAAATTGCCTTTTGGTCCAACCGTTCACAACAGCACACAACCATGTTATTATTTCTGCTTATGCTGTAATATTATTTGGTTTTCCAAGGTTAAGACCACATAAAAATAAGAGAAAAAAAATACCCCCATATCCTAAATTAGAGCATGATGTTCAAATGAACTTAATGAGCCAAAATTTTCAATAAGCTGTGCTATAAAATGAATTTGATAGTTTGCTTATTTTACTGGGTTCAGGCCAACATAAAAAAATCGTTGATCACAGCCTGGATTGATGCAAAAGAAGCAACAGTCCACCCTCTACATTAGCAAAACCCAACATGGACAATGTTCCATAAACAAGTTGGTAATTTTCTTGCCGTCATACGATAAAAAAATATTACCCCTAAATCCCATGATGCATGGCCTTGATAAGCTGGGACGGCGGGACGGTATTCATTGCTGGGAAATCACACTGTGCTTCATTCTCCTGTGCTACGTTCAGCATTTTCTTTAGCATCCCCCTTGTGATCAGCTCCCTTTGATGAACTGGTGACTGAATGATTTTTTAAGACTAGCTCCACCAGCTCGGGTATTGTCATGGTGACCTCGTACTCCAAGGGGTTGATCTATGGAACAGCAAATAGAGTAAACTTTTAAAACAAAACACTATAACTGACTTTTTATTTAAATAAGGTGAAGTTTGTTATTAGATTTATGTTACTGGAGGACATCCAAGTCAACAATAGAGACTGATAGTAACTGCATGTGTTGTGCCCCATTCCCTTGATCAGTGGTTCCCTATATGTAAATGTAGGGCTCAGCCACTTCAGGTAACTCTTAAAACAATACAAGCTTGTAAGATATTAGTTGGATGAGAAAGATATTTAGAGAGGGTTTCTCTTTAGGAGATTTTAATTTGAGGAATATGTTTAGATAAAACATGAAATCATGTGGCAATGCTAAATAAGACCATGCTATATATTACTTAGAAGTGTTACAGAAAAAAACTAGGCTATTGATAACCAAACAATGAACTGACTCAAAAGGTCCATGCCAGCAGAGAGCTGATTTATATTGACAGATTGTGAAACTATTTGAATTACTGTAAAAGTTCCACAAACATTTCTATAAATATTCCTTAAGTCAGGCAATGCTAAAATGCATCAACCTTTGTCATGTATAAAAATATGTATGCAAATTTATTTAAGTATCTTCCAATAAATGGATTTAGGAAAAAAAGAAAGTTAGTACGCACCTTCCATTGCCCACTCACCTCTCTAGCATTGTGGGTGTCCCTGATAACTGACCACTGGTTTATGATATCATTGTAGTGTGCAGCCTGGGAAAAGTCCCCTCTCTGTGTATACAACCTCACCAGACCTCTATAATCATACTCTAGGCCACTGTAGCCTTCACCAAATAATTGTCTTCCTGCAAACACCCAGAGGGAATAATTTTCTTTAGGGATTTGTTTATTGCAAATTGAATTTAAATAAAACAATTTGGTACAAACAATCAAGAACGGGTAAGCTGTACAGCTTCAAAATCATGGCCAGGAAGATAAATCTTCATAAATCATAAAATTATCTTACATAGGCAGCATAATTTCTGGTTATTACATCTTCAATACTTGAAAGATGTTTAGTGAGAGCTTTCCTCATGTTATAGGATGGGCTTATATGTTTAGTGACACCTTTCCTCATGTTATAGTATGAGCTTATAATGTTTAGTGAGACCTTTCCTCATGTTATAGTATGAGCTTATAATGTTTAGTGACACCTTTCCTCATGTTATAGTATGAGCTTATAATGTTTAGTGACACCTTTCCTCATGTTATAGTATGAGCTTATAATGTTTAGTGACACCTTTCCTCATGTTATAGTATGAGCTTATAATGTTTAGTGACACCTTTCCTCATGTTATAGTATGAGCTTATAATGTTTAGTGACACCTTTCCTCATGTTATAGTATGAGCTTATAATGTTTAGTGACACCTTTCCTCATGCTATAGTATGAGCTTATATGTTTAGTGACACCTTTCCTCATGTTATAGTATGAGCTTATAATGTTTAGTGAGACCTTTCCTCATGTTATAGTATGAGCTTATAATGTTTAGTGAGAGCTTTCCTCATGTTATAGTATGAGCTTATAATGTTTAGTGACACCTTTCCTCATGTTATAGTATGAGCTTATAATGTTTAGTGACACCTTTCCTCATGTTATAGTATGAGCTTATAATGTTTAGTGACACCTTTCCTCATGTTATAGTATGAGCTTATATGTTTAGTGAGACCTTTCCTCATGCTATAGTATGAGCTTATAATGTTTAGTGACACCTTTCCTCATGTTATAGTATGAGCTTATAATGTTTAGTGACACCTTTCCTCATGTTATAGTATGAGCTTATAATGTTTAGTGACACCTTTCCTCATGTTATAGTATGAGCTTATGTTTAGTGAGACCTTTCCTCATGTTATAGTATGAGCTTATAATGTTTAGTGACACCTTTCCTCATGTTATAGTATGAGCTTATGTTTAGTGAGACCTTTCCTCATGTTATAGTATGAGCTTATGTTTAGTGACACCTTTCCTCATGTTATAGTATGAGCTTATAATGTTTAGTGAGACCTTTCCTCATGTTATAGTATGAGCTTATAATGTTTAGTGACACCTTTCCTCATGTTATAGTATGAGCTTATAATGTTTAGTGAGACCTTTCCTCATGTTATAGTATGAGCTTATAATGTTTAGTGAGACCTTTCCTCATGTTATAGTATGAGCTTATAATGTTTAGTGACACCTTTCCTCATGTTATAGTATGAGCTTATAATGTTTAGTGACACCTTTCCTCATGTTATAGTATGAGCTATAATGTTTAGTGACACCTTTCCTCATGTTATAGTATGAGCTTATAATGTTTAGTGACACCTTTCCTCATGTTATAGTATGAGCTTATATGTTTAGTGAGACCTTTCCTCATGTTATAGTATGAGCTTATAATGTTTAGTGACACCTTTCCTCATGTTATAGTATGAGCTTATAATGTTTAGTGAGACCTTTCCTCATGTTATAGTATGAGCTTATAATGTTTAGTGACACCTTTCCTCATGTTATAGTATGAGCTTATAATGTTTAGTGACACCTTTCCTCATGTTATAGTATGAGCTTATAATGTTTAGTGAGACCTTTCCTCATGTTATAGTATGAGCTTATAATGTTTAGTGAGACCTTTCCTCATGTTATAGTATGAGCTTATGATGTTTAGTGAGACCTTTCCTCATGTTATAGTATGAGCTTATAATGTTTAGTGAGACCTTTCCTCATGTTATAGTATGAGCTTATAATGTTTAGTGAGACCTTTCCTCATGTTATAGTATGAGCTTATAATGTTTAGTGAGACCTTTCCTCATGTTATAGTATGAGCTTATGTTTAGTGAGACCTTTCCTCATGCTATAGTATGAGCTTATAATGTTTAGTGAGACCTTTCCTCATGTTATAGTATGAGCTTTATAATTTCCCAAAGAATTTCAAACAAGCGCCCACCTATTTTGACAGATCTCAGGTACAACTTCTCAGCCTCATCGTATTTGAAGATGTCGTAGTTGAAGAGAGAGGCCAGGTGGCCAACAGAGAGGGCCACTTCGTAGTCATCGGGGCCCAGCAACCTTTCCTTGATCTCAATGGCCTGCTTGTGCATTCTCTCTGCATCCTACAACAATAATAGCGAGCCTTTTACCTTCAGACAATCTTCATGTATTGGCTTTATTAACTCGCCTTGACTAAAACAAATCCTTTAAAAGACTTAATTTTATTTCCCTTTTACGAAATTAAAAGTTAATATATTTTTTTTTAACATACAAAGCAATAAATTGTATTTTAGAGGGCAAAAAAAATTTCCACATGAAATATTTTTAAAATGCTTATTTCACAATTATTACATACATCGTATCGCTTCATTGACTGAAAAAGCCGACCAAGATTCCCATAATGCTTGGCAGTCTGGACGTTTTCCTCTCCAAACGCAGAACGTGCCTGCTCTAAGGACGACAAGTGGAGACTGAGGGCCTCCTCCAGGTACCGCTTCTCTTCTACCTTATCGGTACAGTCTATGCCAATCTCTTCAAGGATCAAAGCTGTCAGAGTCAAATGATTTTAACATTGAATGACACACTTTACATTATTATGGAAATGTAGGACACAGTAAACTTCTGTATAGAATAAGATAAATTCTCATTAAGGGTGATTCATAACTTGCTGGTACATTTGGTAGGAACTAGAAATTACTTTAACTAGTAAACTAATTCATTTTAATTTACAAAGACTTAGGTTTAATTACAGCCTAGTAAAAAAATTAAGGTGATCTCATCTTCATATCTGCATTCACCATTGCATCATCTGCACAAACTTTGGCATACATACTTTACCCAGTTAAGTGATGTACTTTTCACAATAAAAATGTTCTCTTTCTGACAACTGAACATACCTTTAACTCTTTTGGATGATGACAACAAGAGATGGTCTTCAGGCAATATTTTGCATAAAATACCCATGGATTTCTCAGCATGGTCTCTGAAGAAGAAAAGGACTAGACTTGAGTGATCATTACATAAGTAAAAAATGAATATCTGCATATGTTCATATTGATTCAGAGTGGGGCTAATACTAATGGCTGTCATAAGGAACAGTAATTTGTGGATGATTATTTTATAGTAAAAATCATTGAGTGTTATTAATCAAACTTATTTTCTAAAAATAATTTAGAATAACTATCTTTTTTTTAAAATCTAGAATAAAAGAGTGAACTGACTTACTTAGCATGCTGAAATTTTCCAGAGCTGTATTCATTGACATACGAGGCATATGCCAGGTCTTCGCATGCTATTGCCACGTACAAATTGTTTCCACCAAATACAGATTGCCGTATATCAAGAGCAAGCTTAAAAATAGTGTAGAATAACAGGCATATAAACACGGCTTTACATAACAGATGCTATTTTAATAGTTTCCACAGAACACAATTTAATGTTTTTAAAAATATTACTTGTTATATACTAAACAAGTGACATTCACTGAACATTTTTGCCATCCAATTGAACTGGTAAATTTTACAAAATTAATAAGAGCCATTTTTTGATAATGAAAGAAGCAGATTTAGCTATTAGTCACAGGAAAACTTTGTCTTAATGACTTCAAGTGATAGAATATTAACCCACATAAAGAGAACATGGCTGAAAATCTAATAGTTACCTGATAAACTTGTACTGCAGGTATAACACAATCCGAGTTGAGCAAAAAAAAGCCATAATCCAGTAGTGTGTCTGCATGTTTAGGGTGGTACTTGCCAAATTTTTCCCTGATGAAGATACAAATTGAGGTACGCTAATATTTCCTTTCTGGCAAGATAATCAGTTTAGAATACCTTTTACAGCATTATACTTATTTTTTAAAGATAATAAAAATGAGGTCTTTTCCTGGGAAAATGACTTAATTTATTGTTTCACTAGATTGCCATTTAGAGTAACTGAAAATTTATCAAGACTGATGATTTCACAAGAAGAGTATTCAACAAATCTAAGGAAGTAACAACCCTAACAGAATAGCTTTAACAGCTCAAATGGAGATGAACACTGACGTTTTTTGAAATCATCAACATATAGATTGGTATTCAAGCTGCTATTGTCATATGTGACATTGGGATACAAGTGGCTATTGTCATGTGACAATGGAATACAATAAGTTAAATTAATTAGTGTACGCGAAATGTTATCCTTAATCATCCTTCAAGTTGGATTTTTATCCACAATTTAGAATTTAATGAAGATCAACAGATTCTGATGTCAAAGATTAAAATGTTACTCCTTTAACTTTTATGTCAACATGCATTTATCGTTATAGAGCTGAGTAAAATAGATTCTTGTCAAGTGTAATCAATGATTTATAATAAGGTTTACAATAATTGGATCTTTGAACACACAAAATACAATTTTTTCTCTATTACAGCAGTATCTAGACCTTGTTCAGTGCATACCTTGCAAATGCAACTGCGTATTTGATCAACAGCTCAGCAGTTTTAAATTCTCTTTTCACCACACAGGCCTAAACATGGAAGAGATAGATTATACAAGTTTTTTAAAAATAAAAATACAGTAGCTTTTTATTATGGTTAATACTCAAATGTTAATCTGTACATTATCAGTATTTAAAAAGTAGTTAAAGCATTTTTGCGCATATAAGACCCACCCATATATAATATGTGGGTTTTGACGGCTTGGATAAAAAATATTTTACACACCCAAATACAAGACAACAATCGTCACATGGCAGAAAGCTATGTTTATAAAAAATCTGAAAAAATCCACCATGCTTTAGATACCAATAAGAGGAGGATCAGGAATTCTAACTGCATGAAAGGAATCAATATACATCATATAATTTGTCAAAATAAATTTACATCCAGTTATATGGTTAGTTTCCAAAAAATTTAAAATCTTATAATAGCAAGTGATTTTAGAGACCCAGAAGCACTTGTTAAAAAATCTCCCAGACACTTCCAACTCAGAGTTTACCTTAGAGCATAACCTCATGACGTTCACCACAGCCATTGGTGGCATATTTGAGTTGAGTTCCAAGATTGCTAGGTGACAAGTATTGAAGGCCTGTGAAATAAAATACTGTATTATTTTGAAATTAAAATAATTATTATAATTATTGCAATTACTGCTGGTTAATTTTTATTTCAAATCTACATTATTTTTAAGAGAATTTCAGTTGATTTTTTTTTATAATGTTCCTGTTCAAATTTCCTCCACTTCTGTAAGTTACTAACATCAAAATTACAAAGGAACATTTTATATTATAACTTATAAGCATTTACGCTTATTAGAGTGGCCCAAAAAAAATTTTTTCTCGATTTTTCTAAATTTAAGCCCTGCATTGTGTTCTGCCAGAAAAAAATAGTGTTTTCTGAAAAAAATGAATACAATCATGAAATATTTGGGGGTTGCACAAAGGCAATGAAAACATTAATTTGGTACTAAATAGTAATTTAATGGTTTATGTTGAATTTTTAGTGTTAAACATGAAATAACAACCTCAAAACAAATATAATAATAGAATGCAACAAAGTGTTTACTATTTATGGACGTCATATTCACTGACTGCTTTTTGCTAGTCCAGTAACCACTGTGGTCTTCTTTGCATCCGAATATAATCATCGGTGTTCTTGCACCACCTGAAGTATGAATTGCTTCTGATCTTCTTTTCTGCATAAAACTTCATTGAAATCCTGAATCAGTTTCACTCCTCTTTTGGCTGTGTCATTAATAACTTTCAAATTGGTTACAACCTGTTCTGCATGTTTGTATTCATTGTTGCTGCTTCATGTTTCAGGGGACATCTCCAGGAATGAATGTGGCAAATCAAGAATGGAGCAAAATGCCTTTGTATTGTTTGTAACAAAGAAGCTGATGGGCTGGTCTGCATAGAATCCATTGGAATCAAGACCCTGAGCTCGATTTGTAGATCCGGGTTTTTCTTGCATATTTTTAAGCATCTGAACCTTTTGCTTGGGATCAATATTTTCATCCAAAAAAAGCGAGGCCCACTGTAATTTCATTTAGATACCATAAATGTCGACTGAAAGTTTTTTTTTGTGCTGCTTTTCCAATAACTGAATTAACAGAGTTATATTTTTCTATATCCTTCAGAAATTGTAGGTCATTTGATAGAGCCCTTGCTGGCTGTGGGGCTTGAAACCACCGTTTCATATAAGTACTGGAAACAAAACAGAGTAACTGAAACAGTCCTTGTTCTTCAGAAAGCTTCAGCTTAAACTGCTTCTTAAACATCCACATCTTGTTACAATAAATTATTCTTGCCAACCAACGTGCTCTGTGTACAGCTCCTGGAGCATGGAAATGAATCCAACGTGGTGGTGTTCCTCCAAGAAATATGGCAGCCAGTTCCAAAAATTATCTGTAATCATCTCATGGATGACGAATTTGAAGATTGTCATTTGCAAACTGCAATGTGCTCTCTTTGAAAATATCTACTTCAGTCATCCCATCTGCAGTATCATAGGATCCCTTCTCATTAAAATGCCACTGCTCTTTAAATCGTTTAAAAAGTGAAATATCCGGTCCAGATGAGGGCCCACTTATCTTCAATGCGGTAAACACTTTTTCCAGAATATTTTCCATCATATAGTGGCGGAAAGCAAGATGAATAAGACTTTTTTCAAGCAGCTTTTCAATTAAAACACATGCCCCTTTGTAATCCCCAGTGTTATTTGCTGTTGTGTCAAAACTTAATGCTACTACTTTTTCACAAATTCCCCAGTCCTTCAGACATTCAACTACAGCTTGAGCTTGACTGTCATCTGTCACTGAAGCCAATTTTGGTAAACCTAGCAAGCACTCTATTTGAAGTCCTGTTACAATCACTGGCAATCTCTCAACATTCTCCCTGGCTGTGAGATATGGAAGCAATTTTCCATCCCAATGTACAGTTAATGGTACTTGTGGATCAAACAATTATTTAACTTCTTGTGCTGTTTTTTTGCTAATCTCAGCTCTCACAAGCTGTACAGTACTTCGACTTAATGTCATGTCACTAACATCGTGACCAAGAGAATGAAATGTAGCAGCTAGTAAATGTACTGCTGTATGATCACTTTGCTTTATCCACTCCAGCCATGTATCCAATTCTTCTCTCCCTTTGGTCACGAAGAAATTCTAAATCTTGTGTTTGTTCTGTTAGTTTTTCAGCACTCTGATGGGCGATGTCAAACAGTTAATCAATTTTTGAAGAACATGCAATTTCATTTGAAATCTGCTTCTCTGAGCGCCGATTCTTTGCTTTACTCAAACACTGCTACTGCTGATGGACTTTTAAAAGACGATTTTCTATGTGGTAGCTGTAAGCTGAAGGAATTGCAGCTTTCTGCCAGATAGTAAGAATTTCACTAACAGTTATTCTAGCTCAGTCTTTAAGAGTTTTATTGTTTTCTCTATGATGGTAGAAAAACACTAATAATGTCTCGCGAATTAAACAGTTACACATTATAAACATCAAAGAACAAAACAGACTTTATTCAGGTTCATCAATATTCGGGATAAAATGTGGTAAATGGAGAACATACCTAAATTTTTAGAGAGCTTGTGCAACCTCTAAATTTCATCTGAAAATTATGAAATTTTATATTTCGGACTACTTTTTTTGTGGTAATCAAATGTGGGGTTTAAATCAAAGAAAAAAAGAAAAAAAAATTTTTCTATCTTTTTTGGGCCACTCTAACGCTTATACATAAATATTGTTTGGTTTCTTAAAAGTAATAAATTCTCACCTGTGTGTACCTACTCTGTGCAAATAAAAGAGCACAGTGCTCTGCATACAGCACAGCCTTGTTTACTTTATGCCCCCGCCCTTCGAGTTCTGTGCAAATCTTTAAGGCTTTATTATAGGTTTCTTCTGCATCCTTATATTGACAATTAACATTCTGACTATGAAGTAATCTGAAAGTTAACGATGAACACTCTTATTTAATTATTTACACTTTTAATTTCTCAAATCACTATTTAAATTTTTAACCCATTGATACTCAGCTTCAAATTTAGTCTCATAGACACTAACTTGATAATTTCATCACATGTTCTTGAAGTTGTAACATGTAGCAATAGTCAAGCCATGAAGAAATATTGCGTTTTGGTTGTAAGTGAAGCAAAGGAGAGTTACCTTTGGACTGACAGTACTTAAATATTTTACAAATATTATTCCATCTTAACTAAAACAAATTGACTCCAAAAAAAATTTATATTTAAAGGCCAGCTTTCAAACTTAAAGTGAACTTTATGTTAAATTGATTTTTAAACTTCTAATGAATTTCAGTCATTACAAATGCAATGACTTACTTTTTATGCTAACTAATTATCAAGCTTAAACTGTGTTAATAATTACTAATATGAGGAATTTAAGGCAAAAAAATGTCTCTTATACATTTTTAAATATCTTTATAAATAATTTTCAAAGAGCTGCATCTGAGGTGAACTTTTTTTTGTCTGTGTCCCATAGCATCGTGGTGGTAGCGGGGTTCTAATGTTTCCATTAGAACTTTCTCCGGGCTTGGTAAACCTGGCGGCGCCCATCTCCTCTCCAGGTCAGCGGAGGACTTTTTAGCAATAGTCATTCATCAACATTTTTATTGTGGTTTTAACGTGGGCAAGATCCCACGCCCCTCAGCTTGTGAGGCGAGCGCACTATTGACTTTGCTATCCAGCCGCCTTACTTACCTTACTGCAAATTCCATTGCTCTATATTTATTTGGTGTGCTCTCATCATTTATGCAAGCATCAAGACAAGCGGTGTAAATAACTGTACTATCAGCAAACCAGCCAGCCTCACACAAAAATGCACCTAAAAGGATAAAAATAAATGTAAAAAGCTTTCTTTAATAATGTTAAAGCTAAAAATAGGCATGTATGATTATATATCAAAATATTTCGACTTACTTAAAAAAACCTTTAAAAGATTATAATTAAAATAATCATAATTATGCAGATCTCTATATGAATTATTTTCCAAAAATTCAAAGCATTTTATTTAAGCTTAAGATACAATTAAACAATAACAGCTTTGCCAATGCTGCAAGAATGCACACCATATTAACAGATGGTTAAAATTAAACAAAGGCAGTGATGAACTTTGTGACACAGAGTTTAAAAATTGAATTATTTCATTTGCTTCCAATTTTTTTTTATATAAGAGCTTTTCCTCACCTAATGAAAATCCTAACTGCATAATTCGTCCTTTGACATTTTCATTCTCAAAAACATCTGGTGTGATACGCTTGCAAAATTCAACTGACAATATGCGTGCCAAATTCTCCTCATTGTCCATTATGGCTTGAAAACATCGATGAAGTAGAATCCTTTGAAGATTATAATTCCATAATGACATTTAAACTATTTAGCCCTTAATACTCAGTTTGGTTGACATGAACAGAGAACGAAATGACACTAGGAGAAGACCTGTTTTCAGTCTTAATTTCATCATGGCAGATTTGGGCCTAAAAGAATTTTAATGTATTCTCTGACCAAAAAAATATACAACAACATATAGTTTCCCAATGTTAATTCACATCACCGATTTGGATGATTTTATATGTGGTAATAACTTAAAACACCATAAAAATCACATTACTTTGCTTAACAGTTCACCATCTCTATCATCATTGCAACAATTTCTTTGACCTTAAAATAATTCGACATAAACCTTTAAAATTATAAATAACTATTACCTTTTATTCATGACCCTAAGTACTCTTGAGAAAACATCCAGATCTTTAAATTCATTTCCAAGATCTCCAAGTCCATTTTTATCATAGAGCTAAAAGATAAAGATTTACTTTTGTTGATCAATTATCATTACTGTCTATTTATGTGGATGTCTGAGGCTACATTTGTTCTAAATTTAGGCATAAAATACTAATGCAAATGAAGTAAAGAAAATAGAAATTAAGGCTGTACAGCAAAATTATTAATAGAGTCAGACGAAATTTTCATTTAAAGAAAATTCAGCATTACACTTCATTTCACTTGTGTAGTTAAAATATTTATTCAAATAAAATTAATTTGATAAAAAACAACCCCGTAAAAACAAAGTTTTTGACTATAAATCCCTTATATGAGACATAAGTAAAAGTATTGATTATGTTCAAACGCGACAAACATTTACAGCCTGAAACTGAGTGAACTGCCCCTGGTGTTAAACACGAGATGTGGTCATCTATGGGTGGCGCGAACTCAAGTGACCCGTAAAATGTAAACAATAGCGACCGCTACATATAGTTTATAGAGATTAAAAATGCATTAATTTAATAACTGTACATTCGATCGATCTGAAATTTTGATAGGATGCATTGTTAGGTGACACGAGCCTACTTGCAAAATTTCAGCTCGATAGCATCACGGGAAGTGTGTCATTTTTTACTTTCCCTTTTCCGCCTGCTCAACGACGAACGACAAGATTTCGAAGTTAATATAAGGGATTTAAAAACTCAAATGATTACTGAAATACTGCAATTATACCATCAACAAGAGATGATTACAGAAACACTCAAATTTTCCTTTTTTTAACAACAAAAAAATAAAAAATTCAATGATTAACCTTAGCAATTCACAACAGATTTCAAAGAGGATACAATTAAACCATACTCTAATTAATAATAAATATATATTTTTTTACTACTTTTATAAGGTAATTATTAAGGATACTAGCTATTCATTTATTGGTTTAGACATAATTTAACTTAGAAATGTCAGTATTAAATAGAAATTTTAGGATGATTGTGATTATTATTCCATTAGCCTTTTGGGCTTAGGCTGTTGGGTAAATATTCCCTCTAAGGTTCTTTGATCCATGTGCAAAATATCAAATTCGTTTGCAGAATAGCACAGAATCCAAAATTTAAAACCTCACAAAAACAGATATTATATTATCCTTGAAAAAAAATGTTTGCTTGAACTTGCCATTGCCATATTGCGTTACCCATGTCTTTGACAATGCGAGGGAAATTAGTAACGCAATTTCCCTTGGGAATTGCGCTTATACATTTCAAATGTCTGTGCACTGTTCGAGCTTGCACATGCAACTCCTCCTGAACCATACCAGATGGAGGGTTCGGGTCTTTTGCAAATATGCTAAGGAGGTCCCAAGGATGTGCAACGGCCAAAAAATACCAAAAAGGTTTACTGGATTTTCCAGAAAATCCAAAAACCTGAAAAAATATGAGCATTTTGTCAATTTCTCGCCAACCATAACAACTATCGGGTTGAAACAAATGCCAAACAATAGCTAATAATATTTAGAAAAATGTTGGAGAAGGAATTTTTGAAAATCTCTTTTCGTTCGACTACTGTAATTTTAGCAGCAATTTGTAGAAATTGTTTTGTTTAGTTTCAGAATTATTGATTTGAAATTACTTTAAATGTCATCTAGAATGATAGTTAATGGGGTTTTCCCGCTTTGTGAAGACTAATGTTAGATTGTTGTGGGGTGCGCATTATATTGACACATTCTTGGTTTGATGTAGCTTGAGGGGATATGACATATTTTGTTTAGTTTCAGAATTACTGATTTGAAATGACTTTTAATGTAATACAGAGTGATTTCCGTTTATTAAGAAAATCAGAAATTCTTAGTTGGATTGTATTTAAATACTCACTGAGTTTTTATTACTTGTTTCTCTTTATACAAATCCCCGCTCAGTATCAGAAATTTAACATCCTTATTTCTTTTAGTGAGATCTTTGGAATCTGATATTACTTAGCAGTTAATTGTTTGATTGCAAACAAGCTTTTGTTTTTTATTCTATTTTTCAGATTACCCCATAACTTGCTTTACTAATTCATTTCTTCCTAATAGGAGCATCACTTTTTTAAAAATAAAAAAAAAGGCAAATTCAAGTACAGTACATATATCCAATTATCAGACACTATTTAAAATTACATTCAAAAGACATAGTTTGAGTACAGTATGTATATGCATTCAACATCTCTTAAAGTCAAAGCCTAAAGTAAACCTAAGTCAAAATTAAGAGACTAAGACTAAATTGAAGGGATTTAATAGTAGTAAAGCTATAGTAAAGGTTATGAAAGGTTACTGGGCCAACTTTTGTCTGCAATTCAATATTCAAAAGAAACGTAAAGTTTATTTTAACTTAAAAAGTGTGTGTTAGGGGTCACCTCTAGCCAGGAACTGAAATGTACAGGGATATGATGAGATGTTTGAAATGGAAGACAAAAATGTTTGCATTTTTAAAAATTTAAATATAACCATAACAATGAGTGCAGAGTTAATTTTGGTGCATCAGCAAGGATGAGTTTATGTTATGTAATTTTTGTTAGATGAGCCCTTTAAGTGAGAACTGTCATGCTTAGGGTTTAATAACTTGAGCACCACTCTTTATTTTGAAGGGTATCAAGAAATATTAAATAATTTAATGAATTTACCACAAAATTAATGTATCTACTGAAATTATAATAGGGATTGGGATGACTTCTAGTCACCAGAAAATAAATAAATGCACCATGTCAATTAGCTCTGATTATCACAAATTAATCAATGTAAGGTGCTTCTCTTTCTATCCATCATCTGCCTACTGTACTCTCAATTTTAATAAAAATAAACATTAAAGTGTGACACCTGCAACCAATGGTACCATACAACATGCCTGCATACAAACACACCAAAGTACATAGCACTGGGCCTACCAAATAAATCTGCATCTTGGCACTGCATACATTGTGGACTACTTCAAATCAGCTCAGACTTCTTTAACTACAGGGACCTGATCACCCCACACTTTTAGTTTCTTAACTAATCCTAATATAAATAACCCACTAGCTAGAATGAAACCTACCACACAAACCCATGAAAATAACGATAAAAAATCTCAAACACTAATAATCAAAATATTCACAAAGCGCTAATAATTAATTTCCAAAGTAAAAAAAATAATAAAATACTGATTTAGAATTACTGATAAAAAAGAAGAACCAGACATAATTGCTGGTTCTGAAACTTGGTTAAACCCCAACATTTATAACTCGGAAATTTTAACAGCAATCGCTATATAATAAAAGGCAAAGTTCTGTCCGTTCTGTCCGTTCATCGATAGCGATTGGTCCCTCAAACACATATGACTCCTACAGCCAATCACTGGTGGAGAAAAACTAGGTCTCATTCACTATTGAGCAACGTTGAAAACAAGTTATTTTTTGTGCAGTTTTTTTCCCCAAGAGTTTATTTTGAGCGGTGCGCGTTGGGATTTGTAATAAAAAACTTTGATTATAACTCTAGACAGACCGTGGTGTGTGTGGGGGGGGGGTGGGCGGGGTAGGGTCTCTGGAAAGACCGCAGTGTTGGGGGAGGTAGGGTCTCTGGACAGACGGGGGTGGGTAATGTTGTTATAACTATAATGTATAGTATTTTTGACGTGATACACATGTATGGCTGGTTGAAACGGCGGGTCTCTCGACAAACTGCGGTGGAGGGGATGTAGGGTATCGGTAAAATAAATAGAGGTAAAAAAAAATATTTTTAAAAGGGGAGTTAAATCATTGAAGAAAATTGAATAAGAAAGCAGTCTGAATATAAATTAGTGTAGTGTTTCATTTGATAAGCGTTGGTGTTTGTCCATATGTTTGTGTCTGTTTTGTGTTGGGTCTAAAATGCCTCACCTCCATGCGGTTAGACCTGACAATCCATAAAATATGGAAACCATGTAGGGCAATTTTGTATTTAATGAATTTTCTTATGTACAATAAAAGTAATATATACTCTATGATTTTACCCATAGACTAAAAAGAGTAAAATAAATATATGTAAATATATGATCTTTAAAACCACGTTTTTATAAGTGGACTAAAAAGAAGAAAATAATTTAAAACTTCTAAGTTCAAGTACTTTCATTTAATATGACTAAAAACGTGGGGCGGGTGTTTGGTATAAAAATTAAAAGATTTATAATTTAGAAGGCAAAAGAGAGATGTATAAGTGAGAGAATGAGTGAACTGCATGTGTTAAACCTCATAAGCGCCCGCCCCACGTTTTTAGTCATATTAAATGAAAGTACTTGAACTTAGAAGTTTTAAATTATTTTCTTCTTTTTAGTCCACTTATAAAAACGTGGTTTTTAAAAATCATATTTTTACATTTATTTATTTAAATTTTTAATTACAACAAAGAAATTTTATTTTTACATTTTGTTTTAGACATATAAACAAAAAAAGAATAAATTTGATTTTCTAATGTATAATCGAATTTCATTATTTATAAGTTTATACTTTACTTACAATTTTTTGTGTGTATTTATAGTTATTGCATCACTGTTGCTACTCCGGTTTTGAAATAATGAATTCTTTTATTGTTTATATCTGACATGTACAACACGTGATGAATCAAATTTTATTTATAAATATTTATAAATTAATTGATAAATTTGTTTTTTATTATAAATGTAAGACTTAGAATCCGGTAGTAAGGTAAAAAAAATGTAACACAATAAAAGTACAGTCGAACCCACTTACCTCTAGCTCGGTTAGCTCGACCACCCCACTAACTCGACGTTTTTTATTGGAACCGCCAAATTCTCTCTTTGTCTTAGCATTTTTTCATCGACTAATTCGATTTTTCTAAGTCGCCGAAACCTAGTACCTCGAGCACAAAAGAGGGCCAAATTTGCAACTTAACTTGGTTAGCTCGATCCTCGTCGGTTGGCCTAGCAATGCACTCTGGCATTTTTAGTTCAAAACAGTGTTGACATCTCGCTTTTCTTCGAGACTTCCGGCTATTGTGTGATTCTACGAGATTTCAATAAAAATTACCGGATGTTTTGCGTGTGTGAATTATTAGTTCGACGTGTATCCATGGAGTATGTATTCACCCGAGGTACTGGACAATCGCGTTAGAGGTCGTTAATCGTCATTTCGCAGTGCATGTTATATTATTATTAAACTTAATTCATTTTCTGATGTATTAATCATTTTATTTTTTAAGATAAACGAATATCTTTAGAAATGAAAATAAAGGTTTGTATCGAGAATCGACGGTGGTTTTTATTTAATCCAAAAAAAAATAAATTATTCTTTTAAAAGTTTGTTGTTGGTTTGTTACCAGTAAGATACGTGACTGTGACTAACACGCGCGTGACGATGAAATCAAATCATTTCTGATAAGGAATGATTTTTAAAAAAATTCACTTAGACTTATTTGCCGGCCGAGGTCTAACACAGTACACACAGCCCACAGCGTGCTGTGATCAACGGTCAAGGCCACAATAGTTTTATTTATATTACAAGTTTGATTGACTGAGGAAATTCGAGAGCATTCTGATAGTAACAGATATCCTGCACGTCAAAAGCATTAAACTTAAAATAACCATATTGATTTGTTTATTTGTATTTTAAATTCGCTGATACGACGGCAAACGCGAGCGGCTATACCATGCCACATGCAGGTGACACGACGAGGCGAAAAATTTGACCTTTTAACGCATGCGCAGACAATTATAAACTGGTAACTTTTTTTTTAATAAATGGAATCGAAACATACCACTACCATAGAGTCGTAATCAAAGTCCTTTACTTCGGCATAAATATATATATAAAAATAATAAAATATATATATAAAAACTGCCGATTAGTCATAACTTTTCCCGACTTTCAAGGCCGAGAATTTTTTTTAAAGAATTCCCGACTTTTTCCCGTTTTCCTGAGTGGGAACCATGGTTATATTTAAATTTTAAACGGTCCTTAAAAACGAACGGTCATTACAACCTTAGGAAAGAGTGAAGAAATATTAGGGTTCCGATACGGTTCTGATTAATCGTCCCAATCACTAATTAACGCTAACTAATTAATCACGTACATAAAGAAATTTCAAGCACATGTTAATATTTTGCCGCCATATTGGTTTTCGTTTTAACTCGATCATCGGTTATGTCGACGCCATTTTTCATACCCCAACGCCGTCGACTTAACCGGTTTCGACTGTACATATTAATTTTTATTTCCAAATGTATACAGTAGAACCCACTTAAATCGACCACGGTTAACTCGCCAACACTATTAACCTTACCAGATTGAGTTACCGAATGTTAGGTAATAGATTTAATTCCTATATACCGAGTTACCTAATTCTAGGTATTTGGGATATCACTTGAATAAGTTCTAAAAATAACAGCCAATCGTTGTTAAATCTCGTATTAGTTGCAAGATTAGTGTTTACAAATGGTATTTTCATCAAATAAAGCAGTGAGTTGTGATTACAGTTGATTTTTATCGAAAATAACCATGAAAAGATCGGCGAATAAACCGAGCACTTCCACAGGAAAAAGAGCAAGCAAAATACCCACCAAAAATAGAATTGCTATAAAACAATACACCAAAGACAAGCCTACAAAATGGGGAATAAAATCGTTTCTTCTTTGCGAAAGTCAGACAGGCTACATAGTCAACACTGAGATCTACACTGGGGCAGCACCAATAGTTGCAACTGAGCTGGGTGCTGTGGGAAACACTGTGGCTCATCTTTTGACATCATGTGAGAAGGAAAAGAAAACACATATTATTGTTATGGATCGGTACTAAAACTCGGTGACATTAGCAAGGTACATGCTGAATGAGCTGCAAACAGGACTTGTTAGTACTCTTCAACAAAATAGTACATTTTTTCCACTGTCCTTGAAGAAGGTGGACAAGCTTGTGAGAGGTGAAAGTCGCTATCGCTGTCAGGGCAGCATAACCTGTATGGTAGGGGTCTACCGATATATCGCCTGGCCGATATATCGGTACCGATATCTGGATATCGGCAATATCGGTAGCATGTAAAGGTCCCGATATTGACGTCACCGATATTTCATAATAAGTGACATTTTGACCCCCCCAAAAAAAACGGAAACAAAAAAAACTATCATTTAGATTTACAATATCTCGACAAAATTAATATATCGACCCCGATACCGGTATTGAAATAGTCAAAAGAGTCCTAGTATTAATATGTGCAACCACGATACAGTGTGCCATGTGCTTTGATATTGTTTAGGTATCGGCCGATTTTCGTATACTCAGAAATACTGTGTAAATAGTGCCGATGCCAAGTATACCGTAATTGCTCTAATAAATGTATAACATGTAAACATTATGTTCACGTAATTGCTCTAATAGCAAAGATGCACGCAGAATCGCACATGTCTAAAACATTTCGTTTCGTATGGAATAACAAAATGTACCGTGTGAAGACTTGTTGTCATTGGCAACCATTCAACCTTCAGCCTCATTTTCACTCTATTACTATTGTACTTTGTTCTCATTGTTTCATTCATAAAAGGTGGCCGTGTGCAAAAGCCATTAAACTATTGGTTAGAATTAATAATTATGAGTCAAGGTTGAAGTTTCAAAAGGAGTACCTAATATGCTTGTACATTTTTATAAAGGACGGTTCGTTTTGTTATGAGTCCCATGTAGGTCATGATCTGGAACTTGTAAACACATCGGAAACTTAGTTTCCGGAAGAAAAAAAAATCTGTAATTTCGGCAAAACTGGATATCGCTAGACCCCTTAATTATAAGATATAAATAATTACGAGTGATAAATTTAAGAATGACGTCATCAAATATGACCGCTGTTATTTTTGTCATAACAAATACTCATATCGGCAAAAAATATCGGTAATATCGGCAAAAATGCTAATCGGTAGACCCCTAATATAAAATATAAATAATTAGGAGTGATAAATTTAAGAATGATGTCATCAAATAAGACCGCTGGTTTTTGTCCTAACAAATATTCATATCGGAAAAAAATATTGGTAATATCGGCGAAAATGCTTATCGGTAGACCCCTAATATAAAAGATAAATAATTACCAGTGATAAATTTAAGAATGACGTCATCAAATATGACCGCTGGTTTTTGTCCTAACAAATACTCATATCGGCAAAAAAAATATCGGTAATATCGGTATCGGCAAAAAGGCATATCGGTAGACCCCTACTGTATGGTATGGCAGGATCGGATGCCAATTACATTCATCTCAAACTTTCATGACCCAACACAAATAGGAGTAGCAAACAGAAGAAACAAAGATGGAACACTTGATGAAGTTCCAATGCCACAGCTTGTCCAGGACTACAATCGCCACATGGGCGGATGTGACAAAAATGATCAAATGACGCGACTCCATGGCTAACGCCGTCATTACCGGTGGCCCGTCGCCTTTTCATCAAATTTTTCATGTGGACCTGCTACAATTCATTTGTTATCTATGTGTCTAAACTAGAAGCACCTGAGAAAAAACCCATGTTTTTACACTAGATACATCCAGAATCGCTGCATTGACCTGATTGGCAATTACCGCTCAACAACCATTCGCCGAGGACAAATGGTACCATGCCCCCAATGCCACACACTAGGCAACCACTGGCCTGAAATTCCAGAAGCGACTGCTTACAATCATGTCTGGACTGTCTGCTTGGAAAAACACCTTAAATACAACAGAGCACACCTTGGTGTGGCATACAAGGACACCCACACAAGAAGGTCAAGACCAACTTCAGGTGCTCTATGTGCAAAAAGTACCTCTGTGTAAAGCATGGCTCAACCTGCTTGGGAAGACTACCACTCCAAGGCGCAATACTGGCGTTGGATGGAAGCATTGTTCAAATAATTAAACAATTATCTTCTAAAATAAAATTAAAATTTTTAAATATTTTTATTTATTTTATTTTTTTTGGCTGCGCGGTAATTCTAAACTGCTGCGCGGTGTCGGTCGAAAACCTTTGCGTCCACGCGGCTGTGCAGCTCAGAGGGAAAATTGGTGCAAAGTTGCACAGCATCCATTTTGAAATAATTGTTTTTACTAAATTTGATGCGCTGTAATTATAAACTGCTGTGCAGCGGCGGTTATATATCTGTGTGGCCGCGCAGCTGCACAGCTTAACTAGAACATTGGATGGAAGTTAGGCCTATTCTCTACTATATCTAAAAGTTTGAGCTTGTTCTGACCACTAGTTTTTTCATGATACTAGCAATTTTCTAACCCATGTACATTTTCTTAATGTTTGCTGGGGAGGCCAGGTATAGGGGCAAATTAGCTTGGGGAGCTCAGGGCTGGTAGGGTTAAGTTGAAGTTTTTTATTGGAACCGCCAAATTCTCTCTATGTCTTAGCATTTTCTCTTGGTTATGTCGATTCTTGTAAGTCACCAAACCCTAATATCTCGAGCACAAAAGAGGGCCAAATTTGTAACTTAACGTTGGTTATCTCGATCCCCGTCTGTTCGCCTAGCGACGCACTCTTGAATTTTTAGTTAAAAAGTGCATCGAAATCTCGCTTTCCTCGAGACTATGTGTGATTCTACGAGATTACATAATTCAATAAAAATTACAGGATGTTTTTATCCTGTTTTACTTTGATCCGTGGATGAATTAGTTTGACAAGTCTCTATCGAGTATGTATTCACCCGAGGTGCTCGAAAATCGCGTTATCGATCTTTAATAGTCATTATTTCGCAGTGCATGTTATATTATTATTAAACTTAATTTATTTCCTGATACATTAATCATTTTATTTTTTAAGATAAACGAATATCTTTAGAAAAGAAAATAAAGGTTTGTATTGAGAATCGACAGTGGTTTTTATTTTATATTGTTAAATTTCTACTGTTAGTTGAGGCACATATGCCTTTTTTTGTTAGCAAACATGTATGTACATTTTTATAGCATGCCGATCGCTTCATCAAACAATAACGGCAACGCTGTTGTGTAAAAAAAACCTCCAAAAACATGTGTATGTACATTCTCATTGATTAACGCTAGTGATGGGATGATACCAAATCATAGGGTGCTTACTGTAAACAAGGTTCCCCTCCCCAGATTTTATAATATAACAGACTACAGACAGTTTACCCACCCCTACCCTCAATCTCCCACACCATTGTTGTTGTTGGTTAGTCCGATCAGCATCAAGTTACGGAAGGAATTCTGAGTCCATTGTAACTCGAGCCTGGTTAACTCGCCAGCTCTATTTAGTCGACGTTTTTTTTTGGAACCGCCAAATTCTTTCTTTGTCTTTGCATTTTTTCAGCGGTTAATTCTATTTTTTATGTCGCCAAGCCCTAATGTTTCGAGCACAAAAGAGTGCCAAATTTGCCACTTAGTGTTGGTTATCTGGATCCCCATGACTAATCATCAGCTTTTGAAAATGTTAGATGTGACTTTTTATAACCAAGTGAAGGCATAAAATTTCTGCCTCGCTGGTGACGTCACAGCCTGCTTGCTCGCAGCGCTGTGTTACTAACTTAAATCGCCAGCTTTTGAAAATGTTCTTATCGATAGGGCTGAACGGATCGGTTCGGCTACTCGGCATCGGCCGATTTTCGTATACTCGGAGATACTCGCAATCGGCCGCGTAAGTGACGCCGAGTATTACGTAATTGCTCCAATAACAAAGATGCACGCAGAATCGCATGTCTAAAACATTTCGTTTCGTATGGAATAACAAAATGTACAGTGTGCAGACTTGTTGTCATTGGCAACCATTCATCCTTCATTGTTTCATTCATAAGAAGTGGCCGTGTGCAAAAAGCCATTTAACTATTGGTTAGAATTAATTAAAATGTATCAAAGTTGAAGGTTCAAAAGGAGTTCCTAATTTATTTTTGTACACTTTTATAGAGAAGAGTTCGCTTTGTTATGAGTCATATATAGGTCATGATAATCAAATAACGGCAACGCCTTTGTGTAAAAAAACCTCGAAAATCATGTGCATGTACATTCTCATTTATTAACGTTAGTGATGGGACGAAAAATCATAGGGTGCTTACTGTAAACAAGGCTCCCCAGATTTTAAAATATATTATATAACAGACTACAGACAGTTTACCCACCCCCACTCTCAATCTCCCACACCATTGTTGTTGGTTAGTCCGATTAGCACTCAAGTTACCGAAGGAATTCCGAGTCCATTGTAAGCTGAGGGGACGGACGGGGTGGGTTATGTATATGTGTATTTGTATTTGCGCACGAGGTGTGTCGGGCAGGACTAGATGAATTCCTTATATATGTAGTTATGTACTAGGGGAAAAAAAACTGCGCTAACGCAATAAAGGGTTATATTTAAACGGTCCTTAAAAACGAACGGTCTTGACAACCTTAGGAAAGAGTGAAGAAATAGGGTCCCGATATTCCGATACGATTCAGATTAATCGTCCCATCACTAATTAACGCACATCATGTATATAATTATAAAGAAATTTCAAGTGCATGTTAATATTTTGCCGCCATATTGGTTTTCGTTTAACTCGGTGATCGGTTATCTCGGCGCCATTTTTCATACCCCGAGGCCGTCGACTTAAGCGGGCCCCACTGTAGTAATTAAAATTTCATGATTACTGAAATTTTAAAGTAGCACTGCCATAAAAATTGATTGGTGTTCAATAAATGATAATTACTTAAAATTTTTAAATAACGAGTTTATACATCAGCTTCACCAGGTGAGTGGTTAGTATAGGCTTAGTGTATTATTGGTAAGTGGATTGAATCCTAGGACGGTCTTAATTTTTTTTCTTTTTTTTGTTTCACAAACACAGTGAGGATGCTTGCCAACACTCAAGCAGGCTCATTTCCAGAAACATTTTATTATCCCCCCCCCCTCCCCCATGCCTGTCTAATCTATTCTGTTAGTCACGGTTACAGACAATGTTCCCTTTAAGCTGCGTGGCCGCGCAGATATCTAGCAGACACCCCGCAGCTGTTTAGGACTACCGAGCAGCAAATTTTGTAAAATATTGCACAAATAATGGATGCTGTGCATCTTAGCACATAAGTTCTTTTACTTTGCACACGGACCAACGAACCTTAGAGGGAACATTGGTTACAGACTCTCACTTTTAAATTTTTATGCTGTACCATTATATCGTCTTTCATTTTTGCATGGTTATAATTCAATTAACTTAATGGATTTATGATGTCCACAGGTACGGTGCTAGTTATGGGAATAATAATAATTAGTCTCTTAAAATACAGAGTTTCGTCCAATTATGAATGAAAGTTAATAAAGTTACTTCATAATATATACAAAATTGAGTGCACTGGAACAGTTAATAATAGTTTTATAACAGATAAATCCATAGAATAAATAATTAATTAATCAATGCGTAATCATTAACTAACGGTATGGAGGTCCGCTCAGATTCTTGCTAAAATTGATACAAATAGAAGATTCCAGTCACTCGAAAGACGATTAAAATGACAATTTAATTATTTTGTACCCTCCAAACCAAAAGATGTCAATAAGCAATGCAACATAAATAATAAGCAGTAATGAGAATTTAGATATCGATTGGCATCATTCTCATGGTCAAAACCGTGCAAATGACGCTTGCCTTTTTTTTCAAGTTTAGTTGATTTTTTGGTTTTAAACTACTCAAAAAATAAATTGGCTGAAATAAGAAATAACCTATTTTATTGTAGTTTGTTGGGACTGTTTTATTATTGATATTGCATCTTTCTTAACTGATATTTTTTTATGAATAAACTTTAGCGTTTAACGGATTTAATTGTATTTCTTATTTTATTTTCAGGGTGAAAAAAATTTGTGGTCTCATTTTTGAAATAAAATTTATAAAATCCTACTATTCGGATTAGCCGTACACAGTAAAACTTTTGATTTGGTATAACGATGGTGTCAACCGGGGTGGCCCGCCCCCCCTAATGACGCCACGGGCCACTGTTAATGAATACCAAATGCATTGATTCTGAAACATTAATTATTATGGCAACGGAGTATTAAGTTTTTATTTTAGCAAGGAGTTGAGCCATGGGGCCATGATCTATAAAAAATAATCTATATTTATATAATTAATACTATTATTATTATTGTCTGTTAAGTTTTTGCACACAAAAAATATTTCGCATACTCATACACCTACTAACCTTATAATACACATCAAATATAACATCGTCAGTAAGATTCCTCAATTCTCTCCTGTACTGACTAAAACGCATTACAACAGCAGAAATAGCTGTATTATAAAGAGATTCTGGTGCCCATTCCAACTCAGTTGCCCGCGCCATCTTGGATTATTATATTTTGTTCTTTTTATAAGGGACGAAACTTTAACGTAACTGGCACCTCAAAAGATCATTTATCATTAAAGTAAATATACAAGCTGAACTATCCGAACTAGCTAATTTTTAACAAAAAGACAGATGTATTTTTATTAATATTTTTCGCAATTGATGCAACAATTGTAATTTTTAAAAAAATTTGCATAATTTTTGATATAATCATATTAATAGATCACTATTTAAATTTACTTAATAATTAATAATAATCTTAAATTTCGAATTATTTATAAAAGTAAGACAATAATTAAAATGCAATAATTACAATAATTTGTATTTTACATTTCAAAATCACCTCTACCCATACATCATACAAATTAATTATATTATAAAACCATGACCCGCCACCCAACCACCTCCATCATGTTAATTATAATTAATATTATAGGCCTATATATCATTATATGTGCACGCCCCTAACTGACTGGAGTATTTTTGTAATTAGCCTGCTCTATTCAGTCTATTCTAAATTTAACACGGTGTTCACCTGTCGCGAACATGCTCAGATTGTTAATCAAAATTTAATTTAATTTTGCACTGGACTGTCGTACCAACGGTCACGGGTTCGAATCCGTGTGAAGGCAAGGGGTTGTTCCCGGGGCCTAGGGCGTCCCTGAGTCGCTCCGAATGGGTACCTAACACTACATGTAGTTAGGCGGCTGGGTAATGCGTGGAACCCACAAAGCCGTGGCCTGTGAGCGCTGCATCACTTGCCAAACAGATCATCTGTCATGGTCTGTCGACGCAACTATCTTCTGCATAGAAGGAGCGTCTGTATAGATAAGACAAGACAATTTTGACTTCTTTGCAGCGGAAAATAGTTCACTTAAAAACTTACATTTGAAAAAAATGCCTCTAAATTTGTTGATGGCATACCCTTCAAAAATTCTAATACTTATACTCAATGTTTATGAAATGTGTGCAGATTTAATATTTAAGATTAAAATGTTCACTTAAGGAAAATTAACTGACGTGTTTTAGGAATAAATATAACTTAAGGGTCTTTCCATAATGACGTCAAGCGATTTTGGCCCATTTTTCACCCCCTCCCCCCTCGTCATTCGTCGTCACAAAAACTTAGACCCACTCCAATATGACGTCACAAAGCTTTTCCACCCCACCCCACCCCTTAAAAGCCGTATTTTCTGTTTGAAAATGAACATGTTTCATATCACTTTTTGTCAGTTAAGTATGTATTTAGTGCAGGCCCCGCGCTTAAATTTTATTTGGCCGGCGGTTTTATCTTAATTAACTAATTGACGGACGTTTTATTTCTGTAACGACATTATATTTATTTTTAAAAGTTGAATTAAAAAATATTTTTTTTACACGTACCTCAAAGGATGGCGAAAATCGATAACATTTTAATGTTTACTAATTGCATGCAAGGGGAACAATTTAGATTTTTCTGTTTGTTCTGCTGTCAATGACGTTAAATTACCAAGTAAACAATCTCTGTATTTATTACTGATGGTGCCCCTGACATGACTGGTGAAAACAGTTGACTAGCAAAACGTGTCTGTAACAAAGTCAGTGAAAAGGCTGGCAAATATTGTAAACTTCACTGTATCATTCACCAACAAGTTCTTTATGCCAAGCACCATAGATGTGAACGTATCCTTAAGCCATTGATAACAGTAGTATATTACATCAGCTCACAAGTCCTGTTTCACCCCCCGTTTCAGCAGTTTCTTCTTGACATCCAGGGAGAATACGAAGATGTTGTGTATCACAATGGTATAAGATGGCTCAGTCGGGGGACAGCACTTCAGCGCCTCTACACACTTAAATAAGTGGGAAATAATGAACAACCCATTTCAGAACTATCTGATCCTGCTTGGCTGGCAGATTTTGGATTTTTATTGATGTGACAAGACATCTAAACTTTCTTAACACAAATCTTCAAGGGCGAACAGCAGTGGTAATCCAATTATACTCACTAATCAAGGCCTTTGGAAACAAGCTGCACATTTTTCAAAGATAACTATCTCAAATGCAGCCTAATACCACAGATTTTGACCCACTATAGGAAATCATGACAAGTTTTCCAGAAAGAAACTGCATTGAGCAAATGCAGAGATAAGTGGCAAATGCCATATCCATGGTTTATGAATGTTTTGACCGGGGCCGTTTTGACCGGGGCCGTTTTGACCTGGGCCGTTTTGACCTGGGCTGTTTTGACCTGGGCCGTTTTTTGTCAGGGGCCGTTTGACCAGGGCCGTTTTTTCGGGGCAAATTTGTCGGGGCCGTTTTGTCCGGGGCCCTTTGGTCAATCCTGAATTATTATTGCGCCATCAGACTTTATTAATTCCTCAAGGTGTCAATTTTAACTGAGTAGATTTATGCTGTTCGTGTTGCTCAACCAATAATCTATAACACAACAATTGTTCAAAAGAAAGAAAATGAAAATAAATGTCATTGGAAAAATTGTGTTCTATTTAGTGAACATCGAAATATCTTTAGACTACATAAAATAAATATCTTTTTATCTTTATCTTATCTGTTTACAGACGCTCCTTCTATACAGAAGATTATTGCGTCCTACGCTTATCTATGGTTCGTGTTTAGTCCTGCATTTTTATTAGAGATTTAAATGTTGATAAAGTGTTGGTTTTCCTGGATTCTTCAGGCAACCCATTCCACGCCCGAATTCCGGACGGGAAGAAGGAAAACTTGTATGTGTTAATAAATAGATAAATTTAAAAAAAAAGTTTTTCTTAAAAATTGTAAAACGGTAAACGTATCCTTTAAGTGTCTTAGGTTATGGTTGTTTTTAAAGTAGCCCTACCAATAGCCACTTTGTTGCTGAAGTAGTTATAAATTAGTTTATTTTATTACTTTTTATATAAATAAAACTACTACGGCTACGATTTTATTTAGTTAATTAAAATAAATATTTAATTATCAATAGTCAATAGATTTGTGTTATTGTGAGTAGAAAGAAATTCCATTACAATACTAATAATTAATCAATTATAAAAACTATTTATTCTTTCAGAAACAAATATTAGGTTATTAAATGATTATACACCGGTGTAAAGTAAACATTGACACAAATAATTGATTTTTAATTTTTAGCAGGGAGATTTTCCACATAATTATATGTCACGACTTATGTTTAACGAAATAAAAGAACAATAAAAGACTTTCAAATTCTGTTAAAAGGTAAGACATCAGTTTTTATTTCGGATGCCTAATGTGTTTTTATTTTGGCGATGTAAAATATGTCACCTAGTTAGCCTAGTACTAGTACCAGCCACTTATACTTATAAAATATATTATTAATTATAAGAACAAGTGAAGTCTTCAGACTGAGAAAGATCTGAAAGTGTAGTGTATAGCAGTGGTCCCCCAACCCTTTTTAACGCCGCGGACCCACTAAAAGTTTGATAATTTTACCGCGGCCCACTAACCTGGGGGGGGGGTATGGGTGGGTGGAGGATTAGGTTGGGGGGGGTATGGGTGGGGGGATAGGTGGGGGGGGTAGGATTTGCGGCTGCGTTGATTGTTTATACATGTATTTTAGATTGTTTTGATATTATAGTTTTAATTTAATTGTACTTAAACATGCCTTCAAAATAAAATAAAGTTACACAAAAAGTGAATTAAAGATTATTTAATATTTTAATATTTTAATTTACTAGAATGTTAAATCAATGAGTTCTTGGGTCTTTTGTGGCTGGGAAAAAGCGCTTAAAAGCAAAGACGGGTGATCGTGCACCGACTGTGACAAAGAGTGCTCAGGCTCAGTCTCGCCTAGAATCCCCGATAATGTTTGAAACATATCCAAAATGCCTTTGTTCACTCGCCGTTCCAACAACTCCAGTTTGGCTTTAAATGCAGCTACTTTGTCAGCTAACTTGAAAAAACAGTTGTCATTTTCCCCTGAATAGACAGATTGAGATCATTGAGCTGGCTGAATATGTCACACAGGTAATAGCAAATTTTGCGACCCATACCTTGTCACTGAAATGTGCTGCCGGTGGTGACTTCTTTTCTGAGAGAAATATTTGCAATGGCTTTCGTAATTCAAATACAATGTTTAGCGATTTTCCTCTGGATAACCATCTTATTTCTGTGTACAAAAGGAGGCATCTGTGCGCTGCGTCCATCTCCTCAAAAAGCTGCTCAAACAGGCGTGAGTTAAGGGCGTGTGCCTTGATGTGGTTATTAACTTGAATTACATCAATCATTACACAGTTAAATTCTGGTGACATTTTTCGGCCAACATTTCCCTGAGAATGATACAATGCCTAGATTCACACTCAGGTGCAACCTCCTTAATCCGAGCTGTTAAACCAGACAGTCGTCCGGTCATGGCAGCAGCTCCATCTGTACAGATGCCGACACAAAATGACCATTCTAGGTGTCCAGTGACTTGAACAGTTCAGCTCCCGTGGTGTTGGTTGACAAAGATAGAGCACATAACAAATCCTCATGTACATCCTCATGATAAACATATTTCACATAAACAAGTAATATTGACTTGTCAATGTCTGTAGATTCGTCAACCTGGAATGCGTACCACGGTGATGAATTAATCCTCTCCAACAGTTGTATCACAAAATCTTCGGCTATTTCCTCAATGCGCCTAGTTACAGTGGGAGCCGACAATGGCACATGTGCTATCTTTTTAACAGCAGCCTCTCCTAGAAGTTCATGGCAAATGCCTTTAGCTTGCCAACACGGGTCACCCATCAAAATCGCGCACAACAAAAGAGCGCCGTGATAAGAACGCCGACACAGAGTGCAAAGATTGATTGTAGGCGGTTGTCCGCTCTGCGCTGTGTCATTGATGTTCTTTGGACGTGGTGCCGCCAAAACGGGTAACAAGCTTTTCCATCGTGTGTATGGAAAGATGCACAATCCCTAGAGAAATACACCTCAGTAAAAAAAAAGGTAAATAATTTAATGTTCCTTTGCTCGCGGACCCCCTGGCACATCTCCGCGGACCACTAGTGGTCCGCGGACCCCAGGTTGGGGACCACTGGTGTATAGTATCAGTGGATTTTTTTATTGAGATTGAATGCAATATATTCATTAAAGATTAAAGCGTTCAATGATCTGTCGACAAATGGACATTGTAGCCCATGCCTTAGCCTTAACCCATGGCCATGCATAGGCATAGGCAGGGATCGACCTAAATTATTTTTTTTATAAGTCTAATAAGTAGCACAAAACTTAGTATTGAGTTTGTACTTAACTTTAACCATTTTTATTTAATGATAAATTGTGATATACCTTCTCACACTCTCTTTCTCTCTCATTTGTATACTCATTCACACCCACAACAGGGATTTACCCTTACTTAATTAGTTATTAGAAGGTATTTTCTGTCCATTTCTTTTTTCTCACTGATATCTTTTTTTACCTACTGACCTACTGATACTGCCGACTGTGTCTATACTATACCAGTCTGGTCTTACCAGACTCCCTCATTTATAAATTGATGGAGGTGACTTGGTGAGACATCATTAGTTCATAGCTATGATAATCGTCACATTTTGCTGCTTGTATGTCAAGTAAATTTTAAACCTGTGCACATAAATAGAACATTTTAGCCTATCAAGCAATGATTCCTGTACACTGTACACTCAAACTATACACATTATTTATGCTGTTTAGTAGTTTAGTAAGGTTTTTATATAGTTGTTTGTTTATGGAGCTGTTTTGGAAGAATATCTTTAAAAATTATATCATTACTAGTGTATTACCCATCAAAAAATGACGGAAGTTTTCAAAATAAATACATCTCAGCTGAAATCTAATTGGAAAAATGCACATCAGAATAACAAATAATGAAATAAAGAACTTTTATTTATTTTATTTATTTTTATTTTATTCATTTATTTTCATATTGAACAATTTTATGCCGAACGTTCGAAAAGAGTTATTTTTGGTGCAGTAATTTGGTGCGCTGCTTTCTAAAATTAGTAGCGTCACAGACAGGACAGACAGGACGTGACATACATTGCAAATTATGTGTTTTTTGGAAGAAAATCTTTAAAAATTATATCATTATAGCCATACACCAAGTCTTGTATAGATAACACATTTACAGGAATATATTCTAACAGCTGGTAAGTCAGGAAATGATTGACCATACTGTTACAGAGTAGAGCTTGAGTTGAATGTAATTGCATAAGGGCCCACAAGGGTGACTTAAGAATGGCAATAGTGTGCTTTCTCACTATTTATCATAAATCAAGGTTGTAATAGACGCTTTCGCCTCTCACATACATCTTGGGGTAAATCTGTGTACATGTCATATAAAATAACTCTCCACAAAATAACGTATGTAACTGTTTCATGTTACATTATTAAAATTACTTTGTTTTCCATTTTTATTTCATCGAGGTTTATTTTAACAATTATGCGTCGTTGTTTTTGTTGTACATGTAGTTTAAATTTAAAATTATCCATCAATTTAGCTGGTTATATCTATTAGTGTTTGTTAGATATATTTGGCATAATTTAAAAAACAGTTAAATGAACGAAAGACATGAATTGGATAAAATGTTTAATATTACTCTCCAGAGTTATAAAATCTGCTCATTGTTAGCTATATGTATGATACATTCTTAATATAACTATCACTTTAAATAGCATGTGCCAATTGATGAAAACTCAATATTAATATAATTAATTTTAATATAATGCCTCTGTAAATGTGGTGAACTTTTGAATATTATGCCAATGCGAATTTTATGGGAATGTGATGCCAATATGGACGTGATAGGAATGTGTTGCCCAGTAGAATGTGATGCCAATGTGGATGTGATAGGAATGTGGTGCCCAGTAGAATGTGATGCCAATGTGGATATGATAGGAATGTGGTGCCCGGTAGAATGTGATACCAATGTGGATGTGATAGGAATGTGGTGCCCAGTATAATGTTATACCAATGTGGATGTGATAGGAATGTGGTGCCCAGTAGAATGTGATGCCAATGTGGATGTGATAGGAATGTGGTGCCCAGTAGAATGTGATACCAATGTGAATGTGACACACCTGAGAAGCTGACACCCCTGTACACGCGAGAAGCCAAAAAAAAACAACAAAAAAAAACACCATGATACTCCTGTAAATGACGGGTCCTGGTTTCTTTTGAAAGTTTGTTTATGTCAATTAATTTTTTTTTAAATGGCGGCTGAGACTGCAATAATCCCTGGTAGAAAGGAAATTATGAACAGGGTTGTTTAAAAGGATACACAATGGCTACGATGTGTGATCATTACATTTTACCAACTTCTTGTTTATAGCTGTTTGTCGAGGAAGGCTCCATGCTGACACGATCGTTGATTTGTCACTGCTCAATAACTTCGTTTATTCACATTGATTAGACTGCAGTGTTGTTACGAATCATGCATTGTTTTCGTATGTACCTTGCAGTGTTTGAAGGAAAACGTAAAGAATGCTCTGTCCTACCACACAATTGGTACAAAATGTAGCAAGATTTGACGGCATTGGCACTTGAAGAAAGCAAACAAGGCATTTCTGATTGTAGCCTACATGTTCGAGTACTCAGTACACGTCATTCTGTGACGCACCAGTCGCACGATTGAAAGGGGAACTGATAAACCGAGAGGGTATTTCAAGTTAGGGGCTGTTCAGTTATAATAAGTGCGGTCAAGATTGGGAGTGCCACGGTATGGCTTCAATAGAGCAGGTTTTTGTTGATAAAAATGTTTAGGGTATGTTGACACAGGTCAACACAGGAAGGGGTAAGTTAACACGGCTGGTTTAGCTCTAACATATATAGGGGTACAATGTTAACGCTGTATGTCTGAAATCATACTCACAAGTATAGAAGATTTAAACAAACACACATCACATACATGGGCGGTGGAAAGACAAACATATCGACATTTGACAAGACACACGTATGGAAAATTCACGAGACAAACACATATGGGACAATTGACAATGACAAAATACAACAACATACACACAAAATGGATGATTGAAAAAATACGACAAACACACATATAGACGATCGATAGACAAACACACATATCGACGATCAATAGACAAACACACATATATGGACGATTGAAAAGACAACAAACACACTTATGAACGATTGAAAAGCATAACACACATACATATTGGCGATCGACAAGACATACACACATGTAGTCTTGAAAAGACACACGCATATTGACGATTGAAAAGACAGATGTTAACCATTGACCAAGCTTTGTGGATGTAGCTGGTGCAAAACGTTGTCTTTTGTCATCCAGGCTCAAACGATTAAATTTTTGATCAACAGTGTCCAAAAAAGAAAAAAAAAGACCACCGATGTACTTGTCATTAGCCTAATTGCTCTCCCCACGCTCTCCCCTCCCCTCTCTCATAGCTATCTCTTCTCTCTCTCTCTCTCTCTGAAATATATATTCTATGTTCCTCAATTTTTCTCTCCATGTAAACAAGTTTAAATTGACTTAGCACTGACTGCTGTAATATATTTTTAGCAACTCTCATAATATCCGACTTGTCTCACCCCAATCCCCACACCCTGTACCCATCTGAAGAAGAATAAAAGTCAGTGGCTAATGACTTGACTATGGATGGTTGACAAGACAGTACACCCCCGCATGGGACGATTGAAAGAGAGAGGGGGGTGCACTAATGACTGTCGTCCGCAATGGTGTGGGGACATGTCGTCTCTGTGGTGTGGGGACATGTCGTCCGCTATGGTGTGGGGACATGTCGTCCGCTATGGTGTGGGGACATGTCGTCTCCTGTGGTGTGGGGACATGTCGTCTCCTGTGGTGTGGGGACATGTCGTCCGCTATGGTGTGGGGACATGTCGTCTCCTGTGGTGTGGGGACATGTCGTCTCCTGTGGTGTGGGGACATGTCGTCCGCTATGGTGTGGGGACATGTCGTCTCCTGTGGTGTGGGGACATGTCGTCTGCTGTGGTGTGGGGACATGTCGTCTCCTGTGGTGTGGGGACATGTCGTCTCCTGTGGTGTGGGGACATGTCGTCTCCTGTGGTGTGGGGACATGTCGTCCTGTGGTGTGGGGACATGTCGTCTCCTGTGGTGTGGGGACATGTCGTCTCCTGTGGTGTGGGGACATGTCGTCGCTGTGGTGTGGGGACATGTCGTCCCTGTGGTGTGGGGACATGTCGTCTCCTGTGGTGTGGGGACATGTCGTCGCTGTGGTGTGGGGACATGTCGTCTCCTGTGGTGTGGGGACATGTCGTCTCCTGTGGTGTGGGGACATGTCGTCTCCTGTGGTGTGGGGACATGTCGTCCCTGTGGTGTGGGGACATGTCGTCTCCTGTGGTGTGGGGACATGTCGTCTCCTGTGGTGTGGGGACATGTCGTCTCGCTGTGGTGTGGGGACATGTCGTCCGCTATGGTGTGGGGACATGTCGTCTCCTGTGGTGTGGGGACATGTCGTCTCCTGTGGTGTGGGGACATGTCGTCTCCTGTGGTGTGGGGACATGTCGTCTCCTGTGGTGTGGGGACATGTCGTCTCCTGTGGTGTGGGGACATGTCGTCTCCTGTGGTGTGGGGACATGTCGTCTCCTGTGGTGTGGGGACATGTCGTCTCCTGTGGTGTGGGGACATGTCTGCTGTGATGTTGGGACATGTCTGCTATGGTGTGGGTACGTGCTGTGTTGTGCTCCCAATTTATTCAGTGGGATGATCAATTCATTGCTGTCTGAAATCATAGCCTCATTATCGTTCCTTATTGGGTATATTAACGTCAAAGGGACTAAATGTAGGATTTTTAAAATTGTAAATGTATTCGAGTTATTTCCCTTTCCATATATTGGGCTTTTGGGGAACAGTTTCGTTGCACAAGTGTTCAAATTTCAAATTGTGATCAAGACAAAAAGTATAACTTTATGATCCATAATATATATATATATAGTATGTTAACCGTTTGTTTTAGTAGCTATAAATTCTTTGATGTGATGTAATTTTTGGGCCAATTGTGTATTTAATCATGTATATAAAAGTTGGGTCGATTGTGTATTTAATGATGTTTATAATATTTGGTAATTGTGTACTCTTATATATAGTTACATTAGTTAGACCAACTGTGTTTCCAGTGAACCGTCATGTCCACTCAAGTTCCATTTATCAAATCACATCAAACGTTTGAACGTAATCAACTCCAGATCCACTCAGTTTCCTGACTTTATTCAGGCGGTTTGTTGGTTCTGAATAGACTTTTAAAATTAATTTTTAAAAAATAGATTTTACGGAGGATTTATTTGAAGCGCCTGGCTTTAATAGTGATGATTGTTGTACTATTCCTTGTCAAAACGTTAACATCGTCCCGTGTTACATTTCATTGTTATTGATCCCGGAGCCCAGACGCCCATGTCGATATCCCCCCCCTCCCGCACTCTTTAATCCGGGCCCTTCCCACACCTCCCACCGCAATCTTTTATCTCTTCTCGGCCAATTATTGGAAAACATGAAAGATGAAAGCCGTGGTACCGAAGCGGGGCCGGGATATTTTATGTTTTAGGATTGTGGGCGACACTGTAGAAATTGTGCGTCGAAATTGGGCTTGATTTTGTTTTTTAAAAAATAAATTTATAATGAATTTATATTCATGGCTCCAGTTTATTTATTTCATTTATCATTTTTAAAAACTTTATTACGCTAAACATATATAAACGAATTGTTACTTCTGTGTCTTTGCTGAAAAACATATGTTTTACGAAAACTTTATCTAAAAATAGTAACACTACGTAATGAGATATGACGTTTTTTCCGGTCTGAGAAACGCCACGCCCTATTGATATAACGTGCTGCGTGTCTTAAAGTATACAAAACAGGATGGTTCGGATTGCACAGAATTCAGACTGACTACAAGTGCTGCCTGGGCTATGGCCGGGGTCATGACATCGCCAAGAGCCGACAGCCCTGACCCCGGCAAACCAGGAAATCAATGATCCCATACCAGGGACCTAATCAAATGCTGGAAATCGTGAATTCCCAGCAGCAGCGCTTATTAGGGCCACAGTTTGATGGCATATTTCAAACAACTAGAGAGAGAGAGACCGCGCCACATGTTCCGATGTGAAATTGAAATTTACGCGTGAGTGGAGAACGTCCTTTTACCCCTTCGCCCATCGCGGATATTTGAACCTGGTGTGATGATGAGCAGTACGGAAAGCTTCATAAGGGAGTTGGGCTGCGATAGAGCTTTAACTTTAATATCGATATTAAGTTAATAAAAACAATGTTATTTATTGATACAATTTTATTTATTGATGAAGCCATTTCAGAAACGTATTGACCTGTATTTGTCTATTAATTAAGCTGAAAACTGTTTTATTCACACACATTTTGTGTGCGTCTTGTGTTCAGAAAATGATAGATGTAATGTAATCGAGGTTATTGTAGATATTGTTGCCTGTAGACAGGCATCGTTTAGACGCCACACTATCGTGAGTTCTGGATCTTAGTGCTGTAGTTTTGAAGTGTTTTGTCGTTAAGTTTACTTGTTGTCTTGTGGTTAAAGGGAGTGAGAGAAAGAATCAATCACATAGAGCTGGGCAGTTAGTAATGTCCAGATTGTAGGACAATGGAGGGACAAGAAGAATATTCAGATGGGAGGACTGGATGAATGTTCAGATGGTAGGACAAGAAGAATGTTCTGATGGTAGGACAAGAGAAATGGTCAGATGGTAGGAGAGGGAGGACAAGAGGACTTTTCAGATGATAGGATAGGGAGGACACGAAGAATGTTCAGATGATAGGACAAGGGATGACAAGAGGAATTTTCAGAAGGTAGGACAGGAAGGGCAAGAGGAATATTCGGTTGGTAAGATTTGTAGACCAATTTCTCGGGAGTAAACGAGTGGTCCCAAGTGCTTGAGACTTTCGATTATCACCCTTTGTTCCAATTGTCAACACCGAGTCGTGCGTCTATCCACGCCACCCCCTCCCCTCCAGTACTTGTACACTAATGCAAGAACCCTGTGCCCAATCGTTGGAGACTATTGACTTAGTCGGAGTGGACCTTTCTCAATACCCGTGAGATCATCGGCTAATCGTGTGTAGGGGGGACTCGACAGCACCGCAGCCACTCACAGAGTACCTCACCCCCACACACACAAGGTACTTCACTCACACACACACACACACACACACACACACACACACACACACACACACACACACACACACGCACGCACGCACACACACACACACACACACACAAAGAATCTCTCTCACACACACACACACACAAAGAATCTCACACACACACACACACACAAAGAATCTCACACACACACAAAGTACCTCACTCATACACACAAAGTACCTAACACACACAAAGTATCTCACACCCACACACAAAGTACTTCGCCCACACACACACAAAGTACCTCACACACACACACACACACGAAGTACCTCACTCACACACAAAGTACCCCATTCACATACTTAAAGTACAACACGATCCCATTTTTCACACCCAAATCGTCCCTCGCCCGGACGAGGAAACGGTTCGTCTAAATGAAATCTGATGGATGCCATCTATTGACCGGACTCCACACGTCTGTCTCCATTATGGCCATGAACATTCAGTGTCACTGACAACTTGACCATTACATGAGATGTGCCGAAATAAATCCGGAGCCCTAAAAATATAAATCAACGTCGACATGAGCAGAACATGAATACACTTTTAACTACTTTCACCCAGGGGAAATCTATGAAGATCTCAAACGCTCCCAAACTAAGCTAGGTACAGTGTCATAACAAAGAAGGAAATCTATGAAGATAATCTCAAACACTGCCAACACTGAGCTAGGTACAGTGTCATAACAAAGAAGGAAATCTATGAAGATCATCTCAAACACTCCCAAACTAAGCCAGGCACAGTGTCTAAACAATGAAGGGAATCTATGAAGATCATCTCAAACACGTCCAGACTAAGCCAGGTACAGTGTCATAACAAAGAAGGAAATCTATGAAGATCATCTCAAACACTGCCAAACTAAGCTATAGGTACAGTGCCTAAACAAAGAAGGGAATCTATGAAGATCATCTCAAACACGTCCAGACTAAGCCAGGTACAGTGTCTAAACAAAGAAGGAAATCTATTAAGATCATCTCAAACACGTCCAGACTAAGCCAGGTACAGTGTCTAAACAAAGAAGGAAATCTATGAAGATCATCTCAAACACTGCCAAACTAAGCTATAGGTACAGTGTCTAAACAAAGAAGGGAATCTATGAAGATCATCTCAAACACTGCCAAACTAAGCTATAGGTACAGTGTCTAAACAAAGAAGCGAACAAAGTGAAAAGAAATCTTGATGTCTTAGTTTTAGGCATGAACCAACTGTCGTGAATTTGACCGCTAGGTGGCAGCACCGTGCCATGGAATAAAATGTTCACTTCAATAAAAGCTCGGGTAACGAGTTAATTTTTTGTTTGTTGCTCCTTCATAATAACTTGGGATAGACATGAGGTTTGGGGGGCGGGGGGGGGGCGTCTTTAGACGAACACTCAAGGGGTCAAATAAGGTTGTGAAAGGTCGTCTGTTGACAATCTGAAATTTTGAAACACTGTACACATTGTTCTATCTCAACGTTTCATTAGAATGACGTTGATTTGTTTTTCAGTAAAACGTATCGAATGATTGATATATTGTTATTTACATACGTTGTCATAAGTATTGGACCGCACCGCCGATTTTGACCGATTTTCACCCCTCCCCCCCTCATCACGCATCGTCACAAAAAGTTAGACCCCCCTCCAATAATACCTCACAAAACTTGACAAAAAAAAACCCAACAAAAAAACCCGCCTTATTTTCTATTTGAAAATGAGTATGTTTCAAATCACTTTTTTGTCATTTAATTATTTATTTAGTGTATGTCTACATTGTAATATCGTAATGCGCGTGAAGCTATGTAAAACGGCATTAAATAAATTGTAAGCCAGTGCTTCTCAAACTTATTCGTAGTATTAGACAACCGGCAGGTATTTTTTAATGCATTTCACCAGGTACTGGTGCATTCTTTTCCATTTTGACGTGATTTTCCCTGTACTGACGTGATTGCAAAATGAGCCCCTACATGGCTTAAAGCCCTATAAGATTAAGTATGATTTAGGCTTGTTTTATATAATTTTTTTTAAAAATGTGTCTAGTTGCCAAGGCATAGCAAGACAGCTAACGAACAATGCAGCGGTAATTTCAAAAACCATTTGATGTGATTAACCTTCGCGATTAAGCTCGCGAATAATAATAATAATAAATTGATAATTTATAAAGCGCTGAATCCCAGTAAGGAACTGACTATGTGACTATGATACAAGGATCATTTCATTGTTGATAAACCAAGAATATATAGATACAAAACGATTCCTCAAATTGATTTCGATCTTATAATGACAGTTTTCCTGCTATGTATATGCACATCAAAGGCATTTGATCTAAAATTACCACATTGATATCAAATCTCATGTTTTCTAAAAATTATTTGGTGTGCGCTAGAAAGAGGAATATGGCGAGTACTGTACGAACCCCACATTTGTGCATGAAAGTAGTGGTGTCATCTTGTGCGTCGCAAAATACAGTAATACTGCAAGTTGAAGACTGAAAAATACTATGACATTAATAAAATATCCAATATTATCATAACTTTTTACTCCGAAGCTCACGGGTTTTTTATTTATTATTTTTTGTTGTTGTTTTTTGTTTTGGTTGTATGGACGAGGAGGCGTGTTTAAATTGTTGCATTCTCTTGTGGAATTTATAAACTAATGAAAAATACATGGCTACCGCTATTGGGCGGTTTAAACGAGGGGTCTGTTAACAGCGGTAAATTATCTCATTTGGGGTAAAAAGGGAACTTTGGCGTTTGACCAAAAACAATCGAACAATTATATTAAATATTAAACGTTTATAATTGTATCAAATTCAAATAGATCCCCCCCCAAAAAAAAATAATGATATTCCGTGTCGTTTTGACTTAAAATATCTTTACATAATCCTATTCAGATCATTTTTAGACACTTGTCATGCTTGTAAAACTCACCAGTTGCATTTTCGGGGGGGTGGGGGGGTGTGCTAACTACGCTCCCCCAAATCCCCGAGTCGTGTGAGCAGGACCTCGAGTCTGGGGGTTTGGGGGGGGGGTAACGCACACAGAAACTTGTATATTTTGGGGTAACGGGCAAAAAAGTTCGCCGACTACTGCCGTGAGAGAACCAAATGGAGCGGCGGTGACATCACAAATGCTTTGATGTCAACATCAAACGACGCAGGGTAACAATTTCATACATTCTCATGAGTTCTCAAACTTAAGGATTATAATTAGATTTAATTTCATTTCTTGATAATTTACGCCGACATGCGTCTGATGGCCTACCAACTGGCACTTTGAGAAGCACCGATTAAAAAAAATATATAAAAAAATAATCATTAAATAAATTTTAAGTGACCAAATATTTTAGTGGGAGTTTTTATTTTTTAGGTACCCTTTTGATATGACGTCACATTTCTTAAACCCCCCCTCCGCCCCCTCGTCACGCATCGTCACAAAAGTGTGACGCCCCCTCCCCCTTAGGTGCGTGACGTCATTTATGGACGGCCCCTTACTATAAAAAAAATTAAACCATCGAATAAAATAATAAAATAATATCAAATTAAAGTAAATATATTAACTAAAATTAGCAGCGACTACCAGTTACAAAGTAAGTAACATCTTAACAAGAGAAACCAAATTTACAAGTAATATATAATGAGTTTTTTTATTTAAATCTTAATAAATTAATAATCTATTCTTCTGACCACAATAGCATTGCATGAAGAGTGTAGACGGTTTTAAAGTAAACAAAAAGCAAGTGTTAAATTCTCGAATTAGTATTTAAATGCTATTTCCAAAGATAATTTCCGATTTTATTTATTTAAGTGAAATCATTCTAGATTACATTAAAAGTCATTTCAAATCAGTAATTCAAAAACTAAACAAAATATGACGTCATATCCTCTCACGCTACATCACACCAAGAATGTGTCAATATAATGCGCATCGCGCATCAGTTTAACATTAGCATTCATAAAGCGAGAAAACCCCTTAACTATCATTCTATATTAATTTAAAAGTCATCTCAAATCAATAATTTTGAAACTAAACATAACAATTGCTTTCAAACATTGCTGCTAATAAACGGGAGTCGAAAGAAAAGGGGCCGTCCATAAATGACGTCACGCACCTAGAGGGGGGGAGGGGGTCACACTTTTGTGACGATGCGTGACGAGGGGGAGGGAGGGGGGGCTGAAGAAATGTGACGTCACGTCAAAAGGGTAACTTTAAATAAAACTTCCACTGAAATATTGGGTCGCTTACAATTTATTTAATTACTTATTTTATTCTTATTTTATTTTTTTAATTTTAAATCTGTGCTTCTCAATATGCCGGTTGGTAGGCCATCAGACGCTGGTTGTCTCAAGCTATCAAGACACAAAAATTAAATCTAATTATAATCCTTAAGTTTGAGAACCCACAAGATAACGTATGAAATTGTTACCATGCGTCGTTTGATGTTGACATCAACGCATTTGTAATGTGACCGCAGCTCCGTTTGGTTCTCTCACGGTAGGAGTCGGCGCACTTTTTTTGCCCGTTACCCCAAATAATTTTTTTTTCTAAAAAAAGACGTTAACTGTGATGATTAATAGTCAATGTTTAATTTGTATGCATTAAAATAAAATATAATCTAAGGATGTTAATAACACAGTTCGTCTTCTGAAGGCCGGTTAAACGTTTATAAAAAACGCTTCACGCGGGTACCATATTACAATGTAGACCTTCACTAAATAAATAATAAATACTTAAATGGCAATAAAAGTGATTTGAAAGATACTTATTTTCAAATAGAAAATAAGGTGTGTTTTTTGGAGGGGGGGTTGGGGGGTCAAAGCTTTGTGACGTATTTTTAGAGGGGGTCTAACGTTTTGTGACGACGCGTGACGAGGGGGGGGAGGGGGTAAAAAATCGGCCAAAATCGCGTGACGTCATTTGTGTACGGCCCCAAAGACATTTTTCAAAAATTCCTTCTTCAAAATTGTTCTAAATATTATTAAAATTATTAGCTATCGTTTGGCGTTTATTTCAACCCGATAGATGTTATGGTTGGCTAGAACTTGACAAAATACTGATGTATATATATATATATATATATATATATATATATATATATATATATATATTATTTTACGGGAAGTCCCGTAAATCTTTTCGTTTTTTTTTGCCCTTGCACATCCTTGAGGTCTCTTTTACATATTTGCAAAGACTCCGAACCCTCTATCTGGTATGGTTCAGGAGGAGTTGCAGGATCAAGCTCTACAGACATTTCAAATATATAAACGCAATTTTTCCCCATGTGAAATTGCGTTAAAAATACAGTCTATAATAATTTAATAAACCAAATTGAAGTCCTGTAATTAAATTTTATTGGTAGAAAACGCGAAAGCTAATAAATACAAGGCGGTTATGGTTTTGCGAAATAAAGCAACCGCTAATCGTTTTCAAAATCGAAATTAATTCGGTTTTCCGATTTTCATTTACAACCTTAGTACTCAGATTCGTTTTTTGCATATATGAGGAGCTATATAAAATTATTCTAAGCGTTAGCTTCTATGAACACGAATGGATCTCGACTAAACTTTTTTATATAAAAACTTGATAGCCCACATAAAGAAAAGGTAGGGCAATGAACTCCGTATGTCCATTATTTCGGGGCCGGGGGCCCAATTGTCTTTACTCTTAAACTTATAAGATTTTATTCCCCATTCAATTATTAACGATCTTTATTGTTTTCTGGCATAATTGTTTTTAATAATCCCTTTTTACTGAGATCGTTGCAACGCACGTCGGGTCTGCTAGTATAATATATATGATATAATTTTAATTTAAACACTTAAAAATATTTTTAGTATTATTTTAGTATGTTAGTCTATTAATAAACTTTACATTTATTTTATTCACACTAACCATACAATTTACTTGTGTATCTTTTATTTTTCTACAGTTTGCCAAACTGTGTTGTCCGAAGCGCCCACGTTTTTATAAATTATTTTTAAGGGTGATGCCTATTAGGGCTCTATAATAAATCTTAGTTTATATATTTCACGTGCGATACAAGCACATGTCAACTGTAAGTAGCCTTCACGTTGGTTTTCACTCCAACTCACTTGCTCTGTACATATTTAGATATTCATGTGGTCGGATAACAGAGCAAATATGTTTATCTATATATATAAAAATCAAAGTATGTATGTATGTATGTATGTATGTATGTATGTCCTTTATAGCTGACTAAACCCTTCATCCGATTGCCATGAAACTTTTGGAGACTTTTGAGGACGCTCCTGGGATGTTCATAGGCAACTTTTTTTGCAAAATGTAACACTCATGGGGCGCCGGGGGCCCATAAAATGATTTATTTTCTTAAATATGAGCTATATAAAAATTAGTTTAAGCGTTAGCTATTAGGTAAATTGATGGATCTTAACCAAACTTTTTATATAACAACTTGGTAGCCAATATTGAAATACTATAGGGCACTAATTTCCTAATGTCCATTTCTTCGGGACTGGGGGCCCAAAATGATTTTTTTCATAAACGTTTAAAATTTAATTGCCCATTCAATTATTAACTATCTTGAGAAATATAGATAAATATATCCATTATGAAATTGATGGAATTAAGCAGGTGTTTTGAAATAGACATCTTGCACTAAATGGGCCCTGGGGCGCTTAATGTCATTTTTTTGCTGATATGAGCTATTTAAAAATTAGTTTATGCGTTATCTACAGAGTAAATGAATGGATCTTAACCAAACTTTGTATATAAAAACTTGGTAGCCCATATTAAAAAAACAAAGGGCACTGCACTTCTAATGCCAAATTTTTCAGGGCCGAGGGCCCCAAATGTCTTTTTTTCTTATATGTTTGAGATATTATGTGCCATTCTATTTTTAACGATCTTTAGAAATATATCATTGATAAAACTGAATTAAAATGAACAGCATTTTGAAATTTACATCTTACATCGAATGGGCCAGGGCCCCAAATGTCTTTTTTTTATATTCTAAGATACTATTTTCCACTCAGTTTTTAACGACCTTGAGAAATATATCCATGATGAGACTGAATTTAATTGAACAGGTTTTCAAAATATACATCTTGAACCGAATGTGCCCGGGAGCCCCTTAAGGTATTTTTTCCACATATTAGAAATATATAAAATGAGTTTAAGTGTTAGATAATGAGAAAATAACTGGATTTTGACTAAACTCTGTATATAAAATCTTAAGAGCCTATATTAAATTACTATAGGGCACTGAACTCCTAATGTCCATTTCCTCGGGGCTGGGGGCCCTAATGTGTTTTTTACTAAACTTTTAAATATTATATTCCCCATTCAATTTTTCACGATATTGATAAATATAGATAAATATATTTTTATATTTGTTATGAAATGTTAATTGATTGAAATGAACCGATTTTCGAAGTTCATATGTTAAACTGATGGCCCGGTGACCCTCAATATAATTCATTTTTAATCTATTTGTATTCCTTTTTATTGAGATCGTTGCAACGCACGTCGGGTCTGCTAGTTATAAATAAATAGTTAAGAGCAATAGTTAGACGAAATCCGAAGAAATCATTCTGTTATCTCCATTGAAAAGACGCAGTTTAGTTCCACTATTCATTGACCCGTAATAGCATAAATAATTTTAAAAATATCCAAATCAAAACATGTATACATTACAATTAAACAAGCTTTGTGGGATACACCATAGTGCAATCATCTAAATGTATCTAACACTTTGGTATTGAAGTATCCAGATCTCTGATGTACACCGATATATAATTATCTAGATTAACTGTGGCCAAACTGCGGCTCGTGAGCCGCATGCAGCTCTTCTATGATCACATTGCGGCTCGCATACAATTTACGAAAGATATGTTACAACGATAAATAGAACATGTCCAAGCTATGTTTAATGACCCACAGTGCTTCAATGTGGCTCTCGACAATTTTTATATAGTTTAATATGGCTCTCCGTTACTACAGGTCTGGCCACCCCTGGTGTAGATATTTTAAACACATCAGTATTCTGTTTGCAAGATGTCCTAAAACACCAGTAATGAACTATCTAGATATATTTAATTCATGGGTATTGAATAGCCTAAATCTCTTAAATACATCAATATTCAACATTTCTTCAAACATAATTTTGATCACATATTTTTTTACTTCAATTTGAGACATTTAAAATATGCACATATCTAAACATAAAGTTGATAAAGTAACAGAAGTCTATTTTAATAATGGTTTAGTAAAGGCCAAAATCATGCTGTCAAAGAAAACGAAATGGTTGACATATATCCCTCATATCCCGTCTTCCTCCTATTCCGTTTGTTGACAAAATGAACGCCTTGCATGATCTGGTGATGACTTGTTGACAAAATAAACGCCTTGCCTGATCTGGTGACTACATACAAGTAGGCTGCTGTAACTGATGTGGGGCATACGGGTGAATGTGCCACCGAGGTTGAGTGTTCAGGAAACATTGTTTTAAATAGGGTCATGTATTGATCTCTGGCCGATGTCGAAGACAGCATCACAATAAACGTCTGGAAAAATTGACAGCATATTGATTTCCGGTATTTTCCGGTGACCGTGAACCTCTACACTCAGTTGTAGCACTATGCCTGAACTCCTGAAACACTACAGTTAGTTGTAGTACTATGACTGGACTAAAACACTACAGTTAGTTGTAATACTATGACTGGACTCCTGAAACACTACAGTTAGTTGTAATACTATGACTGGACTCCTGAAACACTACAGTTAGTTGTAATACTATGACTGGACTCCTGAAACACTACAGTTAGTTGTAGTACTATGACTGGACTCCTGAAACAATACAGTTAGTTGTAATACTATGACTGGACTCCTGAAACACTACAGTTAGTTGTAGCACTATGACTGGACTCCTGAAACACTACAGTTAGTTGTAATACTATGACTGGACTCCTGAAACACTACAGTTAGTTGTAATACTATGACTGGACTCCTGAAACACTACAGTTTGTTGTAGTACTATGACTGGACTAAAACACTACAGTTAGTTGTAATACTATGACTGGACTCCTGAAACACTACAGTTAGTTGTAATACTATGACTGGACTCCTGAAACACTACAGTTAGTTGTAGTACTATGACTGGACTCCTGACACACTACAGTTAGTTGTAGTACTATGACTGGACTCCTGACACACTACAGTTAGTTGTAGAACTATGACTGGACTCCTGACACACTACAGTTAGTTGTAGTACTATGACTGGACTCCTGACACACTACAGTTAGTTGTAGTACTATGACTGGACTCCTGAAGCACTACAGTTAGTTGTAGCACTATGACTGGACTCCTGAAGCACTACAGTTAGTTGTAGCACTATGACTGGACTCCTGAAGCACTACAGTTAGTTGTAGCACTATGACTGGACTCCTGAAGCACTACAGTTAGTTGTAGCACTATGACTGGACTCCTGAAGCACTACAGTTAGTTGTAGTACTATGACTGGACTCCTGACACACTACAGTTAGTTGTAGTGTGTTCGTCCGTCGAGTCGACGAGGACCACTCTAGTCATCCGAGGGTTGCTGGGACTGGCTCTGTTTGTGCGAGCGCAGATGGCTGACGAGACCGATCCTGGCACGGAAGGTTCGGGAACAGAATGGACATGGGACGAGTGGTACGTCTCCAGGAGGGTTGACAGCACGGGCCTTTAGGGCTTGCCTCTTCTTATTTTCGGTGCTGATCCTGTTTGCCTCGCATGTCTTGGCACCTTCGTGGATGGATGAGCGCCAGGTGGACCGGTCCATTGCAGCTCGTTCCCACGTGTCAGAGTTGATGGCAAATGCTTTAGGTGAAGCTTTCAGGGTGTCTTTGAAGCGTTTCTTTTGCCCACCGGGGGACCGCTGGCCATGCTGGAGCTCGCCATAGAAGAGTCTCTTTGGCAGTCTCTCTTTGGCAGTCTCTCTTCTGGCATTCGGACTGCGTGCCCTGCCCAGCGAAGCTGGGACTGTATCAGGAGGGTGAAGATGCTGGGGAGACCTGCTTTGGTCAGTACCACTGTGTCTGGAATTTTGTACTGCCACTTTATGCCGAGGATCTTCCTGAGGCTTGTTGTGTGAAAGTGGTTCAGCTTTCTAGCATGGCTTTGTAGTACTATGACAGAACTCACCAGCAATGTTCCCTCTAAGGTTCGTTGGTCCGTGTGCAAAGTTAAAAAACCCAACTCATGTGTACAATTGCACAGCATCAATTTTTGTGTGCAATATTTTACAAAATTTGCTAAGCGGTAATTCTAAACGCCTGCGTGCCGTCGGTCAGATATCTGCGAAGCCCCACAGGTTACAGAGAACATTGCTCATCAGCCTATTCATTAGCTGCCTCACCTGTATCTTCAATGACCATGACTATAGCTTGACTTGCACTTGAACCCACTACTGTGACCAGAGATCGCGATGGTAAGATGAGAAGGTGAACTGATATCGCGATCGTTAGATGGTTAGCTGTGACTGTGAACTTATATCGCGATGGTAAGATGGTTAGCTGTGACTTCGAACTGATATCGCGAGGGTAAGATGGTATGCTGTGACTGTGAGCTGATATCGCGATGGTAAGATGGTTAGCTGAGAATTTGAGCTGATATCGCGATGGTAAGATGGTTAGCTGAGAATTTGAGCTGATATCGCGATGGTAAGATGGTTAGTTGTGACTGTGAACTGATATCGCGGTGGTTAGATGGTTAGTTGTGACTGTGAGCTGATATTGCGATGGTAAGATGGTATGCTGTGACTGTGAACTGATATCGCGATGGTTAGATGGTTAGTTTTGACTGTGAACTGATATCGCGATGGTAAGATGGTTAGTTGTGACTGTGAACTGATATCGCGATGGTAAGATGGTTAGTTGTGACTGTGAACTGATATCGCGATGGTAAGATGGTTAGTTGTGACTGTGAACTGATATCGCGATGGTAAGATGGTTAGTTGTGACTGTGAACTGATATCGCGATGGTAAGATGGTTAGTTGTGACTGTGAACTGATATCGCGATGGTAAGATGGTTAGTTGTGACTGTGAACTGATATCAAGATGGTAAGATGGTTAGTTGTGACTGTGAGCTGATATCGCGATGGTAAGATGGTATGCTGTGACTGTGAACTGATATCCCGATGGCTTGCTGTGATCGATCCACTCCATGTTTACTTGCGTTATTTAGAGGGGGGAAAAAACTACGAAAAAAAAATTAACAGGGAAAGTGATGAAGCATTACTGCAAGTTAATGGGCGTTGAATGGAGGCACACAGAAATAAACAGGCCAAGGTAATGATGGACGCCATTATTTGACTAGCGCGGACGTTGATTTATTTCACTGGTTCTCAAACATTATTCAGTAATACATTTCTCTTGTGACTGTAGATTATCAACAACATAAGTTGGCTTCCAGGGTCAAAGTAGCCATAAATGTAGCAAATGTTTGTCAATGTCTATTGAAATAGCAAAAATTAGCAAGTTGTGAATTGATGTAGCAAGGAATTCCATATAATTTCGAGTTGCACCATTAGTTTTATAGCTCAGATTATACTGAATGGCTCTCCTTAATGGCTTTAGATTGTCTGAGTTCAAAGTTTGTGCGTTCCATAAAATTTCCATTTCCCTCTACGTTAAATAATGATTAAAGTATAAATTGTCTGCTGTCCTAGAGAAAACTGAGATTTTATTTGTGCCACTTGATATTTTAACAATCTTTTAGGAACTCCCTACGGGATACAAGTGAAATCTCTGTAGATGTATCGCTGAGTGGGGTTGATATTGAGCTTGTATTCCGGGTCTTATATGGTTGTTTCCCCTCAACTGAACAGCTAGCAATATATTTACATTTTGTTCTTGATAAAAGGTGGGTCATTGTTATTGTAACACATGATTATATGTATATGCTTATATTTGCAAACTCTTTAAATAAAAACCTTTTCCAAGATGACATGCCCAGGATAGAGATGCCTGGAGCATTCTTGCGAGCGGCCTATGTCCTTGGGATGACCGCAGACGCCGACGATGATCGTCTGCTGCTCCCCGATGACGAGACGGCAGAAGACTTTCTTGTAATATAAGTAAAGTTAATAAGGAAATAAGTTGACTGACCAGTTGTATTATCAGTCTGAAGTGGTCTCCCAATAGCCAAAGACATTATATATAAGTGATGTTGCAAAGAATTGTTTTCTCTGGGCAGTTGAAAATTTATTTCAAGTTGGCATTTACTACACCTCAGAGTGCGCCTATGGTCGTTGATAGTTTGTCTCTAGGAAGCGGATATCATTTTGAGGAGAAAAAAACAAACATAGCCGCAGTCACGTGAAAAAAATTGGTTCTTAAAGTAGAAATAGTTGATTTTTATCTAAAAGTGCGTACGTACTTACATAAAAGATGTGTGTTAATATAATGGTCTGAAGTGAGAGACATTGAGGCCTATTCATTATCACGGCACTGCTAGTTATTACAGTGACGCTCTAGTGAGAGTAACAGAAGTACCAGACTCACAGAGTCAATAACAGAAATACTTGACTCCCAGAGTCAATAAAAGAAATACCAGACTCGCAGAACCCGTAACAGAAGTGAACATGACAGTAGTGTTAGACTGGCGTCTGGCATGTTTGGCGAACAAAAGTTTGACAATTTTAGCAACAAAGTTTACATTAGCACCTGGAGAAATCTCTCATCACAAATCCGCCAAGAGTTATCTCTCCACGCCAAGAAAGAATCAACCCAGGGGCGGTTATTCCAATCGTAAATCAATTGTTCCCACCCCTATCCTTATTACCGGCCCTTCCTAAAGCCCCACCCTCAGGGCGGCTGTAGCAGCCATTCACCACACCTCTTCTATTCTGACCCTCTCGTTCCATCTTTCCTCTCCCTGGGGATGAGATTAATCTCTCGTCTTGTGGATGGACTAACAGTCTCGAGTGTTTGCAAGTTTGCGTGTGTCTGCGTGTGCGCGTTAAAAAAACTAAAAACAAAAACAAACAAAAAAACACTTTATGATAGGATATCTCGGGTTATTGAAGGCAAAGTGGACAGATTTTTACGTGTGGATTTTTATCAATTCACAAGGACAATGATGCCAGGATGGAAATTAATAAAATTGTGAACTTTGTTAGCTGTAGTTACATTTGAAACACGGTCATTTTTTAGCCACGTCTGTTGTAATTAGCGACATTTAAAGACGGACATATTTAGCCACGTGTGTTGACAGTAGTGACATGTTGAAAAACAACATATTTAGCCTATTTTGTCAACTGCACTGTAACGACTTTTGAAAACCTGAACTTATTTAGCCGCGTCTGGGCAGTTTGTAACCGTTCACATGTAATTATGTATCAAAGTGAGTGGTTATTTGTACTCGTCTGTCTGTGGCTGGAAATGCTTGTGTCCACCAGGAAATGCGTGTGTCCACCAATAAATGTGTGTCCACCAATGGATGCGTGCGTCCACCAGTGAATGCGTTTGCCCAGTGAATGCGTGTGTCCGCAAGTTAAGGCGTGTGTCCAGTGAATGTGTGTGTCTACTAGGAATAGAATGAGACCGGATATAGTTTGGCCATCTCTCCTTCTGCCTCAAGTTTCCATATCGTCTTCCCGACAGCGCCCCGCGAGGCAAACACTCCACCATCAACGTGGTGCTCCATTTCCCCTTCTTGTTTTAGCTGCTCTCACTTGCTCTCATCAAATATCAGAAGGAAAGTCTCAGGTCAGCTGATGGAAAAACAACAGAGTACATAAATCTATACCCCAAACTGCCTGAACCACTAGGGCTATCATAAAATTGCTCTGTCACAAACCGAGACTACTTTAATAGACTTTACCATTTGGATGGATAAATCATTTAAAGCTGTTATTTAGTTTCATTTTGAGTGGGTGAACTCGCGCTATGTATCCAAGTTGGTGAAATCTCGCCACTACGTATCCAAGTGGGTGAAATCTCCCGCTATGTATCCAAGTTGTTGAAATCTCGCGCTATGTATCCAAATTGGTGAAATCTCGCGCTATGTATCCAAGTTGATGAAATCTGGCGCTATGTATCCAAGTTGATGAAATCTCGCGCTATGTATCCAAGTTGATGAAATCTCGCGCTATGTATCAAAGTTAGTGAAATATCGCACTATGTATCCAAGTTGATGAAATCTCGCGTTATGTATACCAAGTTGTTGAAATCTCGCGCTATGTATCAAAGTTGGTGAAATCTCGCGCTATGTATCCAAGTTGGTGAAATCTCGCGCTATGTATCCAAGTTGGTGAAATCTCGCACTATGTATCCAAGTTGGTGAAATCTCGCGCTATGTATCCAAGTTGGTGAAATCTCGCACTATGTATCCAAGTTGGTGAAATCTTGCGCTATGTATCCAGCTAAACTAAAACTTGATTCACAGTTTGCACTGGCACTAACACATGACATTGAATGTGGGTACCGTGACTATACAAACAGAGGACCGTCGTAGAAAATCGATTTTCAACAGCTTAAATGGGAATAACGACTGGTTAATGTGAGAATGTAAGTGAGGGTTGTCGTTAATTATTGACGAATGAAATTATCGGTTACATAGTACTGTTGAAGCCAATCTGTTGAAGCAGATAGTTAAGTTCCCCTGTCTGTGGACGCTGTTATGTTGTGTCAAGTATGTTCAACTATTTTTGACTGGTTTTGTCGTGGGAGTTAGTTAAGATTAAAGGTGTGCCGGATTTCGGCTCCGGCAAATCCGGAATACGGCCATTTTTACAAATTAGGTTCCGGCCGAATCTCACAGCATAAATCCGGCTCCAAAAATTAAAGAAAAACCACAAACATTTGAATCCGGTACAACCCTAGTCAAGATACGATTCTTATATCGATCCAAATAACTGGATTTTTTAAAAATAATGTATCTTTATCTATATATATAAAAATCAAAGTATGTATGCATGTCTGTTATAGCTGACTAAACCATTCATCCGATCACCATGAAAATTTTGGAGACTTTTGAGTACGCTCCCGGGATTGAAATAAGCTACTTTTTTCAATTTAACACTCATGGGGCGCCGGGGGTCCGTAATGGGGATTTTTTCTTATATGAGCTATATAAAAATTAGTTTAAGGCTTAGCTGCTTGGAAAATGAATGGATTTTGACCAAACTTGGTACATAACAACTTGATAGCCTATATTAAATTAATATATAGCACTAATTTCCTAATGTCCATTTATTCGGGGCTGGGGGCCCAAAATCTATTTTTTCATAAACGTTTAAGATTTTATTCCCAATTCAATTATTAAAGATCTTGAGAAATATAGATAAATATATCCACTATAAAATTGGTTGAAATAAATAGGTGTTTTGAACTTGATATCTTGCACTAATTTGGCCCTGGGGCCCTTAATGTCGTTTTTTTGCTTATATGAGCTATATACAATTAGTTTATGCGTTAGCTACTGAGTAAATGATTGGATCTTAACCAAACTTTGTATATAAAAACTTGGTAGTCCCATATTAAAATAACAAATGGCACTGCACTTCTAATGTCCAATTGTTCAGGGCAGGGGGCCCCAAATGTCTTTTTTTGTATACTCTAAGATATTATTTCCCACTCAGTTTTTAACGACCTTGAGAAATATATCCATGAGAAAACTGAATTTAAATGAATAGGTTTTCAAAATGTACATCTTGAAACCGAATGGGCCCGGGGGCCCCTTAATGTATTTTTTCATTATATTAGCTATATAAAAATTAGTTTAAGTGTTAGATAATGAGAAAATAACTGGATTTTGACCAAACTCGGTATATACAAACTTAAGAGCCCAAATTAAATTACTATAGGGCACTGAACTCTAATTTCCATTTCCTCAGGACTGTGGCCATAAATGTGTTTTTTACTAACTTTTAATATTGTATTCCCCATTCAATTTTACACGATATTGATAAATATAGATAAATATATATATTTTTTTAATGAAATTGATTGAAATGAACAGATTTTTTAACTTCATATGTTAAACTGATGGGCCCGGTGACCCTTAATGTAATTCCTTTTTTTTATCTATATGTATTCCTTTTTAATGAGATCGTTGCAACGCACGACGGGTCTGCTATCCTATATAATAAAAGGCTAAGTTCTGTCCGGTCATCGATAGCGATTGGTCTCTCAAACACACATGACTCCTACAGCCAATCATATCAAGTTTACGCGGACCTACAAAACGAGTTATTTCTGGTGCAGTATTTCTTCCAAGACTTTATTTTGAGTTATGCGCGTTGGGATTTATAGTAAAAAGCTATGTTTTTACGAGTTATTTATTTTAACTATAATGAATAGTATTTTTGGCGTGATGCACAAGTTTGCCGGTCGAGACGGCTGTTGAAGGGGAATTACAACATGCCACCGAACGGTGGCGGAACGTCCTTGGACGGGCTTGGTTGCTGGTATTGAATAATGTGACATCAATAAACTACGGCACAAGTAGTCGCTAAGGACAATTAATGAATCGACTTTGTTATTTCTCTAGAGTAAAGTTAAGAAGTAAAGCGGGAAGAGGAATGATTTACCTTTTATAACACCTGTTTGAGCGCATTGGTCAGTTGTTACAGTTTGTGGAACTGAAGAGTTTCTACGTCGTTTGGTATTTACTTTAATGGAGAGGATCTATTTTTGTACAAGTAGTTTGATGTTTGTTGTAATCACGTTTAACGAGTAGTTTGATGTTTGTTGTAATCATGTTTAACAAATATTTTGATGTTTGATGTAATCACGTTTAACAACTAGTTTGATGTTTGTTGTAATCACGTTTAACAACTAGTTTGATGTTTTTTTGTAATCACGTTTAACAACTAGTTTGATGTTTGTTGTACTTTTATTTTTCAACTGGTTTGATGGAAGTTCCAACAAGTCACCTACTGACGGATGTTTAGTTTGTGAAATTTTATTAGCTTTCTTGATTTGTCTATCAATCTGTTTCTGATGTTAATCAGGTGTTCAAATTTTGAGCTTAACATTAAACTTTGTTTATATAAAACACGCACAATTCCTTTTGATATAGAAAAGTAGTTTATTTCCGGGGTTTCACCCGTTTCCCATCACAGTTATTCCAAGTTTAACACTTAAAGTGCAGTCCAGTTTGCTCACAAATGTGTTGTTTATGTTGAATGTAGCTGCCGTTTTGACAAGCTGGGGATTAAGTGCCGTTATAGAATGCAGGGCTTTACCTACACCGCGAAAACACAGAAGTGTGATTCTGTCACGTGGTTCTCTTAATAGTTATGTACTGTATTCCACTCTACCTTTTTGGTCTTATTTATACTCATTTCTCTTTACGGAATTGGACTCCTGTTGTATTTGGAATCAATTTACGTTCCGAACAGTATATTGTACTCATTATTTATTATTTGTATTCGAGGCTACGCTGTACGACGGTTTGAGAACCACCGCAGTGCAATTTTAGTCGCGACGAATCAATTCACTAGCCGGCAGCTGAGAGCTATAGAAGGAAGCCAGACACAGGGAATGTATCTGAATTTGTTAGGGAGTTGCATCTTACAACAATGCCGCATGGAGTGTTTATGTGTACGTGTAAGAGAATGGCATTAGTGGGTGTAATTGGAGTGGGCGTGTTGACTTGTCGCTTCACCGGGTAAGAGCTTACACGCTATCACCAAGTCAATGCCTTTTAACAATCACTACAAGGCCAAGTCAACGCATGTCAACAATCACTACAAGGCCAAGTCAACGCCTGTTAACAATGACTTGACGGCGAAGTCAATGCCTTTTAACAATCACTACAAGGCCAAGTCAATGCATGTCGACAATCTTTTCAAATCCAAGTCAAAGCTTTTTAACACTTACTACAAGACCAAGTCAACGCATATCAGCAATCACTTCTCACTACAACTGTTAACTTCTGTTGTCTTTGTGTTAACAATAGAGACTATTCCTACGGCCGATAAACACATTTACTCATTAGAATCTTACAGTTCAATGTTCTAGAAACATCAATTTTCATATTTATTATAAATGGGATTAGCATCGCTAAAAACTGTGATGGAGAGATAGACAATTTTTATTTGTGTCAGACAATATGTTATGCGCTCTCACTACGGGACAAATTACAGCTATTTAAGTACGCATGTTAGTAATTATTTTTTATATATATACGAGCAACAAAGCCCGTCCAAGGACATTCCGCCGCCGTTCGGTGGCATGTTGTAACTCCCCTCCAACAGCCGTCTCGACCGGCATACATGTGCGTCACGTCAAAAATACTATTCATTATAGTTAAAATAAATAAATCGTAAAAACAGAGCTTTTTACTATAAATCCCAACGCGCATAACTCAAAATAAAGTCTTAGAAGAAATCCTGCACCAAAAATAACTAGTTTTGAACGTCCGCGTAAACGTGTTTAATATAATTGGCTGAGGAGTCATATGTGTTTGAGGGACCCATCGCTATCGAGAGCCGGACAGAACGGACAGAAACTTGCCTTTTATTATATAAAAGTATTTTTAATGTGTGTCCAATAACCTCGAGGTCGATAGTCATTCATCAACATTTTTATTGTGGCTTTACCGTGGGCTAGATCCACGCCCATCAGCTTGTGAGGCGAGCACACTACTGACTTCGCTATCCAGCCGCCAATTAGTTGAATTGAAATTTACTCTACAATTTGCGATAGCAGCTATTTTTTTTTAAAAAGGACAGAAAGTAACAAGACTAGTCTCGCCACCATCACAAAAATCAGAGCTCAAGCCGTAAGCAGCAAGTTTAAAAAGAGAACAGGAAGAAATAAATATACAGCCATGTAAAAATAGTGAATGAATGGAGTCAACGTAGCACATCATTTTTTACTTTAAAATTTTATTATTATTTCCCATTTAAAATTTCATCATGTTTATTATTCTCATACAGAATACTAGTAAATGTAATGACTAATATTCCCTAATGTTTAGCACTTAAATTGTTTTTAAAAAGTTCTGAAGGCTTTTATGCGCAGATATTCGAACGACGCCGCGCAGCAGTTTAGAGTTACCGTGCGGCAAATTTTGTAAAATATTGCACAAAAATAGATACTATGCAACTTTGCACACGAGTTCTTTTACTTTGTTCACGGACCAACGAACCTTAGAGGGAACATCGTAAATATGTTCTCTGAGACTACGACCTTCAGCTCAAACATCCGATCAAGTATCAACAAAAAAGTATCAACAAAAAATCCTAAAATTTAGTCAAAATATTCTTAATTTTCAATGTCCGTGAGAAATTTTCAGTTTAATGACGTCATAAATTTCTATTTTTGGCTTAATCGAAATTATCGATTAATTAATCGATAATTTTTCAAAAGTTAACGATTAAATTTAATTTAATCGAAAACAGCCATAATTTTAATCGATTAAATTTTTTAACGATTAATTAATTTCAGCACCCCTAATAAACATATTTTATTCTGAGTGGTTTGGTCACCTGGCTTCTAGTCTCAGTACACCAAGTCAAGTGTGCAGTGATTGGCTGTAAAAGTCTGTGTACAAACTTCAAGTACAATGTATTTGTCCAGCTGAAAGAAAGGCTTCCCTCCTATTACAGATTAAGCGACACGTTTTAAGCCGGTTTCCGTGATCATTGCCATGAAACAGCGAATGTGATGTAGAAGCTGGTCATTGATCAACTTATATCAGATCTTCGACGTGTGTCGATAAATCAGTCCAAAGATACCACATCGCCCCTAGCATCCCCGCCATTCAAGAAATTTATTGCAACATAAACACATCTCTTCAGGTGGTTGTAATATCACACTACCAACCCAACCAACCCCGGTCCTTTTAAACAAAGTATTTCATTAACGATATCTCTCATTGTCTATCGGTACTCTATCGTATTATAGAGTCTATATCACAAATACGTATCTCTGTGAATCTAGACAACTCCACCCCACCCCCACCCCATCTCTGTCTCCCTCCAGCCATACTTAGCCCGCGTCCCTCCCCTCCCGTGTCGTTGATATGGCACCAAGCGTGCAGGCCATTAACCACTCACGTCGTTCCCCCGTGTGTGTGTCGCCTCTTCACTAATCTCACCCTGACGTTAGTGAGACAGCTGCTACGCCAGCAGGGCCTCGTGTCGGAGGCATCTAGGCTCAAAACTCACTGGTGGAGGGAATTGTTCACTTCATATTCTCATCACCATCACTGGGCGGTCAGTTTTCTTCTTTTTTACCCGGAGTCTGCATTCATGTGGTCACAGTTTGTGAAAACGTAAGCACATCCCATGGATTATTACCAAGACAACGGGACATATCTTCAGTGGGTAAACAATAACACTGGCGGCTTGTAAGCTGTTTAAATAGTGTGCGTGTGAAACCAGCTTTTCTGTTTACATTGTTGATTGGGATTGGTATGTAGCTGAATTCTGTTGACAACACAGAGACTTTGAGTAGGAATACAAAGGTCAGGGTAGGTAGGGTCGTGGCCGTGTGCATGTAGAATCTAAATACAACTATCAATACAAACTGTCAATACAATCGATCTGTCAATACAAAGGTAGGTAGGGTCGTGGCCGTGTGCATGTAGAATCTAAATACAACTATCAATACATCAATACAAACTGTCAATGCAAACGATCTGTCAATACTAACGTCGGTAGGGTCGTGTGTATGTAGAATCTAAGTACAACTATCAACACAAGCTGTCAATGCAATCGATCTGTCAATACTAAACGTCGGTAGGGTCGTGTGTATGTAGAATCTAAGTACAACTATCAACACAAGCTGTCAATACAAATTCAATTGTCAATACAAAACAAACTATCAATACTAAGTGTCAATACTAGCTGTCAATATAAATTGTCAATTCAAACTATTAATACAAACTGTCAATACAAACTGTCAATACAAACTATCACTACTTAAATCAATACAAACTGTCAATACAAACTGTCAATACAAACTGTCAATATTACCAACCTATAATCGTGAAAGAAGTTGTTTAGTATTTGTTAGTCTCTGAAAGTTGTACATCGGGCGGGATTTATATTGAGGCTAGTGTAGAGTTGCTGTTATGTAAACAAATGGTCAGTTATAAATAGCTTATTTGATACACACTTGACTTGTACACCACAGAAAAGTTGCCCTGAGTCATTCTCCTTCTACTATGACTATTATGTTTTAGATTGTGCTTCTTTGTTAGTTTTAGATCAAATATTCCCAATTAAATATTTCCTTCTTATGCGAGCTTGAAGTAAAATATCAAACTTTAAAATAGTATTTCTTTATAGTTTTTTTTAAAAAGTAAAATTAAAATTCGCCCCTCCACTGGTACTGTTGTTTAGTAATTTTAAAAACAATCAAATTTAATTGTGTTCAAATTCAAAAGCCAAGTTTCTTGATCATATGGAAATGTCATTTCCTGGTCATAGAAAACCCACACCAGGAAGTAAATGTTATTAATCTGATACTAAAGTACTCAGACTGGAAGTAAATGTTACTGCGCTGAGATCAAAGTATTCAGTCTGAATTAATCAAGTAAATTATTACTTGAGGTGAGTTCGTGTGCAGTTTGCTTGTTAGAGCTTTTGTTGATAGTTGATTTAGTTTATTTCGCACCGATTATCCTTGTTACAAACTTAGTCCCTCTTGTTTATGAGATAAATTTTAAACTACAGGAAAATTTCTGCATTGTCAACATCAAGATGTTAATTCTAGGTTAATCTTAGGGACCATTGTTAACATCAAGATGTTAATTATGGGTTAATTTTAGGGACCATTGTTAACATCAAGATGTTAATTCTAGATTAATATTAGGGACCATTGTCAACATCAGGATGTTAATTCTAGGTTAATCTTAGGGACCATTGTTAACATCAAGATGTTAATACTATCTTAAGGTTTCAGTTTTGTTTTAGAAATCTAATTTGGGATGTGTATTTTAAAACCTGGTAAACAGTTTATGTGTGGCCTTGAACTTCCAAATGAAACCAAGGAATCCTTAATGCTGCTGGCTACAGGTTTAAAAAAAAATATTTCGCCAATGAATATTTTCTTCCTTTACATAATTGAAGAAATGCCAGGTGGCTTCATGTCAAATGGTATTTCCAAAGAATGTCCTGGAGAATTCTAAACAAAAATCTTAATTTTTATTACAAAAATAATAAATAAATAATTCAAACTGTCACACTTATATTGACTCACCCGCCAAAGACGTACAATTTATATCTTATCGATCTTTGACAAACTGTCACACTTATATTGACTCATCCCCCACAGACGTAAAATTTATATCCTATCGATCTTTGACAAACTGTCACACTTATATTGACTCACCCCCCACAGACGTACAATTTATATCCTATCGATCTTTGACAAACTGTCACACTTATATTGACTCATCCCCCACAGACGTAAAATTTATATCCTATCGATCTTTGACAAACTGTCACACTTATATTGACTCACCCCCACAAGTTATTAGCGTCTCATCGTTTAAAGGTAAACTACCATAAACCTTTCAAACAATCAAGTTCAGATGGGCATCACCACGTCGTTTAAATAAAACCAAGCCAGTCTAAATACACAAAACTTCAGGAAATAGACGTGGTGGACGACTACAAGTACAGAAACACACAGTCCTCAGTGTATAACTGGTTCAGCTTCCTGTCCAGGGCCCTTCAGTAGGGGGCCCAATCGTCGGGGCCAGTGTATAACTGGTTCAGCTTCCTGTCCAGGGCCCTTCAGTAGGGGGCCCAATCGTCGGGGCCAGTGTATAACTGGTTCAGCTTCCTGTCCAGGGCCCTTCAGTAGGGGGCCCAATCGTCGGGGCCAGTGTATAACTGGTTCAGCTTCCTGTCCAGGGCCCTTCAGTAGGGGGCCCAATCGTCGGGTCCAGTGTATAACTGGTTCAGCTTCCTGTCCAGGGCCCTTCAGTAGGGGGCCCAATCGTCGGGGCCAGTGTATAACTGGTTCAGCTTCCTGTCCAGGGCCCTTCAGTAGGGGGCCCAATCGTCGGGGCCAGTGTATAACTGGTTCAGCTTCCTGTCCAGGGCCCTTCAGTAGGGGCCCCAATCGTCGGGGCCAGTGTATAACTGGTTCAGCTTCCTGTCCAGGGCCCTTCAGTAGGGGGCCCAATCGTCGGGGCCAGTGTATAACTGGTTCAGCTTCCTGTCCAGGGCCCTTCAGTAGGGGGCCCAATCGTCGGGGCCAGTTAGTTGGGGCTTAAAATAAATGTCCTATTGTCAAATTGTTGGAGTCCTGTTGTCCAGGGATCAAATTGTTGGAGTCGTATTGTCCAGGGGCCAAATTGTGGCAAACCGTAATGTCCAGGGATCAAATTGTTGGAGCCGTATTTTCCAGTGACCAAATTGTTGGAGCCGTATTGTCCAGGGACCGAACTGTGGCAAACCGTAATGTCCAGGGACCAAATGATTGGTGCCGTATTGTCCAGGGACCGAACTGTGGCAAACCGTAATGTCCAGGGACCAAATGATTGGTGCCGTATTGTCCAGGGACCGAACTGTGGCAAACCGTAATGTCCAGGGACCAAATGATTGGTGCCGTATTGTCCAGGGACCAAATTGTTGAAGTCGTATTGCCCAGAGCCTAATGGTCTGAGCCGCATTTTTTCTAGCCAAATTGTCCCGGTTCGAGCTGACGGGACATGCTAGTCACTCCTCATACAAAAGGGAGACTTACGATGTGTAAATCTATTTGATCTCAACTTCGATCAGTTATAACAAACAACGGCCTGACTATTTGGTAGGTCTTCATATTAGTATTGTTTTTTTTTAAATTTTTATTATTTATTTTTAACTTAAAGTACTCCTCAAACTTATTTATGTTCGAAGTTTTCATATTCACGTGACAGTTAGAAGCTTATAGTAGATGGAGCTACTCTCCACCGACGTGACCAAAGATGCGCGGCGCGGACCTTTATATGTTACTGCAAACGATAGCTAAACGCCACCGGCCACACGGTCTGCAGTAAAAAGAGAGGATATTTTGATATCCAACGCAGTCTGTGCCGTGACGTCACTTGTCTCCTCTCAGGAGATGAGCCGAGCCGTCCGAACTGTTGGAGGAGATAATATTAGCTTACGTGAAGTGGCCCCCGAACCGTTTGGGGGCCATTTCTACCGGGGGTTACATTGAGCTGCAAAGTTTCCAAACAATGTTTGACCGGAGTCCTGCTGTTACACGTGGAGAATAATTGTGTGGTTTTTTTAGATCCTCTTAGTGGGGGAAAGTTTGCGTGATTTCAACACGTAAAATGTGTTCTGTGTCAAAATTTTGACTAATTCAATTTCTTTTTTTTAAATCCTTTATATTAACTCGTGGTGTCTGCGGCCGACCTTGCTGCTTGTCGCCAAAACTTTTGATCGATTTTTAACCCACTTGCTCGCAAGATAGCGAGCTGAAATTTTGCAGGCAGTTTCGTACCGATGATAAAAACAATGTATCAAAATTTCAGATCGATCGCATATACCGTAATTAAATTATTGATTTTTTAGATTATTTTATTTATTCCTATGTATCATGCTATTTTTTGAGATAGAGCGTCGCGGTGCGTATTATATTGAACAACCTTTCTGTCGCGCAATAAGGTGCGTATTTTACTGACAACACTTTTTATAAACCTATTCCTGATCGGTGCGCATTATATTAAACACGTTTTACGACACAACTGCAATTTTGTATTTTTGGATGGTCTTGCGCTGCGTGTTATAATGAACATTCTTTTAGTTACGTCTCATACGTAAAGGATTTATAGTCAAAAACTTGGTTTTTTACGGGTTGTTTTTATTTCCGTTTAATTTATGTTTTTAAAGATGTAATTTGAATGAATGTGAAAGTGATTATTTACATATTTCTCAGTTATTTTTCTATTTAGACAAGCATTAACTTACTTGAATGGTTTTGTTTGGTATGACCACTGTTAGCTCGAATGTTCTCTATTGGATATGATCTTTGAAAGACCACTGTTAGCTCAAATGTTCTCTATTGGATATGATCTTTGAAAGACCACTGTTAGCTCAAATGTTCTCTATTGGATATGATCTTTGAAAGACCACTGTTAGCTCAAATGTTCTCTATTGGATATGATCTTTGAAAGACCACTGTTAGCTCGAATGTTCTCTATTGGATATGATCTTTGAAAGACCACTGTTAGCTCAAATGTTCTCTATTGGATATGATCTTTGAAAGACCACTGTTAGCTCGAATGTTCTCTATTGGATATGATCTTTGAAAGACCACTGTTAGCTCAAATGTTCTCTATTGGATATGATCTTTGAAAGACCACTGTTAGCTCAAATGTTCTCTATTGGATATGATCTTTGAAAGACCACTGTTAGCTCGAATGTTCTCTATTGGATATGATCTTTGAAAGACCACTGTTAGCTCAAATGTTCTCTATTGGATATGATCTTTGAAAGACCACTGTTAGCTCAAATGTTCTCTATTGGATATGATCTTTGAAAGACCACTGTTAGCTCAAATGTTCTCTATTGGATATGATCTTTGAAAGACCACTGTTAGCTCAAATGTTCTCTATTGGATATGATCTTTTAAATACCTCTGTTAGCTCAAATGTTCTCTATTGGATATGATCTTTGAAAGACCACTGTTAGCTCAAATGTTCTCTATTGGATATGATCTTTGAAAGACCACTGTTAGCTCAAATGTTCTCTATTGGATATGATCTTTTAAATACCTCTGTTAGCTCAAATGTTCTCTATTGGATATGATCTTTGAAAGACCACTGTTAGCTCAAATGTTCTCTATTGGATATGATCTTTGAAAGACCACTGTTAGCTCAAATGTTCTCTATTGGATATGATCTTTGAAAGACTACTGTTAGCTCAAATGTTCTCTATTGGATATGATCTTTGAAAGACCACTGTTAGCTCAAATGTTCTCTATTGGATATGATCTTTTAAATACCTCTGTTAGCTCAAATGTTCTCTATTGGATATGATCTTTGAAAGACCACTGTTAGCTCAAATGTTCTCTATTGGATATGATCTTTTAAATACCTCTGTTAGCTCAAATGTTCTCTATTGGATATGATCTTTGAAAGACCACTGTTAGCTCAAATGTTCTCTATTGGATATGATCTTTGAAAGACCACTGTTAGCTCAAATGTTCTCTATTGGATATGATCTTTGAAAGACCACTGTTAGCTCAAATGTTCTCTATTGGATATGATCTTTGAAAGACCACTGTTAGCTCAAATGTTCTCTATTGGATATGATCTTTGAAAGACCACTGTTAGCTCAAATGTTCTCTATTGGATATGATCTTTGAAAGACTACTGTTAGCTCGAATGTTCTCTACTTGATATGATCCTTGTAAGAAGCTCCAATATTATATATTTATCATCATGATTCATGGCATGTGTCGAATGTGGATAAAGCTTTCATCTTTTCATTACTATCCTTGAGGCAATCAAAGTTTATCAAACGAACGAAACCAAATGGGAATATGAAATAAATGAACATTTGTGTTAGGTTTCAGTTTATGTCAGGAAAGAAAAACTTGTGTGTGTGTGTGTGTGCGGGAGGGGGGGTAAGTGGGGGTTGGTACCGTCACGCTCTAGCCTAGAGATTGCCAGACCTTCAGTAACTGAGAGACATTTTAAAATAAAAAAATATTGAGAGCCGCATTGAAGCACTATTGATCATTAAACCTGGCTTGGAAATCTTCCAGTAAACCTTGTAACTTATTATCTTTCATAAATTGTATGCGAGTCGCAATGTGAACTCTGAAGTGCCGAATGCGGCTCGCGAGCCGCGGTTTGGTCACCGTTATTCCAGCCCCTGGTATAACTCCAGAGCCTGAAAAAAAAAGCACACCACGTGATCAAAACACCGAAACAGAAGTTTGGCGATTGATCAGCGTCTCTGAAGGCAATATTTACCGAACTGCTCTTTCTCCCATTCTCATTTTCTCCATTAATCCAAGAGTAATTTACAAGTAGTTTGAGAAGAAATAATCCATTAGCGTCGTCCAACGGCCATTTACGGTAATTTGCTGTTCCGATGAAAACCTAAAGCCTGGGCGAATGAGAGTGTTGGAGTTCGTGTTGTTTGCGATTAGTGAACCATGATGGAAATGCCATCATAATATCGGCGTCTGGTACTCCCGGTAGGGGGCTGGTGGTGGTTTGTGTGTGGGAGATGTTTGTCGTGAGGTGCTTAGTGATGTTATTGTGGTTGTTTGTGTTTGTGACGAGATGTTAAATGGATGCGCATTATAGACATAACTCCAAGTGACTATTTATTCTAACTAATTAGAATGGTGAAGACGGAAACATTGAAATACTCGTCTGTGTTTCCTAGTAAACTAGACATCATTTACTATTCTATCTCCACATTGGCAGTATCTCTTGGCCAAAAACAACGCAAGGCTCCGGCCACTCAAGTCGGACTAAGTAGCTCTGAAACTATGTCTCGGCCATTATTTACATTAGTCCTCTGCACACGACTGAAACTGAACGATTCCATTATATACCAGCTACAATACTCAGCGATACTATTCCAAATCACGAGTCGACTCCGATGACTCCGTTAAATAACATGTTGCTCCATGTGGTGAAAAAGACATGTAAATGCATGTAAAAAAAACTATTTAACGAACAGTTTAGGTTTAATATCAAATGGACATGCGGTGGGGAGGTGGGATGTAAGGAGAGGTGTTGTGTAAAGGTAATTGACCCCCCCCCCTTTTCCTCCCGCCATAACATCCATCGATGGGTGTTGCGATTAGGGCGTTATTGACGTCCTGTGAGTCCCTGGCATCGTGTTGATAAATGTCAGGACTGTGTCACTAATAGTAATAGGACCCGGCTAACAAAGCACGTCCTACAAACAGTCGAGTCTTGCTTTAAGTTCAAGCTGAGACTTGATGAAAGCTCGTCGAGGCGTTACGTAATATTTACTGACATAACATTTACTACCATAACATTTACTGACGTAACATTTACTGATAACATTTACTAACATAACATTTACTGACATAACATTTACTAACGTAACATTACTGACTTGTGTATTTAACACAAGGTAGTTGTGTCGATAAACTTCAAGACATTTAAAAAAAATATGTTTTAAGGTCAGTGTGTCAATATAGTCATGGACTAAATCCATCGAATACTTCTATTGATATAGTGCGATACTCCATCCAGTTATGGTATACTTCTATTGGTATACTAATAAAATAATTGTATACCTCATAGGATGATGGCCTATTTCAGGAGACGTTCATACTGTCATGGTGTTATGACGTAGGGCCACTGACGTGACTGAGAACTGGCACGGGAAACATTTAATTGTACAAAAAACTCACATTGGGTCAAGTTTTTGTTTGGTGCAACTTAGTCCTTGTTTACTGGCTACTACGGCAAATATGTACACCGCATTGCTTGTGTACTGACTACTACGGCTAATATGTACAACTTATTGCTAGTGTACTTGTGTACCTCCGGCACTATCAAGTTGTACACATATTTGTTGACCATATTCAGATCAAAGTATGCGTAAGTTATGATTGTAGGTGATAGTCTATACTCTATACCCTAACTCTAACCTTTACAAACAATGCCATCTAAACAATGGGGATATCTCTACACTCTAACCTTTACAAACAATGCCATCTAAACAATGGGGATATCTCTACACTCTAACCTTTACAAACAATGCCATCTAAACAATGGGGATATCTCTACACTCTAACCTTTACAAACAATGCCATCTAAACAATGGGGATATCTCTACACTCTAACCTTTACAAACAATGCCATCTAAACAATGGGGATATCTCTACACTCTAACCTTTACAAACAATGCCATCTAAACAATGGGGATATCTCTACACTCTAACCTTTACAAACAATGCCATCTAAACAATGGGGATATCTCTACACTCTAACCTTTACAAACAATGCCATCTAAACAATGGGGATATCTCTACACTCTAACCTTTACAAACTATGCCATGCTCACCATACAGATCAGGTAAACTTAATACACTTAAATTGAAGTGCCTCTAACTGAAAACTGCATACGGAAACGGTCCATCTGTATTTTTCACAAATAATCACAAATATCTATTGATCCAGCATCAATCATTGCTGTGGACCTAGGGGACTTCTCATGCGCATGAATTCATGGCGTTGTAAAAGAGGGAGCCTTATATCGGCCTCCATGTACATGGCTTGGCCCTAACCGTGAGCCGCTGAATAATGCAGACTTCCGTGACCCCACTTTTCTCTCTCTCTCTTTTCAGGCGTCCACCAAAATGGCAACCGGCTATCGTAACGATTCAATCCATTGATTTTTTACCCCCCCCCTCTTCTTTCCAGTGTATTCACGTAGTCATATCAACTATTGGGTATTTTCTGTCTATCTTGTCTGTGTTAAGACAGGCATACCAAATGTGGGGTATCTTCTCTCTATCATTTTTGTGGTTGTATATGTATATTTTCAATGTCTAGCTTTTGTTTTACCGCCAAGGGGCGCCACAGCCACGAAGTTTCACGATCAGTGTGCAAGTTCCTTGGTTTAGGGTGCAAGACCCCAAATTTTCTCGGTTAGGGGGCCAAACCTCCGAAGTTTCTCGTTTGGGGTGCATAAGAGCTTACAAAGTGGTATGAGAAGGTATGCCTGGTTATTCTAACAATTCTTATGAGATAAAGGAAATTGAAAAAATATATATTTGTTGTAATAACAACCCAGAATTTTTTTGTTTAAAAAAACAGAAATTATCTTTTGTATTCACAAAAACACATATATTACATCTTCTGTTGTCAGAAAAAACATAGAAATTATATTTAAATAACAAGCATTTTTATACACGTATAAAAGAAAATGTTACATATATACACGTATAAGAGAAAATGTGACAAAAATATTTTTAAACCTATACAAATGAAGTCTTCAAAATTTCAATTTTTATGCTTTAAGTTTAAGTAACATCACTGTGTTCCAATTGCTCATTGGAATTCAAAAAAATAAAAAAAATAAAAATAAAATAAAGTAAAAAATTATTACATTCAAATAGTAACATGCATGGAATGTTGTTTTTTTAATATTCATTGGGAGTTTCAGACTAGTCCAATCACTCATACGAGTATAAAAATAGTTTACGGGACACTGAAATTATTGTGGGAAAACGTTGGTTATTTTTAATGTACAGTCCAATTTCTGTAATACACATGAAAGTTTACTTAAACTAAGTTTATTTGAGCTTAAAATGTCTTCACAGTTGTTTACTTTTCAAAGGCATGTTTTTTATTGTAGCAAAAAGGATTTATTTCTGCTCGTCTCACTTAATATGTCAATTACAAAGTGTTTATTCTGATCATCTGACCACTAAGTTATAGCTGCTATTTGATCATCTGACCACTAAGTTATAGCTGTTATCTGATCATCTGACCACTAAGTTATAGCTGCTACCTGATCATCTGACCACTAAGTTATAGCTGTTATCTGATCATCTGACCACTAAGTTATAGCTGCTATCTGATCATCTGACCACTAAGTTATAGCTGCTATCTGATCATCTGACCACTAAGTTATAGCTGCTATTTGATCATCTGACCACTAAGTTATAGCTGCTATCTGATCATCTGACCACTAAGTTATTGTTTTTCCCCCCGGGGTTTACTTGATCTATTTGGATGAAATTTCTAAATTGACCTGTTACTGTCCACATTCCATAGCGCATGAGGCAATGAGACCACATCAGTAATATCACACCGGATTTAAATGACGTCATGTGACTGGATGGGTGATGAACAAAATCATGTCTTAGTCATAGACATACAACTATGCGCCGGTTCTGATCTGCGCCGCCTTATGTGGAAGGACTTATTTGGAAACACGTATGTTTAAAAGGCTGCATTCATAGAACTTTTGGAAAGTCTCTAGTGTGGATGGACACAGAAAGAAGTCCATCGGAGTGAGCGCTTTTGAGGTAACTGCGCCAAGATTGTGGAGTTATCTTTCCATGTTTTTGAAACTATGTGACGACACAGGACTTGTTTTTGTTTGGAGAGTTCTAAACAACAGAACGTGTTGGGCTTGTTAGACTCGAATGGACTAAAGCAACATACAAGAAATCATCGTGTAATCTCTGGATTTACTTTCAAGGACCAAATATCTGGATGTACCTTCATTGACCAAATATATGGGTGTACCTTCAATGGCCAAATATCTGGGTGTACCTTCAATGGCCAAATATATGGGTGTACCTTCAATGGCCAAATATCTGGGTATACCTTCAATGGCCAAATATCTGGGTGTACCTTCAATGACCAACTATCTGGGTGTACCTTTAATGACCAAATATCTGGGTGTACCTTCAATCGCCAAATATCTGGGCGTACCTTAAAAGGCCAAATATATGGCTGTACCTTTAATGACCAAATATATGGGCGTACCTTCAATGGCCAAATATCTGGGTGTACCTTCAATGACCAAATATTTGGGTGTAACTTCAATGGCCAAATATCTGGGTGTACCTTAAAATGCCAAATATATGGCTGTACCTTTAATGACCAAATATCTGGGTGTACCTTCAATGACCAAATATCTGGGTGTACCTTCAATGGACAAATATCTGGGTGTACCTTCAATGGCCAAATATATGGGCGTACCTTCAATGACCAACTCTCTGGATTTTCCTTTACCTTAAACGCCCGATCTTAGCATTAACGCTATTGAGAATTGGCTACTTGGCTCCTTGTTGATGACCACACTTGTCATGTACAGGCCGCCGAGGACATGTAAAAGGGACTTAGTCTCGCATGCTGATCCTTTTAGCTGTTAATTTCAACCTATTAACTAGGGCACGTGCTATCGTATGGCACCTCGACGGGCTGTCACAACTAATCCATGTGATAACCCGAGCCATAGGATCTGTTTCTGGGCTGGTTTTAATGGTTAACTCTAAGGTTCTTTTCATGATTCCTTGCACATTAATTCCAGACGACTCGCCTAAACACCTTCCTTCATCTCTAGTAATTCAAATTTAGTATCACTATGGGTGCAGGAAAGGGTATGTATACACATTCGACACATTATGTGGGCATATTCGTGAGGGTATGTAAACATATTTTAGTTTACACATATTTTACATTTTCTATCACTGCTAATTTTGTTAAATAAACCAATTACATTATACCGTCCGTATTCAGCTAATCATCTTATTTTGTCAACATGCTTCAGTCAATGTAGCATTGATCTGAAATTGTTTCCTTCATCTCCATCTTGTTATTGTTAAGAGGTTCTCAAGATAAAGTGCTGGCTACAGGTTCCCCATATCATTCAACTGTAGTTTTGCCGAATCCTTTCTTGGCCTGACTTCCTGAAACACCTCGTCGCGTGTTCCAATATAATCGCCCTTTTCCCGATAATTGGGCATCCATTTTGGAAAGAGTTTCCCTCCCTTGCATCCTCTCCACTTCCGTTTCGCACATACTCTGTCTTGCTGGTGGTGATGTCACCTGTAATTTTCTCCTGGTATCGCAACATTCTAACGGGAATTATCTACTGCCTGTTTCTCTCACCAACGACATGTGAAGCATGTCATTATGTTGGTCCCGTACAGCACGTTTTTATATTGATATGTACGACGTGTGTTTATATAACCTGTACATCATGTGTTTATATAACCTTGATATCATGTGTTTATATAACCTGTACATCATGTGTTTATATAACATGTACATCATGTGTTTATATAACCTGTACATCAGGTGTTTATATAACCTGTACATCACGTGTTTATATAACCTGTACATCACGTGTTTATATAACCTGTACATCATGTGTTTATATAACCTGTACATCCTGTGTTTATATAACATGTACATCACGTGTTTATATAACCTGTACATCGTGTGTTTATATAACCTGTACATTATGTGTTTATATAACCTGTACATCATGTGTTTATATAACCTGTACATCGTGTGTTTATATAACCTGTACATCATGTGTTTATATAACCTGTACATCGTGTGTTTATATAACCTGTACATCATGTGTTTATATAACCTGTAAATCATGTGTTTATATTGATCCTTTGATTGATTTCTTTATATTGATGACCTGCAACGTTTTGTTATATTGATCACTATCTAAGATCTGGCGTATATCTTACCTCTATATTGATCGCTATATAAGATCTGGCGTATATCTTACCTCTATATTGATCGCTATATAAGATCTGGCGTATATCTTACCTCTATATTGATCGCTATATAAGATCTGGCGTATATCTTACCTCTATATTGATCGCTATATAAGATCTGGCGTATATCGTACCTCTATATTGATCGCTATATAAGATCTGGCGTATATCTTACCTCTATATTGATCGCTATATAAGATCTGGCGTATATCTTACCTCTATATTGATCGCTATATAAGATCTGGCGTATATCTTACTTCTATATTGATGGCTATATAAGATCTGGCGTATATCGTACCTCTATATTGATCGCTATATAAGATCTGGCGTATATCGTACCTCTATATTGATCGCTATATAAGATCTTGCGTATATCTTACCTCTATATTGATCGCTATATAAGATCTGGCGTATATCTTACCTCTATATTGATCGCTATATAAGATCTGGCGTATATCGTACTTCTATATTGATCGCTATATAAGATCTGGCGTATATAGTACTTCTATATAGATCGCTATATAAGATCTGGCGTATATCTTACTTCTATATTGATCGCTATATAAGATCTGGCGTATATCGTACTTCTATATTGATCGCTATATAAGATCTGGCGTATATCTTACTTCTATATTGATCGCTATATAAGATCTGGCGTATATCGTACTTCTATATTGATCGCTATATAAGATCTGGCGTATATAGTACTTCTATATAGATCGCTATATAAGATCTGGCGTATATCTTACTTCTATATTGATCGCTATATAAGATCTGGCGTATATCGTACTTCTATATTGATCGCTATATAAGATCTGGCGTATATCTTACTTCTATATTGATCGCTATATAAGATCTGGCGTATATCGCACTTCTATATTGATCGCTATATAAGATCTGGCGTATATCTTACTTCTATATTGATCGCTATATAAGATCTGGCGTATATCTTACCTCTATATTGATCGCTATATAAGATCTGGCGTATATCGTACTTCTATATTGATCGCTATATAAGATCTGGCGTATATCTTACCTCTATATTGATCGCTATATAATATCTGGCGTATATCGTACTTCTATATTGATCGCTATATAAGATCTGGCGTATATCTTACTTCTATATTGATCGCTATATAAGATCTGGCGTATATCTTACCTCTATATTGATCGCTATATAAGATCTGGCGTATATCTTACTTCTATATTGATCGCTATATAAGATCTGGCGTATATCGTACTTCTATATTGATCGCTATATAAGATCTGGCGTATATCTTACTTCTATATTGATCGCTATATAAGATCTGGCGTATATCTTACCTCTATATTGATCGCTATATAAGATCTGGCGTATATCTTACCTCTATATTGATCGCTATCTAAGATCTGGCGTATATCTTACCTCTATATTGATCGCTATATAAGATCTGGCGTATATCTTACCTCTATATTGATCGCTATATAAGATCTGGCGTATATCTTACCTCTATATTGATCGCTATATAAGATCTGGCGTATATCTTACCTCTATATTGATCGCTATATAAGATCTGGCGTATATCTTACCTCTATATTGATCGCTATATAATATCTGGCGTATATCGTACTTCTATATTGATCGCTATATAAGATTTGGTGTATATCTTACTTCTATATTGATCGCTATATAAGATCTGGCGTATATCTTACCTCTATATTGATCGCTATATAAGATCTGGCGTATATCTTACTTCTATATTGATCGCTATATAAGATCTGCCGTATATCGTACTTCTATATTGATCGCTATATAAGATCTGGCGTATATCTTACTTCTATATTGATCGCTATATAAGATCTGGCGTATATCTTACCTCTATATTGATCGCTATATAAGATCTGGCGTATATCTTACCTCTATATTGATCGCTATATAAGATCTGGCGTATATCTTACTTCTATATTGATCGCTATATAAGATCTGGCGTATATCTTACCTCTATATTGATCGCTATATAAGATCTGGCGTATATCTTACCTCTATATTGATCGCTATATAAGATCTGGCGTATATCTTACCTCTATATTGATCGCTATATAAGATCTGGCGTATATCTTACCTCTATATTGATCGCTATATAAGATCTGGCGTATATCTTACTTCTATATTGATCGCTATATAAGATCTGGCGTATATCTTACCTCTATATTGATCGCTATATAAGATCTGGCGTATATCTTACCTCTATATTGATCGCTATATAAGATCTGGCGTATATCTTACCTCTATATTGATCGCTATATAAGATCTGGCGTATATCTTACCTCTATATTGATCGCTATATAAGATCTGGCGTATATCTTACCTCTATATTGATCGCTATATAAGATCTGGCGTATATCTTACCTCTATATTGATCGCTATATAAGATCTGGCGTATATCTTACCTCTATATTGATCGCTATATAAGATCTGGCGTATATCTTACTTCTATATTGATCGCTATATAAGATCTGGCGTATATCTTACCTCTATATTGATCGCTATATAAGATCTGGCGTATATCTTACCTCTATATTGATCGCTATATAAGATCTGGCGTATATCTTACCTCTATATTGATCGCTATATAAGATCTGGCGTATATCTTACCTCTATATTGATCGCTATATAAGATCTGGCGTATATCTTACCTCTATATTGATCGCTATATAAGATCTGGCGTATATCTTACCTCTATATTGATCGCTATATAAGATCTGGCGTATATCTTACCTCTATATTGATCGCTATATAAGATCTGGCGTATATCTTACCTCTATATTGATCGCTATATAAGATCTGGCGTATATCTTACCTCTATATTGATCGCTATATAAGATCTGGCGTATATCTTACCTCTATATTGATCGCTATATAAGATCTGGCGTATATCTTACCTCTATATTGATCGCTATATAAGATCTGGCGTATATCTTACCTCTATATTGATCGCTATATAAGATCTGGCGTATATCTTACCTCTATATTGATCGCTATATAAGATCTGGCGTATATCTTACCTCTATATTGATCGCTATATAAGATCTGGCGTATATCTTACCTCTATATTGATCGCTATATAAGATCTGGCGTATATCTTACCTCTATATTGATCGCTATATAAGATCTGGCGTATATCTTACCTCTATATTGATCGCTATATAAGATCTGGCGTATATCTTACCTCTATATTGATCGCTATATAAGATCTGGCGTATATCTTACTTCTATATTGATCGCTATATAAGATCTGGCGTATATCTTACTCTATATTGATCGCTATATAAGATCTGGCGTATATCTTACTCTATATTGATCGCTATATAAGATCTGGCGTATATCTTACTCTATATTGATCGCTATATAAGATCTGGCGTATATCTTACTCTATATTGATCGCTATATAAGATCTGGCGTATATCTTACTTCTATATTGATCGCTATATAAGATCTGGCGTATATCTTACCTCTATATTGATCGCTATATAAGATCTGGCGTATATCGTACTTCTATATTGATCGCTATATAAGATCTGGCGTATATCTTACCTCTATATTGATCGCTATATAAGATCTGGCGTATATCGTACTTCTATATTGATCGCTATATAAGATCTGGCGTATATCTTACTTCTATATTGATCGCTATATAAGATCTGGCGTATATCTTACCTCTATATTGATCGCTATATAAGATCTGGCGTATATCTTACTTCTATATTGATCGCTATATAAGATCTGGCGTATATCGTACTTCTATATTGATCGCTATATAAGATCTGGCGTATATCTTACTTCTATATTGATCGCTATATAAGATCTGGCGTATATCTTACCTCTATATTGATCGCTATATAAGATCTGGCGTATATCTTACCTCTATATTGATCGCTATATAAGATCTGGCGTATATCTTACCTCTATATTGATCGCTATATAAGATCTGGCGTATATCTTACCTCTATATTGATCGCTATATAAGATCTGGCGTATATCTTACCTCTATATTGATCGCTATATAAGATCTGGCGTATATCTTACCTCTATATTGATCGCTATATAAGATCTGGCGTATATCTTACCTCTATATTGATCGCTATATAAGATCTGGCGTATATCTTACTTCTATATTGATCGCTATATAAGATCTGGCGTATATCTTACTTCTATATTGATCGCTATATAAGATCTGGCGTATATCTTACCTCTATATTGATCGCTATATAAGATCTGGCGTATATCTTACTTCTATATTGATCGCTATATAAGATCTGGCGTATATCTTACCTCTATATTGATCGCTATATAAGATCTGGCGTATATCTTACCTCTATATTGATCGCTATATAAGATCTGGCGTATATCTTACTTCTATATTGATCGCTATATAAGATCTGGCGTATATCTTACCTCTATATTGATCGCTATATAAGATCTGGCGTATATCTTACCTCTATATTGATCGCTATATAAGATCTGGCGTATATCTTACTTCTATATTGATCGCTATATAAGATCTGGCGTATATCTTACCTCTATATTGATCGCTATATAAGATCTGGCGTATATCTTACCTCTATATTGATCGCTATATAAGATCTGGCGTATATCTTACCTCTATATTGATCGCTATATAAGATCTGGCGTATATCGTACTTCTATATTGATCGCTATATAAGATCTGGCGTATATCTTACTTCTATATTGATCGCTATATAAGATCTGGCGTATATCTTACCTCTATATTGATCGCTATATAAGATCTGGCGTATATCTTACTTCTATATTGATCGCTATATAAGATCTGGCGTATATCGTACTTCTATATTGATCGCTATATAAGATCTGGCGTATATCTTACTTCTATATTGATCGCTATATAAGATCTGGCGTATATCTTACCTCTATATTGATCGCTATATAAGATCTGGCGTATATCTTACCTCTATATTGATCGCTATATAAGATCTGGCGTATATCTTACCTCTATATTGATCGCTATATAAGATCTGGCGTATATCTTACCTCTATATTGATCGCTATATAAGATCTGGCGTATATCTTACCTCTATATTGATCGCTATATAAGATCTGGCGTATATCTTACCTCTATATTGATCGCTATATAAGATCTGGCGTATATCTTACCTCTATATTGATCGCTATATAAGATCTGGCGTATATCGTACTTCTATATTGATCGCTATATAAGATCTGGTGTATATCTTACTTCTATATTGATCGCAATATAAGATCTGGCGTATATCTTACCTCTATATTGATCGCTATATAAGATCTGGCGTATATCTTACTTCTATATTGATCGCTATATAAGATCTGCCGTATATCGTACTTCTATATTGATCGCTATATAAGATCTGGCGTATATCTTACTTCTATATTGATCGCTATATAAGATCTGGCGTATATCTTACCTCTATATTGATCGCTATATAAGATCTGGCGTATATCTTACTTCTATATTGATCGCTATATAAGATCTGGCGTATATCTTACCTCTATATTGATCGCTATATAAGATCTGGCGTATATCTTACCTCTATATTGATCGCTATATAAGATCTGGCGTATATCTTACTTCTATATTGATCGCTATTTAAGATCTGGCGTATATCTTACCTCTATATTGATCGCTATATAAGATCTGGCGTATATCTTACCTCTATATTGATCGCTATATAAGATCTGGCGTATATCTTACTTCTATATTGATCGCTATATAAGATCTGGCGTATATCTTACCTCTATATTGATCGCTATATAAGATCTGGCGTATATCTTACCTCTATATTGATCGCTATATAAGATCTGGCGTATATCTTACCTCTATATTGATCGCTATATAAGATCTGGCGTATATCGTACTTCTATATTGATCGCTATATAAGATCTGGCGTATATCTTACTTCTATATTGATCGCTATATAAGATCTGGCGTATATCTTACCTCTATATTGATCGCTATATAAGATCTGGCGTATATCTTACTTCTATATTGATCGCTATATAAGATCTGGCGTATATCGTACTTCTATATTGATCGCTATATAAGATCTGGCGTATATCTTACTTCTATATTGATCGCTATATAAGATCTGGCGTATATCTTACCTCTATATTGATCGCTATCTAAGATCTGGCGTATATCTTACCTCTATATTGATCGCTATATAAGATCTGGCGTATATCTTACCTCTATATTGATCGCTATATAAGATCTGGCGTATATCTTACCTCTATATTGATCGCTATATAAGATCTGGCGTATATCTTACCTCTATATTGATCGCTATATAAGATCTGGCGTATATCTTACCTCTATATTGATCGCTATATAATATCTGGCGTATATCGTACTTCTATATTGATCGCTATATAAGATCTGGTGTATATCTTACTTCTATATTGATCGCAATATAAGATCTGGCGTATATCTTACCTCTATATTGATCGCTATATAAGATCTGGCGTATATCTTACTTCTATATTGATCGCTATATAAGATCTGCCGTATATCGTACTTCTATATTGATCGCTATATAAGATCTGGCGTATATCTTACTTCTATATTGATCGCTATATAAGATCTGGCGTATATCTTACCTCTATATTGATCGCTATATAAGATCTGGCGTATATCTTACCTCTATATTGATCGCTATATAAGATCTGGCGTATATCTTACTTCTATATTGATCGCTATATAAGATCTGGCGTATATCTTACCTCTATATTGATCGCTATATAAGATCTGGCGTATATCTTACCTCTATATTGATCGCTATATAAGATCTGGCGTATATCTTACCTCTATATTGATCGCTATATAAGATCTGGCGTATATCTTACCTCTATATTGATCGCTATATAAGATCTGGCGTATATCTTACTTCTATATTGATCGCTATATAAGATCTGGCGTATATCTTACCTCTATATTGATCGCTATATAAGATCTGGCGTATATCTTACCTCTATATTGATCGCTATATAAGATCTGGCGTATATCTTACTTCTATATTGATCGCTATTTAAGATCTGGCGTATATCTTACCTCTATATTGATCGCTATATAAGATCTGGCGTATATCTTACCTCTATATTGATCGCTATATAAGATCTGGCGTATATCTTACTTCTATATTGATCGCTATATAAGATCTGGCGTATATCTTACTTCTATATTGATCGCTATATAAGATCTGGCGTATATCTTACTTCTATATTGATCGCTATATAAGATCTGGCGTATATCTTACCTCTATATTGATCGCTCACTCTCACTCACTCTCACTGACTCTCTGATACTCACACACACACACTGTTACATCACGTGGTCGTAAAGACCTACATTTCATTCAAGTTTCATTCAAGGTAGCCCGCCCTATAGATCTGCTTATGCTACTTATATATAAACTAGTTTGTGCTGCGGCGCCGTGGCGCCTGCGGCGCCCCCTTTTTTATGGGTGCCTACGGCGCCCACTTTTTTCAAAAGCCCATCTAACTTGTCCTTGTATGATAAATATGTAATATTAAAATTTCTTAAATGTACACAAAGTATTTTATAATAGTTTTTTTTTAAATTTTATTTTTTATGTTAAAAGCCCAAGTAACTTATCCTTGTATGATAAATACAAAACATTCCTAAAATTTTAACAAAGTATGTATATAATATAGGTTTTACTGCGTCGCCCTTTTTATTCAGGGCGCCTACGGCGCCCACTTTTTTCAAAAGCCCAACAAACTTGTCCTTGTATGATAGCTACGTAATATTAAACTACCTTAAATGTACACAAAGTAATTTTAAATTGAGGTTGTAGGGCGCATAAGGCGCTCACTTTTTTTTTGTCAAAAGCCCAAGTAACTTATCCTTGTATGATAAACACGAAATATTCCTGAAAATTAAACAAAGTATTTATATAATAATTTTTACAGTGCTAATCACCACACAATTTTTAAACTAATGTTAGAAAGCAGCGCACCAAATTACTGCACAAAAAAATAACTATTTGAGTCAATCAGCACTGCTTACAACGCAAAATTTAAACAAAGCAGAGTGATTTCCCTCAACGTTAGGCTGCAGTGTCAAATGAGCGTAAATATATATAATATATGTTGACAGTTTTAAACATTTTGCCAGAGAATTGGGCCAGACCGCACACAGACCGCAGCAGTGAATACCTGGAACCATACATAAATTGATAAATGATATCAGACAATGTTGATATTTAGTTTAGGATATACATTCCTGATTTGACCCAAAAGACATGTCCTTAAACTGAAAGTGGTGCATATTAAATAGGGCTGTGGAAATTAACAATTAATTAATAGATTAATCGTTAAAAATTTAATCGATTAAAATAAATTTGATCGATTAAAATTCTATTAAAATTTAAGAACATATTTGTAATAGTTTTTTTTTCTCCAATTATTTAGTTCTTTATATTTTTGTTGCTTGCATACTTTCCCTCGTATTGTTATTATTTATTTAGATGTGCATACCTAAAGGTTTTTCTTCCGTATTTCTTGCATGGCAGAACGAATTTGCTGTGTTAAGTCACAAAATTTGGGAGCCATGGAATTACTGCGACTTAATCGATTTCGCGAATAATGAATCGCAACTTCAACGGTATTTATATATACGTTATAAAAATATAATTAACAATGTAATTGAAATTAATTGATTAAATTTTTTCACGATTAATCAAACTAATTGTTTTAATCAGTACAAACCCTAATATAAAGTCCTGCTTCGACCCACATTACAAGTCTTTAAACTGATAGTAGTGTATATAACAAGTATAGCTTTGACCCGGATGACAATTCCTTTAAATTAAAATGATGTTCTGTCTTGATCCAAATAACAAGTCATTAAACTTTAAATTATGTAAACAAAGTCAAGGCCTCAGTTTTTGAACGTGTGCTGATCGATCTATCTGTGTTATATATAGTGTGTGTTTGTGTGTGTGTGTCTCGATCTTCTTGTGTGTGTTTGTGTCGGCCTCTGTGTGTGGTTGCGTTCATATAATTGAGGCAGACTTGCTTTTGGACCAATCAATATCTCTTCATCTTAAAAAAAAACAAAAACATAATGATAAAGAAAATAACCCCAATGACGGACAAGGTAAACATGATTTATCGACAGTTCCTGTCAATTATAGGGATTCACTTGTGACAAGATAAAGGGCATAATAAAATGTATCCGTGGAAAAAAAAACATATTGAAATTTTATCCAAATGACGAGTTCCATCTGAATTACGAGCATTCTTAAAAACGGTCACATTGTTTTAAATGTGACCCTTTACTGAGTTAATATTCCGGTTAGTAGTGGATGATTTTAAAGCATGGTTTATGAGATGAAAAAGGAGAGGTATGTTAGTGAATGTGGTTGTTTAAAGTAGATGTTCATGTGTAGGTATCAGATGGAAAGGGAGAGGTATGGTAGTGAATGTGGTTGTTTAAAGTAGATGTTCATGTGTAGGTATCAGATAGAAAGGGAGAGGTGTGGTAGTGAATGTGGTTGTTTAAAGTAGATGTTCATGTGTAGGTATCAGATGGAAAGGGAGAGGTATGGTAGTGAATGTGGTTGTTTAAAGTAGATGTTCATGTGTAGGTATCAGATGGAAAGGGAGAGGTATGGTAGTGAATCTGGTTGTTTAAAGTAGATGTTCATGTGTAGGTATCAGATGGAAAGGGAGAGGTATGGTAGTGAATGTGGTTGTTTAAAGTAGATGTTCATGTGTAGGTATCAGATGGAAAGGGAGAGGTATGGTAGTGAATGTGGTTGTTTAAAGTAGATGTTCATGTGTAGGTATCAGATGGAAAGGGAGAGGTATGGTAGTGAATGTGGTTGTTTAAAGTAGATGTTCATGTGTAGGTATCAGGTGGAAAGGGAGAGGTATGGTAGTGAATGTGGTTGTTTAAAGTAGATGTTCATGTGTAGGTATGATAAGGCAAGGAAAAGCTGTTATAATTTTTGTGGGTGGGTCGAGGAAGTACCTGGTTGGTGGGTCGAGGAATTACCTGGTTGGTGGGTCGAGGAAGTACCTGGTTGGTGGGTCGAGGAAGTACCTGGTTGGTGTTAGGGGATTTTGTAAGTGTGGTGAAGGGACTGGACACTTAGTGAAGTATAGTGGATAGGGCTTTTAGGTTCTTACGTCATTTGACGGGCCTAAAAAAATGATGCTTTGAGCAAGTCATGTAAAGCCACAGGGGCTTCTCTTTAAAAAAATATTTGGTTCTGATTAAATTAAATTTTGGATGTCCACCATACAGCGGTACAACAATCGATAACCATTTGTCTGACCCAGTGGAAGTCCAACATTCAATGTCTACGTTGCCTCTAATCTGGCTCTATTTTTCCTCTAATCATCGTCCAATCTGACTCTAGTATGGCTCTAAATTACCTCTAATCTGGCTCTTAGCTGCCACTAATCTGGCTCTAATGTGGCTCTAATCCCGACACCTCCCTCATTTACCGGCAGTTTTTATTCGGCATAAGTCCAACCTTCAAATCATTTTTTCAGACGCCTTTTCAGTAAGGTTTGAATAACGGCACACAAAACAATGATATACGTCTACGCCAAGCAGGTACTCCCTACCCGAGGGACTCTCCAAACACGACTTTCTTATTCTCGCAGCGCGTCTTCGGATATCATCTCAGTGATTGATACTATCATTATTGGTTCCAATTGTTGATGTTTATTTTAATGACACTGTTCTTGTTCAAATTCAGGAATGTGCACACATTTTGACATCACGGTACTAATTTTTGAATTAGAACAATTTACAACATTTAAGTATTTATCACGTCTAAAAAAACAACCCGTAAAAAACCAAGTTTTTGACTATAAATCCTTTACGTATGAGACGTAACTAAAAGAATGTTCATTATAACACGCAGCGCAAGACCATCCAAAAATACAAAATTGCAGTTGTGTCGTAAAACGTGTTTAATATAATGCGCACCGATCAGGAATAGGTTTATAAAAAGTGTTGTCAGTAAAATACGCACCTTATTGCGCGACAGAAAGGTTGTTCAATATAATACGCACCGCGACGCTCTATCTCAAAAAATAGCATGATACATAGGAATAAATAAAATAATCTAAAAAATCAATAATTTAATTACGGTACATGCGATCGATCTGAAATTTTGATACATTGTTTTTATCATCGGTACGAAACTGCCTGCAAAATTTCAGCTCGCTATCTTGCGAGCAAGTGGGTTAAAAATCGATCAAAAGTTTTGGCGACAAGCAAGCAAGCAAGGTCGGTCGGCCGCAGACACCACGAGTTTAATATAAAGGATTTAAAAATCAGACCCCCTTAAAAAGTCTCCTAAATTTTTTTTTAACAGACATCTTAATTCTTCCATAACCTTTTTAAGTAATTTCTGTACGAATATCTAAAAGACGATTATTTAAAAGTCAAGTAAAAATGACAGATTTTTTTTCCATTAGAATTAGAGTTTCACTCTGTTGACTGTTGAACATAAAGCTATACATGCATTTGACTTGTTCGTTTTACAGAGGAGGGGGTGGGTAACAAAATAAGGTTTTGTTTACGGTTTAAATTGTCAATCTCATAACCGCAGTATCACATAGATGTCAATCAACTTTGTAAAGGTTTTCACATAACAACGTAACGAATGACTTGGGATATGGACATTTCATCTTTTCTTAATGTAGTGATGCTAAGTGATGTCACGTGTGTCAATGGGACTAAAAGAGATTGTAAACTTGACACGGACACGTCAAAGGAGCTATGACCACTGTAGATATGGATCTCAACATTTGGCTATCGTACGGCCTCCCTTGGAATGTCCCAGCTGACCGACAGAATGCCCGGGCATGTTTTTTTATCTACTCACCTGACACACTGTCTTCACGTGGACAGGCACCAGTCCAGTCGGACAAAGAAACCAGTCGAGAAATACATAGACACCAGTCGAGTCAGACGTAGACACCAGTCGAGTCAGGCATAGATACCAGTCGAGTCAGAAATAGACACCAGTCGAGTCAGAAATAGACACCAGTCGAGTCAGAAATAGACACCAGTCGAGTCAGACATAGACACCAGTCGAGTCAGAAATAGACACCAGTCGAGTCAGGCATAGACACCAGTCGAGTCAGAAATAGACACCAGTCGATTCAGACATAGACACCAGTCGAGTCAGACATAGACACCAGTCGAGTCAGAAATAGACACCAGTCGAGTCAGGCATAGACACCAGTCGAGTCAGGCATAGACACCAGTCGAGTCAGGCATAGACACCAGTCGAGACAGACATAGACACCAGTCGAGTCAGAAATAGACAGCAGTCGAGTCAGACATAGACACCAGTCGAGTCAGACATAGACACCAGTCGATTCAGGCATAGACACCAGTCGAGACAGACATAGACACCAGTCGAGTCAGACATAGACACCAGTCGAGTCAGGCATAGACACCAGTCGAGACAGACATAGACACCAGTCGAGTCAGAAATAGACACCAGTCAAGTCAGACATAGATACCAGTCGAGTCAGAAATAGACACCAGTCGAGTCAGAAATAGCCACCAGTCGAGTCAGAAATAGACACCAGTCGAGTCAGAAATAGACACCAGTCGAGTCAGAAATAGACACCAGTCGAGTCAGAAATAGACACCAGTCGAGTCAGGCATAGACACCAGTCGAGTCAGAAATAGACACCAGTCGATTCAGACATAGACACCAGTCGAGTCAGAAATAGACACCAGTCGAGTCAGGCATAGACACCAGTCGAGTCAGAAATAGACACCAGTCGAGTCAGGCATAGACACCAGTCGAGACAGACAAAGACACCAGTCGAGTCAGACATAGACACCAGTCGAGTCAGAAATAGACACCAGTCGAGTCAGACATAGACACCAGTCGAGTCAGACATAGACACCAGTCGAGTCAGGCATAGACACCAGTCGAGTCAGAAATAGACACCAGTCGAGTCAGAAATAGACACCAGTCGAGTCAGACATAGACACCAGTCGAGTCAGACATAGACACCAGTCGAGTCAGGCATAGACACCAGTCGAGTCAGGCATAGACACCAGTCGAGACAGACATAGACACCAGTCGAGTCAGACATAGACACCAGTCGAGTCAGACATAGACACCAGTCGAGACAGACATAGACACCAGTCGAGTCAGGCATAGACACCAGTCGAGTCAGGCATAGACACCAGTCGAGACAGACATAGACACCAGTCGAGACAGACATAGACACCAGTCGTTGTAGTGAGTAACTTAGTGAGTAACCTAGAAACATTCATTTGAAATAAGTATTGTATTCACCGTATCGATCTGTTCATAGCTCAAGTTTCGTTTTTGTTACTGCTAAATTGATGTGTTGTGAGCGGCACTCGTGTGAGAGGAGAGATGGAGTTCTTTATTGGACCAACACTTCAATATGTTCCAACACGGATGAGAACTGACGCTGAGATAATTCAATAGAATTTTTTTTTAATGACGAGAGAAAACGTGTGGCTCTGTTTCTGTGTGTGGTTGGTTGTGTGGGTGTGTATGTATGTGTGTGTTAGAGAGAGAGAGAGAGTTTGAGAGAGAGAGAGAGAGAGAGGGTATATATTGATGCTCTCCTTGAACTCATTTAAGATTTAAGGAAATGACATAATCGATTTATAAAATTGTAGAAACCCGATACCAGGTACAGTTATTTCTGTTAATACCCTCGAGTCTCGTAACGTATTCGAGTCTTGGAACAAAGTCGAGTATTGTAAACAAAGATACGTTGAAGATGTGGAATTAGACCTTGGGATCATTTGTACGTCATTGGATGGTTCATTGTGTGGCATTATGTAGGTTTGTTCCGTTACATCAAGATAATGTGTAGCTTTTAATGTCTAGACTAAGACAGCACATCTTACCCCCAACAGTCCGCACGCCACCTCACCCCTTAGGTCGATTGAAGTCCTGTTGTTGATGTTTGTGTACTGTGTCCACGTCACTCTACTGTTGCCCCAGCTGTTAGATGAATGGACACGACGTGTATGACAGTGGTTCTCGAGTTTGTAGAGTCAGAGACGAATTCCAGTTGCACAAGTGCATCATTGCATCCAGGTAACGATATACCAGCTGGGACTTTTCTCTTTAGGAAATATACCCAAACCAGGGGCGTCATGTGTAGTTTTATTAAAGGGAGGAGGACCCTCTTAGGGGAGCATGGAGGACTCATGCTTTTGACAACAAATCTTATTTCTCGTAATGATATAATGGCCAAGATGTAGTTGGTTATATGGTTTAGAGTTTAGACATAGTAAGAAGGTTGTATAAGTTATTTTACAAAACAAGTAAGTTTTAAGATAAATATACATAATTCCCGTTGTCTGTATGCATGGATGTAATTATAATGCTGTTAGGTGGCGCTGCGAAATTTGTAATGCTGTTAGGTGGCGCTGCGATCGATTTTGTTTTATAGTGCTGCACCAAAAATAACACTTTTTCGAACGTTGCGCATAAAATTGTTCAATATGATAATAAATGAATAAAAAAAAATATTAAAAAAATAAATGAAAGTTCTGTATTACGTTATTTTTTAATCTGATGTGTATTTATTTTGAAAACTTCCGCCGTCATGTGATACACTAGTAACTTCATAAGGTTGAAAAAATGTGTCGTATTATTTTAACAAAATGTTTGTAATTTAACAAATGTTTAGAAAACCCCCCAGGGTTGGGCAATTCCATTTTCCCGTGCCCTTCCCCATACGGACGCCCACAATTAACTTCTATTTGTAGGATTTTCATCAGACTTGGGGATGGGTTCCAGAAACGAAAACATGATAAGTCGTCTGCATAGGTCTTTTAATCTCGGATTCGCCCTAGATGACATCCTTGGCGCCCTGCTAGGTGCCCTAGTTGATGATAGTCGTTTTTTAATTATAGTTTAGCGAATTGTGGTTGAATATTTGTACTAGAATACACATTTACTCCGACTGGCCCCACTCTGACTTAGTCCCACTTCGAATAGCCCCTATCTGTTTGGTCCCACTTCAATTACCACACTCCGACTGGTCCCACTCCGACTGGTCCTCCTCTGACTTGTCCCACTCCAACTGTCCAACTCCGACTAGCCCCGCTCTTTTGACAAAGCTCCTGTAGTACGGCATCATGAATCAAGATACTAAAACCTGTGATCAGTGATCCTTCAGACAGTTTCGCTCGCTCTTTACAACCAAGCAACCGCCCTGTACGACCGCTGATAATGTTCGTTATCGTCCATCGCTGAAGATGGTGAGCCCAACAGGCAAGCTGTCGCACTCAGAAGCTCGGGTCGAACTATGGCGACGGGTTAAATTGTCCTAGAGGGCAGCACGTCACACGTACAGCTGACATTCATGTCCATCCCCACCAACCCGCTTTGTGCGAGTAACTCGGAAGTAACACGGATAAAACATTTCATGATCCAGAATACCGATGTAATCGGTGGAGGGGGGGTAGGGGATAGGTTTTACTTCCGTAGCTTAATAGGGCATGGGCATTCATGCAGTGGGAGGTTGATATGGCCTGAAAGTTTGTTGGACTTGTAGACACTACTTGCTGTTTGTGAGTGTTAGAGAAGGAACGCCTTTCATTTCTCTGAAAATGAGAGGCGTGTCATCAAACCTGTTTACGATGGGTTTAAAGTTAAAACTAAAGCCGTGTTAAATCGAGTGAATTAATGGGGCTTAAGAAATCCCGACAGTTTTGACTGCTCCAGAATCAATATCCGCCATTGTAACTTAGGCCTGATTGGAGCTCTCATTGGATTATAGCTGACTTCTCAAGGCAGGCCACGGCATGCGGCATCACATCAGACTTCTCAAGGCAGGCCACGGCATGCGGCATCACATCAGACTTCTCAAGGCAGGCCACGGCATGCGGCATCACATCAGACTTCTCAAGGCAGGCCACGGCATGCGGCATCACATCAGACTTCTCAAGGCAGGCCACGGCATGCGGCATCACATCAGACTTCTCAAGGCAGGCCACGGCATGCGGCATCACATCAGACTTCTCAAGGCAGGCCACGGCATGCGGCATCACATCAGACTTCTCAAGGCAGGCCACGGCATGCGGCATCACATCAGACTTCTCAAGGCAGGCCACGGCATGCGGCATCACATCAGACTTCTCAAGGCAGGCCACGGCATGCGGCATCACATCAGACTTCTCATGGCAGGCCACGGCATGCGGCATCACATCAGACTTCTCAAGGCAGGCCACGGCATGCGGCATCACATCAGACTTCTCAAGGCAGGCCATGGCATGCGGCATCACATCAGACTTCTCAAGGCAGGCCACGGCATGGGGCATCACATCAGACTTCTCAAGGCAGGCCATGGCATGCGGCATCACATCAGACTTCTCAAGGCAGGCCACGGCATGCGGCATCACATCAGACTTCTCAAGGCAGGCCACGGCATGCGGCATCACATCAGACTTCTCAAGGCAGGCCACGGCATGCGGCATCACATCAGACTTCTCAAGGCAGGCCACGGCATGCGGCATCACATCAGACTTGTCAAGGCAGGCCACGGCATGCGGCATCACATCAGACTTCTCAAGGCAGGCCACGGCATGGGGCATCACATCAGACTTCTCAAGGCAGGCCACGGCATGCGGCATCACATCAGACTTCTCAAGGCAGGCCACGGCATGCGGCATCACATCAGACTTCTCAAGGCAGGCCACGGCATGCGGCAATACATCAGACTTGTCAAGGCAGGCCACGGCATGCGGCATCACATCAGACTTCTCAAGGCAGGCCACGGCATGCGGGATCACATCAGACTTCTCAAGGCAGGCCACGGCATGCGGCATCACATCAGACTTCTCAAGGCAGGCCACGGCATGCGGCATCACACCAGACTTCACAAGGCAGGCCATGGCATGCGGCATCACATCAGACTTCTCAAGGCAGGCCACGGCATGCGGCATCACATCAGACTTCTCAAGGCAGGCCACGGCATGCGGCATCACATCAGACTTCTCAAGGCAGGCCATGGCATGCGGCATCACATCAGACTTCTCAAGGCAGGCCACGGCATCACATCAGACTTCTCAAGGCAGGCCACGGCATGCGGCATCACATCAGACTTCTCAAGGCAGGCCACGGCATGCGGCATCACATCAGACTTCTCAAGGCAGGCCACGGCATGCGGCATCACATCAGACTTCTCAAGGCAGGCCACGGCATGCGGCATCACATCAGACTTGTCAAGGCAGGCCACGGCATGCGGCATCACATCAGACTTCTCAAGGCAGGCCACGGCATGGGGCATCACATCAGACTTCTCAAGGCAGGCCACGGCATGCGGCATCACATCAGACTTCTCAAGGCAGGCCACGGCATGCGGCATCACATCAGACTTCTCAAGGCAGGCCACGGCATGCGGCAATACATCAGACTTGTCAAGGCAGGCCACGGCATGCGGCATCACATCAGACTTCTCAAGGCAGGCCACGGCATGCGGGATCACATCAGACTTCTCAAGGCAGGCCACGGCATGCGGCATCACATCAGACTTCTCAAGGCAGGCCACGGCATGCGGCATCACACCAGACTTCACAAGGCAGGCCATGGCATGCGGCATCACATCAGACTTCTCAAGGCAGGCCACGGCATGCGGCATCACATCAGACTTCTCAAGGCAGGCCACGGCATGCGGCATCACATCAGACTTCTCAAGGCAGGCCATGGCATGCGGCATCACATCAGACTTCTCAAGGCAGGCCACGGCATCACATCAGACTTCTCAAGGCAGGCCACGGCATGCGGCATCACATCAGACTTCTCAAGGCAGGCCACGGCATGCGGCATCACATCAGACTTCTCAAGGCAGGCCACGGCATGCGGCATCACATCAGACTTCTCAAGGCAGGCCACGGCATGCGGCATCACATCAGACTTCTCAAGGCAGGCCACGGCATGCGGCATCACATCAGACTTCTCAAGGCAGGCCACGGCATGCGGCATCACATCAGACTTCTCAAGGCAGGCCACGGCATGCGGCATCACATCAGACTTCTTAAGGCAGGCCACGGCATGCGGCATCACATCAGACTTCTCAAGGCAGGCCACGGCATGCGGCATCACATCAGACTTCTCAAGGCAGGCCACGGCATGCGGCATCACATCAGACTTCTCAAGGCAGGCCACGGCATGGGGCATCACATCAGACTTCTCAAGGCAGGCCATGGCATGCGGCATCACATCAGACTTCTCAAGGCAGGCCACGGCATGCGGCATCACATCAGACTTCTCAAGGCAGGCCACGGCATGCGGCATCACATCAGACTTCTCAAGGCAGGCCACGGCATGCGGCATCACATCAGACTTCCCAAGGCAGGCCACGGCATGCGGCATCACATCAGACTTCTCAAGGCAGGCCACGGCATGCGGCATCACATCAGACTTCTCAAGGCAGGCCACGGCATGCGGCATCACATCAGACTTCTCAAGGCAGGCCACGGCATGCGACAATACATCAGACTTGTCAAGGCAGGCCACGGCATGCGGCATCACATCAGACTTCTCAAGGCAGGCCACGGCATGCGGGATCACATCAGACTTCTCAAGGCAGGCCACGGCATGCGGCATCACATCAGACTTCTCAAGGCAGGCCACGGCATGCGGCATCACACCAGACTTCACAAGGCAGGCCATGGCATGCGGCATCACATCAGACTTCTCAAGGCAGGCCACGGCATGCGGCATCACATCAGACTTCTCAAGGCAGGCCACGGCATGCGGCATCACATCAGACTTCTCAAGGCAGGCCATGGCATGCGGCATCACATCAGACTTCTCAAGGCAGGCCACGGCATCACATCAGACTTCTCAAGGCAGGCCACGGCATGCGGCATCACATCAGACTTCTCAAGGCAGGCCACGGCATCACATCAGACTTCTCAAGGCAGGCCACGGCATGCGGCATCACATCAGACTTCTCAAGGCAGGCCACGGCATGCGGCATCACATCAGACTTCTCAAGGCAGGCCACGGCATGCGGCATCACATCAGACTTCTCAAGGCAGGCCACGGCATGGGGCATCACATCAGACTTCTCAAGGCTGGCCATGGCATGCGGCATCACATCAGTCTTCTCAAGGCAGGCCACGGCATGCGGCATCACATCAGACTTCTCAAGGCAGGCCACGGCATGCGGCATCACATCAGACTTCTCAAGGCAGGCCACGGCATGCGGCATCACATCAGACTTCTCCAGGCAGGCCACGGCATGCGGCATCACATCAGACTTGTCAAGGCAGGCCACGGCATGCGGCATCACAACAGACTTCTCAAGGCAGGCCACGGCATGGGGCATCACATCAGACTTCTCAAGGCAGGCCACGGCATGCGGCATCACATCAGACTTCTCAAGGCAGGCCACGGCATGCGGCATCACATCAGACTTCTCAAGGCAGGCCACGGCATGCGGCATCACATCAGACCTTCTCAAGGCAGGCCACGGCATGCGGCATCACATCAGACTTCTCAAGGCAGGCCACGGCATGCGGGCATCACATCAGACTTCTCAAGGCAGGCCACGGCATGCGGCATCACATCAGACTTCTCAAGGCAGGCCACGGCATGCGGCATCACATCAGACTTCTCAAGGCAGGCCACGGCATGCGGCATCACATCAGACTTCTCAAGGCAGGCCAGCGGCATCACATCAGACTTCTCAAGGCAGGCCACGGCATGCGGCATCACATCAGACTTCTCAAGGCAGGCCATGGCATGCGGCATCACATCAGACTTCTCAAGGCAGGCCACGGCATGCGGCATCACATCAGACTTCTCAAGGCAGGCCACGGCATGCGGCATCACATCAGACTTCTCAAGGCAGGCCACGGCATGCGGCATCACATCAGACTTCTCAAGGCAGGCCACGGCATGCGGCATCACATCAGACTTCTCAAGGCAGGCCACGGCATGCGGCATCACATCAGACTTCTCAAGGCAGGCCACGGCATGCGGCATCACATCAGACTTCTCAAGGCAGGCCACGGCATGCGGCATCACATCAGACTTCTCAAGGCAGGCCACGGCAGGGGCATCACATCAGACTTCTCAAGGCAGGCCACGGCATGCGGCATCACATCAGACTTCTCAAGGCAGGCCACGGCATGCGGCATCACATCAGACTTCTCAAGGCAGGCCACGGCATGCGGCAATCACATCAGACTTGTCAAGGCAGGCCACGGCATGCGGCATCACATCAGACTTCTCAAGGCAGGCCACGGCATGCGGGATCACATCAGACTTCTCAAGGCAGGCCACGGCATGCGGCATCACATCAGACTTCTCAAGGCAGGCCACGGCATGCGGCATCACACCAGACTTCACAAGGCAGGCCATGGCATGCGGCATCACATCAGACTTCTCAAGGCAGGCCACGGCATGCGGCATCACATCAGACTTCTCAAGGCAGGCCACGGCATGCGGCATCACATCAGACTTCTCAAGGCAGGCCATGGCATGCGGCATCACATCAGACTTCTCAAGGCAGGCCACGGCATCACATCAGACTTCTCAAGGCAGGCCACGGCATGCGGCATCACATCAGACTTCTCAAGGCAGGCCACGGCATGCGGCATCACATCAGACTTCTCAAGGCAGGCCACGGCATGCGGCATCACATCAGACTTCTCAAGGCAGGCCACGGCATGCGGCATCACATCAGACTTGTCAAGGCAGGCCACGGCATGCGGCATCACATCAGACTTCTCAAGGCAGGCCACGGCATGGGGCATCACATCAGACTTCTCAAGGCAGGCCACGGCATGCGGCATCACATCAGACTTCTCAAGGCAGGCCACGGCATGCGGCATCACATCAGACTTCTCAAGGCAGGCCACGGCATGCGGCAATACATCAGACTTGTCAAGGCAGGCCACGGCATGCGGCATCACATCAGACTTCTCAAGGCAGGCCACGGCATGCGGGATCACATCAGACTTCTCAAGGCAGGCCACGGCATGCGGCATCACATCAGACTTCTCAAGGCAGGCCACGGCATGCGGCATCACACCAGACTTCACAAGGCAGGCCATGGCATGCGGCATCACATCAGACTTCTCAAGGCAGGCCACGGCATGCGGCATCACATCAGACTTCTCAAGGCAGGCCACGGCATGCGGCATCACATCAGACTTCTCAAGGCAGGCCATGGCATGCGGCATCACATCAGACTTCTCAAGGCAGGCCACGGCATCACATCAGACTTCTCAAGGCAGGCCACGGCATGCGGCATCACATCAGACTTCTCAAGGCAGGCCACGGCATGCGGCATCACATCAGACTTCTCAAGGCAGGCCACGGCATGCGGCATCACATCAGACTTCTCAAGGCAGGCCACGGCATGCGGCATCACATCAGACTTCTCAAGGCAGGCCACGGCATGCGGCATCACATCAGACTTCTCAAGGCAGGCCACGGCATGCGGCATCACATCAGACTTCTCAAGGCAGGCCACGGCATGCGGCATCACATCAGACTTCTTAAGGCAGGCCACGGCATGCGGCATCACATCAGACTTCTCAAGGCAGGCCACGGCATGCGGCATCACATCAGACTTCTCAAGGCAGGCCACGGCATGCGGCATCACATCAGACTTCTCAAGGCAGGCCACGGCATGGGGCATCACATCAGACTTCTCAAGGCAGGCCATGGCATGCGGCATCACATCAGACTTCTCAAGGCAGGCCACGGCATGCGGCATCACATCAGACTTCTCAAGGCAGGCCACGGCATGCGGCATCACATCAGACTTCTCAAGGCAGGCCACGGCATGCGGCATCACATCAGACTTCCCAAGGCAGGCCACGGCATGCGGCATCACATCAGACTTCTCAAGGCAGGCCACGGCATGCGGCATCACATCAGACTTCTCAAGGCAGGCCACGGCATGCGGCATCACATCAGACTTCTCAAGGCAGGCCACGGCATGCGACAATACATCAGACTTGTCAAGGCAGGCCACGGCATGCGGCATCACATCAGACTTCTCAAGGCAGGCCACGGCATGCGGGATCACATCAGACTTCTCAAGGCAGGCCACGGCATGCGGCATCACATCAGACTTCTCAAGGCAGGCCACGGCATGCGGCATCACACCAGACTTCACAAGGCAGGCCATGGCATGCGGCATCACATCAGACTTCTCAAGGCAGGCCACGGCATGCGGCATCACATCAGACTTCTCAAGGCAGGCCACGGCATGCGGCATCACATCAGACTTCTCAAGGCAGGCCATGGCATGCGGCATCACATCAGACTTCTCAAGGCAGGCCACGGCATCACATCAGACTTCTCAAGGCAGGCCACGGCATGCGGCATCACATCAGACTTCTCAAGGCAGGCCACGGCATCACATCAGACTTCTCAAGGCAGGCCACGGCATGCGGCATCACATCAGACTTCTCAAGGCAGGCCACGGCATGCGGCATCACATCAGACTTCTCAAGGCAGGCCACGGCATGCGGCATCACATCAGACTTCTCAAGGCAGGCCACGGCATGGGGCATCACATCAGACTTCTCAAGGCTGGCCATGGCATGCGGCATCACATCAGTCTTCTCAAGGCAGGCCACGGCATGCGGCATCACATCAGACTTCTCAAGGCAGGCCACGGCATGCGGCATCACATCAGACTTCTCAAGGCAGGCCACGGCATGCGGCATCACATCAGACTTCTCCAGGCAGGCCACGGCATGCGGCATCACATCAGACTTGTCAAGGCAGGCCACGGCATGCGGCATCACATCAGACTTCTCAAGGCAGGCCACGGCATGGGGCATCACATCAGACTTCTCAAGGCAGGCCACGGCATGCGGCATCACATCAGACTTCTCAAGGCAGGCCATGGCATGCGGCATCACATCAGACTTCTCAAGGCAGGCCACGGCATGCGGCATCACATCAGACCTGTCAAGGCAGGCCACGGCATGCGGCATCACATCAGACTTCTCAAGGCAGGCCACGGCATGCGGGATCACATCAGACTTCTCAAGGCAGGCCACGGCATGCGGCATCACATCAGACTTCTCAAGGCAGGCCACGGCATGCGGCATCACATCAGACTACACAAGGCAGGCCACGGCATGCGGCATCACATCAGACTTCTCAAGGCAGGCCACGGCATCACATCAGACTTCTCAAGGCAGGCCACGGCATGCGGCATCACATCAGACTTCTCAAGGCAGGCCATGGCATGCGGCATCACATCAGACTTCTCAAGGCAGGCCACGGCATCACATCAGACTTCTCAAGGCAGGCCACGGCATGCGGCATCACATCAGACTTCTCAAGGCAGGCCACGGCATCACATCAGACTTCTCAAGGCAGGCCACGGCATGCGGCATCACATCAGACTTCTCAAGGCAGACCACGGCATGCGGCATCACATCAGACTTCTCAAGGCAGACCACGGCATGCGGCATCACATCAGACTTCTCAAGGCAGGCCACGGCATGCGGCATCACATCAGACTTCTCAAGGCAGGCCGCGGCATCACATCAGACTTCTCAAGGCAGGCCACGGAATGCGGCATCACATCAGACTTCTCAAGGCAGGCCACGGCATGCGGCATCACATCAGACTTCTCAAGGCAGGCCATGGCATGCGGCATCACATCAGACTTCTCAAGGCAGGCCACGACATCACATCAGACTTCTCAAGGCAGGCCACGGCATGCGGCATCACATCAGACTTCTCAAGGCAGGCCACGGCATCACATCAGACTTCTCAAGGCAGGCCACGGCATGCGGCATCACATCAGACTTCTCAAGGCAGACCACGGCATGCGGCATCACATCAGACTTCTCAAGGCAGACCACGGCATGCGGCATCACATCAGACTTCTCAAGGCAGGCCACGGCATGCGGCATCACATCAGACTTCTCAAGGCAGGTCGCGGCATCACATCAGACTTCTCAAGGCAGGTCATGGCATGCGGCATCACATCAGACTTCTCAAGGCAGACCACGGCATGCGGGATCACATCAGACTTCTCAAGGCAGACCACGGCATGCGGCATCACATCAGACTTCTCAAGACAGACCGCGGCATCTGCATCAGATTTCTCAAGGCAGACCACGGCATGCGGCATCACATCAGACTTCTCAAGGCAGACCGCGGCATCTGCATCGGACTTCTCAAGGCAGACCACGGCATGCGGCATCAAATTTGTCTTTGAGATATTCCATATTATATTTATATCAGAAAGATCTTGCGCTCAGTCATTCCTATATGAGTCAATGACATGACAGTGTTTAAGTGTCATACACTGTGTTTGTGTTCAATGACATGACAGTGTTCAAGTGTCATACACTGTGTTTGTGTTCAATGACATGACAGTGTTCAAGTGTCATACACTGTGTTTGTGTTCAATGATTGTGGGAAGGTGCATGGCATTACTTCAGAAACATGTGAAAGTGTCAGAGTTGACGACTTTCTTTTAGACTTTTGGCGAGGTTGGTCGCAATTCAGTAGTCAGCGAATGTTAGGTGAGCTGGTAAGGAAATATTAGGGTAGGGGTTAAGTGATTAGTGATTGTTAGTTAAATGGTGAGCGACAAGTATGTAAAGGGCATTTTTTTTAATCTCAGAGGAACATCTTGTAGTGTGGTAGCCCATCTTGTAGCGTGGTAGCCCATCTTGTAGTGTGGTAGCCCATCTTGTAGTGTGACAGCCCATCTTGTAGTGTGACAGCCCATCTTGTGGTGTGGTAGCCCATCTTGTAGTGTGGTAGCCAATCTTGTGGTATGGTAGCCCATCTTGTAGTGTGGTAGCCCATCTTGTAGTTTGGTAGCCCATCTTGTAGTGTGGTAGCCCATCTTGTGGTGTGGTAGCCCATCTTGTAGTGTGGTAGCCCATCTTGTGGTGTGGTAGCCCATCTTGTAGTGTGGTAGCCAATCTTGTGGTATGGTAGCCCATCTTATAGTGTGGTACCCATCTTATAGTGTGGTAGCCATCTTTTAATATGGTAGCCCATCTTGTAGTGTGGTAGCCCATCTTGTAGTGTGGTAGCCCATCTTGTAGTGTGACAGCCCATCTTGTAGTGTGACGGCCCATCTTGTGGTGTGGTAGCCCATCTTGTAGTGTGGTAGCCCATCTTGTAGTGTGGTAGCCAATCTTGTGGTATGGTAGCCCATCTTGTGGTGTGGTAGCCCATCTTGTAGTGTGGTAGCCCATCTTTTAGTGTGGTAGCCCGTCTTTTAATATGGTAGCCCATCTTGTAGTGTGGTAGCCCATCTTCTTGTGTGATAGCCCATCTTGTAGTGTGGTAGCCCATCTTCTGGTGTGGTAGCCCCTCTTGTAGTGTGGTAGCCCATCTTGTAGTGTAGTAGCCCATCTTGTAGTGTGGTAGCCCATCTTCTTGTGTGGTAGCCCATCTTGTAGTGTGGTAGCCCATCTTGTGGTGTGGTAGCCCCTCTTGTGGTGTGTTAGCCCATCTGTTAGTGTAGTATCCCATCTTGTAATATGGTAGCCCATCTTGTAGTGTGGTAGACCATCTTATGGTGTTGTAGCCCATCTTGTAGTGTGGTAGCCCATCTTCTTGTGTGGTAGCCCATCTTGTAGTGTGGTAGCCCATCTTGTGGTGTGGTAGCCCCTCTTGTGGTGTGTTAGCCCATCTTTTAGTGTAGTATCCCATCTTGTAATATGGTAGCCCATCTTGTAGTGTGGTAGACCATCTTATGGTGTTGTAGCCCATCTTGTAGTGTGGTAGCCCATCTTTTGAATGTGGTAGCCCATCTTGTAGTGTGGTAGACCATCTTGTGGTGTGGTAGCCCATCTTGTGGTGTGGTAGCCTCTCTTGTGGCGTGGTAGCCCATCTTGTAGTGTGGTAGCCCATCGTGTAGTGTGGTAGCCCATCGAGTAGTGTGGTAGCCCATCTTGTAGTGTGGTAGCCCATCTTGTAGTGTGGTAGCCCATCGTGTAGTGTGGTAACCCATCGTGTAGTGTGGTAGCCCATCGAGTAGTGTGGTAGCCCATCGAGTAGTGTGGTAGCCCATCGTGTAGTGTGGTAGCCCATCGTGTAGTGTCGTAGGTCATCTTGTAGTGTTGTAGCCCATCTTGTGGTGTGGTAGCCCATCTTGTGGTATGGTAGCCCATCTTGTGGTGTGGTAGCCCATCTTGTAGTGTCGTAGGTCATCTTGTAGTGTGGTAGCCCATCTTGTGGTGTGGTAGCCCATCTTGTGGTGTGGTAGCCCATCTTGTGGTGTGGTAGCCCATCTTGTAGTGTGGTAGCCTCTCTTGTAGTGTGGTAGCCCGTTATCTGTAGCATAATTCATAACTCTTCTTTTTTGGCCACAAATTCCGGAGCCCAATCCAAATCTCTCAAATAAGTTGGCCTAAATTTTGGTCACGGGTTCCAGATTGATCGTCTGCTCAGTTCTGCTCGGCCCTCGGCAAGGGAACATCATCGGGGACAAAATTAGGACAACACTGAAATGGAACTTGAGTGGGAAAAATGGGGATTTTAATGCCCACACAGTGTGGGGGCTTGTTTATTGTTTGTGGGGGAGAGAGTGAGGGATTATTCTCGAATATGTGAGTGTCGAGGTATAGTGATGTTATGGATCCATTTCAATATTACTCAAAGAGTTAATCTAACGTGGGCGTCAGAGAGTGAGAATGGAAAACATAGAGAGGGAAGAGGTTGAGAGATAGAGTGAGGGAGAGATAGAGTGAGGGAGAGATAGAGTGAGGGAGAGATAGAGTGAGGGAGAGATAGAGTGAGTGAGAGATAGAGTGAGGGAGAGATAGAGTGAGGGAGAGATAGAGTGAGGGAGAGATAGAGTGAGGGAGAGATAGAGTGAGGGAGAGATAGAGTGAGGGAGAGATAGAGTGAGGGAGAGATAGAGTGAGGGAGAGATAGAGTGAGGGAGAGATAGAGTGAGGGAGAGATAGAGTGATGGAGAGATAGAGTGAGGGAGAGATAGAGTGAGGGAGAGATAGAGTGAGGGAGAGATAGAGTGAGGGAGAGATAGAGTGAGGGAGAGATAGAGTGAGGGAGAGATAGAGTGAGGGAGAGATAGAGTGAGGGAGAGATAGATAGAAAGAACGAGATAATAGGTAAAAATCCTTTAAAATAATTAAACGCAATTTAATTGTTCAATTATGGCTGTGATGGGATTGAGTGGGAATGTGTGTGCGTGCGTGTGTGTATGAGAGAGAGAGAGAGAGAAATAGAGAGCTATGAATGTAAGAAACATACAGTGTGCGTATGTGTAAGCTATCTAGATTAAGAGATGCATTTGCGCTATTGTGAGGACGGCTTATAGTAATTGGAAGCATAATATTTACTTAAAACTGATAGATTTTTAGATGTGTCCCTGGATGGGACGATGTACTATAGAACATTTGATTGTGCAAGTCTTTGTGGGTGGTTACAAACAACTGACTGGACCAACATGGGACGATGTACTATAGAACATTTGATTGTGCAAGTCTTTGTGGGTGGTTACAAACAACTGACTGGACCACATGGGACGATGTACTATAGAACATTTGATTGTGCAAGTCTTTGTGGGTGCTTACAAACAACTGACTGGACCACATGGGACGATGTACTATAGAACATTTGATTGTGCAAGTCTTTGTGGGTGGTTACAAACAACTGACTGGACCACATGGGACGATGTACTATAGAACATTTGAGTGTGCAAGTCTTTGTGGGTGGTTTCAAACAACTGACTGGACCACATGGGACGATGTACTATAGAACATTTGAGTGTGCAAGTCTTTGTGGGTGGTTACAAACAACTGACTGGACCACATGGGACGATGTACTATAGAACATTTGAGTGTGCAAGTCTTTGTGGGTGGTTACAAACAACTGACTGGACCACATGACACGATGTACTATAGAACATTTGATTGTGCAAGTCTTTGTGGGTGGTTACAAACAACTGACTGGACCACATGGGACGATGTACTATAGAACATTTGATTGTGCAAGTCTTTGTGGGTGGTTACAAACAACTGACTGGACCACATGGGACGATGTACTATAGAACATTTGATTGTGCAAGTCTTTGTGGGTGGTTACAAACAACTGACTGGACCAGGCTCTCAGAGAAGGGGGGGGGGTGGTTGGCCCAGATGAACTGATTGGACCAGGCTCTCAGAGAGGGGGGGGGTGGTTGGCCCAGATGAACTGATTGGACAAGACTATGGGAGTGGGGGGAAGGGGTAGCCAAGAACCAACAACACCGCCTAGTGATCTATTTAGGTTGTAGTGCAGAAGTGTTGTATCTTCCCATCATGCCAGTCTTGTTTGACCGGAAGTCGGCCTTTTGTTACACTGGGATCTGATCTCCAATTCGTCCAACAATGTGCGAGTGTCTAGTCTATCCCCTTCCTTTACACAGTCCAACAATGTGCGAGTGTCTAGTCTATCCCCTTCCTTTACACAGTCCAACAATGTGCGAGTGTCTAGTCTATCCCCTTCCTTTACACAGTCCAACAATGTGCGAGTGTCTAGTCTATCCCCTTCCTTTACACAGTCCAACAATGTGCGAGTGTCTAGTCTATCCCCTTCCTTTACACAGTCCAACAATGTGCGAGTGTCTAGTCTATCCCCTTCCTTTACACAGTCCAACAATGTGCGAGTGTCTAGTCTATCCCCTTCCTTTACACAGTCCAACAATGTGCGAGTGTCTAGTCTATCCCCTTCCTTTACACAGTCCAACAATGTGCGAGTGTCTAGTCTATCCCCTTCCTTTACACAGTCCAACAATGTGCGAGTGTCTAGTCTATCCCCTTCCTTTACACAGTCCAACAATGTGCGAGTGTCTAGTCTATCCCCTTCCTTTACACAGTCCAACAATGTGCGAGTGTCTAGTCTATCCCCTTCCTTTACACAGTCCAACAATGTGCGAGTGTCTAGTCTATCCCCTTCCTTTACACAGTCCAACAATGTGCGAGTGTCTAGTCTATCCCCTTCCTTTACACAGTCCAACAATGTGCGAGTGTCTAGTCTATCCCCTTCCTTTACACAGTCCAACAATGTGCGAGTGTCTAGTCTATCCCCTTCCTTTACACAGTCCAACAATGTGCGAGTGTCTAGTCTATCCCCTTCCTTTACACAGTCCAACAATGTGCGAGTGTCTAGTCTATCCCCTTCCTTTACACAGTCCAACAATGTGCGAGTGTCTAGTCTATCCCCTTCCTTTACACAGTCCAACAATGTGCGAGTGTCTAGTCTATCCCCTTCCTTTACACAGTCCAACAATGTGCGAGTGTCTAGTCTATCCCCTTCCTTTACACAGTCCAACAATGTGCGAGTGTCTAGTCTATCCCCTTCCTTTACACAGTCCAACAATGTGCGAGTGTCTAGTCTATCCCTATCCCCTTCCTTTACACAGTCCAACAATGTGCGAGTGTCTAGTCTATCCCTATCCCCTTCCTTTACACAGACCAACAATGTGCGAGTGTCTAGTCTATCCCTATCCCCTTCCTTTACACAGTCCAACAATGTGCGAGTGTCTAGTCTATCCCTATCCCCTTCCTTTACACAGACCAACAATGTGCGAGTGTCTAGTCTATCCCTATCCCCTTCCTTTACACAGTCCAACAATGTGCGAGTGTCTAGTCTATCCCTATCCCCTTCCTTTACACAGACCAACAATGTGCGAGTGTCTAGTCTATCCCTATCCCCTTCCTTTACACAGTCCAACAATGTGCGAGTGTCTAGTCTATCCCTATCCCCTTCCTTTACACAGACCAACAATGTGCGAGTGTCTAGTCTATCCCTATCCCCTTCCTTTACACAGACCAACAATGTGCGAGTGTCTAGTCTATCCCTATCCCCTTCCTTTACACAGTCCAACAATGTGCGAGTGTCTAGTCTATCCCTATCCCCTTCCTTTACACAGACCAACAATGTGCGAGTGTCTAGTCTATCCCCATCCCCTTCCTTTACACAGACCAACAATGTGCGAGTGTCTAGTCTATCCCTATCCCCTTCCTTTACACAGACCAACAATGTGCGAGTGTCTAGTCTATCCCTATCCCCTTCCTTTACACAGACCAACAATGTGCGAGTGTCTAGTCTATCCCTATCCCCTTCCTTTACACAGACCAACAATGTGCGAGTGTCTAGTCTATCCCTATCCCCTTCCTTTACACAGACCAACAATGTGCGAGTGTCTAGTCTATCCCTATCCCCTTCCTTTACACAGACCAACAATGTGCGAGTGTCTAGTCTATCCCTATCCCCTTCCTTTACACAGTCCAACAATGTGCGAGTGTCTAGTCTATCCCTATCCCCTTCCTTTACACAGTCCAACAATGTGCGAGTGTCTAGTCTATCCCTATCCCCTTCCTTTACACAGTCCAACAATGTGCGAGTGTCTAGTCTATCCCTATCCCCTTCCTTTACACAGTCCAACAATGTGCGAGTGTCTAGTCTATCCCTATCCCCTTCCTTTACACAGTCCAACAATGTGCGAGTGTCTACTGGATTTCCTGGGGGGGGGGAACCCTGAAAAATATCAGTATTTGTCAATTTCTCGCCAACCATAACATCTATCGGGTTGAAACAAACGTGAAACAACAGCTAATAATATTTAGAAAAATGTTAGAGAAGAAATTCTTCTAAAATTTATTTTCGTTCGACTCCCGTAATTGTATAAGCAATTTTTGAAAGCAATTGTTTTGTTTAGTTTCAAAATTATTAATTTGAAATGAAACTTTTAATGTAATCTAGAATGATAGTTAATGGGATTTTCCCGCTTTGTGAATGCTAATTTTAGATTGCTGCGTGGTGCGCATTATATTGACACATTCTTGGTGTGATGTAGCGTGAGTGGATATGACGTCATCTTGTGTTTAGTTTGAGAATTACTTATTTGAATCGACTTTTAATTTAATCTAGAATAATTTCCCTTAATAAAAAATAGGAAATTCTTTGTTGTAAATAGCGTTAAAATACTCATTCGAGTTTTTATTTCTTGTTTTATCATAAATCCCCTATATCAATATACATAATTCCCGTTGTCTGTATGTATGGATGTAACTGGGTGGCGCTGCGAAATTTGTAATGCTGTTAGGTGGCGCTGCGATCAACATAATAAAATTACTGCACCAAAAATAACACTTTTCGAACGTTCCGTATAAAATTGTTCAATATGATAATAAATGAATCAAATAAAAATAAATAAAAGTTCTGTATTACATTATTTATTATTCTGATGTGTATTTTTTCAAAATTAATAGATTTCAGCTGAAATGTATTCATTTCCGTCATTTTTGACGGGTTACACTAGTATTTAAGAAATAACTAAAATTTTGGATTTTTGGATTGTCGTGCGATGCGCGTTATAATGAACAATTTTAAATCCCTTATACATGTATTAACTTCGAAATCTTGTCGTCATCTCTCTCTCTCTCTCTCTCTCTCTCCCTCTCTCCCTCTCTCTCTCTGTATGTCTGTCTGTCGTGGGCGGGCGGAAAAACAAAAGTAAAAAATGACACACTTCCCCTTGATGCTATCGAGCTGAAATTTTGCACATAGACTCGTGTCACCTAGCAATGCATTATATCGAAATTTCAGATCGATCGAACGTACGTAATTAAATTAATGCATTGTTAGTTTATTTCTATATAACATATGTAATTCAAATTCACGGTTTGTTATTGTTTTTCTTTCACGTGCCACTTCAGTTTACGCGTTGACGCCTTCCGTCGAAGTCCACACCCCCTCCCTTCCCTTCCCCCGGTTTTAAAGACAGGGGATATCACTCGGTGTCAGTCTGTAAATGTTTGTCGTGTTTGAACATAATCAATACTTTTAGTTATGTCTCATATATAAGGGATTTATTGTGAAAAACTTTGTTTTTACGGGGTTGTTTTATTTAGTTATGTCTCGTATATAAAGGATTTATAGTTTTAAAAAAGTCTGTGTTTTTACTGTTTGTTTTATTAACTCTCTGAGACACGCACTAGTCATGATTGATTGGGCATGATGAAGTACATCTCCCCAAGTCATGATAAGTGATATCTCCCCCAATTTATGATAAATGAAAGCTCACCAAGTCATGATAAGAGAAATCTCCCCAAGTCACGATAAGTGATATCTCCCCAAGTCATGTTAAGTGATATCTCCCCAAGTCATGATAAGTGATATCTCCCCCAATTTATGATAAGTGAAAGCTCACCAAGTCATGATAAGAGAAATCTCCTCAAGTCATGTTAAGTGATATCTCCCCAAGTCATGTTAAGTGATATCTCCTCAAGTCATGTTAAGTGATATCTCCCCAAGTCATGTTAAGTGATATCTCCTCAAGTCATGTTAAGTGATATCTCCCTCAAGTCATGTTAAGTGATATCTCCCTCAAGTCATGTTAAGTGATATCTCCTCAAGTCATGTTAAGTGATATCTCCTCAAGTCATGTTAAGTGATATCTCCTCAAGTCATGTTAAGTGATATCTCCTCAAGTCATGTTAAGTGATATCTCCTCAAGTCATTTTAAGTGATATCTCCTCAAGTCATGTTAAGTGATAACTCCTCAAGTCATGTTAAGTGATATCTCCTCAAGTCATGTTAAGTGATATCTCCCCAAGTCATGTTAAGTGATATCTCCCCAAGTCATGTTAAGTGATATCTCCTCAAGTCATGTTAAGTGATATCTCCTCAAGTCATGTTAAGTGATATCTCCTCAAGTCATGTTAAGTGATATCTCCTCAAGTCATGTTAAGTGATATCTCCTCAAGTCATGTTAAGTGATATCTCCCCAAGTCATGTTAAGTGATATCTCCCCAAGTCATGTTAAGTGATATCTCCTCAAGTCATGTTAAGTGATATCTCCTCAAGTCATGTTAAGTGATATCTCCTCAAGTCATGTTAAGTGATATCTCCTCAAGTCATGTTAAGTGATATCTCCTCAAGTCATGTTAAGTGATATCTCCTCAAGTCATGTTAAGTGATATCTCCTCAAGTCATGTTAAGTGATATCTCCTCAAGTCGTGTTAAGTGATATCTCCCCAAGTCATGTTAAGTGATATCGCCCCCAATTTATCATAAGTGAAAGCTCTCCAAGTCATGATAAGAGAAATCTCCCCAAGTCACGATAAGTGATATCTCCGCAAGTCATGATAAGTGAGATCTCCGCAGTCATGATAAGTGAGATCTCCCAACGATTCGATGGAGGATAAACCGATTTTGATTAATTTACACAGAAGACTTTTCAATAAACTTGCTCTTTGTTAGGCCGGGGGTGGGGAATGAATGATTGTCTCAAATAACTCTTAAAAGTGTGTGTGTGTGTGTCGTTTTCTAAGTCGTCTGTTCCAATTCTAATCCAATTGTCCACCAAGTTTTCATAATAAATAAATAAATGTTAAATAACTGTGGATAATGTCTTACAAAAATAATGTATGGACGTTAAAATGAAATGCTCGGATTTTCTGTACATGTCCTACAATATCTTTACTTATCTTCTTCTATCTTATCAATTACAGACGTTTCTTCTAGACAGAAGATTATTGCGTCATACGCTTATCCATGGTTTATGTCAAGTCTTGCATTTTCATTAGAGTTTTAATTGTTGATAGAGTGTTGGTTTTCTTGGTTCCCTCAGGCAATCCATTCCACATCGGAAATCCGGACGGGAAGAACGAGAATTTGCACATGTTGGTTCTTGCATACGGGATAAGAAAAGGTGTTTTTGTCCCTTTGTCTATCTTAGGGTTGTATTAGATTATCTTTGTGTTGAATTTCCAAAATTATAATTAATTGCTTTATGTATTATTACTACTTTACTCTTTGTTCTTCTATCCTCTAGTGTTTCAACGTTTAATGATTCAACTAATGGTGTTCCTCCTGTCAAATTTGAATTTCTTCAGTAATGAATCTGGCAGTCAGGACCGGCCTTAGCAATTGCGGGGCCCTATGCGGCTTAGTATGTTAAACGGATTGCGCGGGGCCTTATCTGGGTTGGGAAAAGGAATTAATAAGGATAATAAGATAAAATTAAGACAAAGGGAGCCTATGAAAATGTGGGGCCCACTGCGGCCGCATAGGTTGCAGTGGCATAAGACCGGCCCTGCTGGCAGCTCTTTTAAATAAAATTGATATAGTTTATCAATGTTTTCTTTCGTAGATGGAGCCCATACAGAAGATGCATATCCTAGTACAGGTCTCACCAACAGTAAAGTAACATTTTAGTTTTATATTTTCATTACTTCCACTTTCAGATAGAGTGAGATGGTTGTCGTACACAGAACTGCAAGATGCTGAACTTGGAGCTAGATGATCACTTCATGATGTTAGGGACAGACAGTGGCGTGTAGGCTGGCAGACAACACAGCAGACAAGCAGAGTCTCAGACCAGACATCACAGCACTCACCCTGAGCCGTGGTGGGACAAGGATGGGCGAGTTCACCACAAGTGGTGGGGTGGACCGCTGGGTGTGTCCCAACGACCGGCAACTCTCCCTGAGGGCAAAGTGAGTTTTTAATCACAGTAGTTTCCCCCCTAGTGATTTTTAGAGGCAACCCTTGACCTGGATGAAACGGGGGAAAAAACGTTCCAAGAGAGAATGAAGGTCAACTGTTAAAAGATTTTAGGTCATTTTCTGATGTTAGATCATCTCAACTTTAACTAATTTTTTCCTCTGTAAACTATATACCATCAATGTTCCCACTATCGTTCATTTGTCTGTGGGCAGAGTAAAAAAAACAACAACTGGTGTACAAGGTTGCACGGCATCGTTTTTGTGTGCAATCGTTTACTAAATTTGCAGCACGGTAAGTCTAAACTGCTGCGTTGTGTCGGTCAGATATCTGCGCGGCCGTGCAGCTGAGCAGCTTAAATAGAACATCGCACATCGTATGTCAAAACGTTGGTCGCCGTCCTCTCAATCAACTGTTGTTTGTTGTGTTGGCTTTTCTCTAATAGTCACAATTCTAACTTCAATATTCCTTTCACTCATTGGTATCACAGTCATTTTCAATAGTGATTAGGACCGGCAGGAATTTTTCCATTGCTCCAGGGAACGGTGCACTAATTCACTTGTACTGACGTGGTAGCGAAGTGAAATTTATTTTATTTAATTTGTTTCATTTTATGTGCTTATTGCCGAAAAATTGACATTTTCTATAGGGTTAGTATTAATGGTAGCAAATGAAGGATTATAACTAGATTTTATGTCATTTCGTTATAACTTCTGCGGACCGGCCGAGGATGACCTACGGACCGGCACCGGACCGCGTATCAGCAATTTGAGAAACACTGATTTAGACTATTGATAGATGTCTTTGGGAACAAACAAAAATCTGACTATTAATATATGTCACTTGAAAAAAGCAACTTTCGGCCAATTAAGGCTTTTAATCAACACTACTAGGAGTATGACAGTAGTTTTGTAGGTCAAGGACAGGTGTTAGGTCGGGACTCGTGTATGTGGTAGTGGATGACAAGATGACAATGTCAACGTGGATGATTTAAGACAAATAATTGTAAATGCAGACTATCATAAATTCGTCAGTGGGGTTAGTTGATTGATTGTTTAGGCCTTGGACCAACATCAATTACGTGTCTCAATGACTAAAACTATATCTTGGAGTTTATTTTCTTTATTTAAACAATTGCAACCTTTCAAGTTAGAGCGAAATTGGAAGAAAAAAAGGAAATGCAATATAAAACCCGACAAGAACTGCATCTTGACTTTCGCTCAGTTCACAATAAGGATTCATTTCTGTGTCTTGTCCACTGCCTGGTCAGTTCACAATAAGGATTCATTTCTGTTTCTTGTCCACTGCCTGGTCAGTCCAACCTAAGGATTCATTTCTGTGTCTTGTCCACTGCCTGGTCAGTCCAACCTAAGGATTCATTTCTGTGTCTTGTCCACTGCCTGGTCAGTTCACAATAAGGATTCATTTCTGTTTCTTGTCCACTGCCTGGTCAGTCCAACTTAAGGATTCATTTCTGTGTCTTGTCCACTGCCTGGTCAGTCCACACTAAGGATTCATTTATGTGTCTAGTCCACTGCCTGGTCAGTTCACAATAAGGATTCATTTCTGTGTCTTGTCCACTGCCTGGTCAGTCCACACTAAGGATTCATTTATGTGTCTAGTCCACTGCCTGGTAAGTCCACACTAAGGATTCATTTCTGTGTCTTGTCCACTGCCTGGTAAGTCCACACTAAGGATTCATTTCTGTGTCTTGTCCACTGCCTGGTAAGTCCACACTAAGGATTCATTTCTGTGTCTTGTCCACTGCCTGGTAAGTCCACACTAAGGATTCATTTATGTGACTTGTCCACTGCCTGGTAAGTCCACACTAAGGATTCATTTATGTGACTTGTCCACTGCCTGGTAAGTCCACACTAAGGATTCATTTATGTGTCTTTCCCACTGCCTGGTCAGTCCAACCTAAGGATTCATTACTGTGTCTTGTCCTCTGCCTGGACAGTCCACAGTAGGGAATCATCTCTGTGTCTTCCACAGGCTAGGTACTGGCTGGTCAGTTCACACTAACAAAATGGGAAACTTCAGCCGACCAGAACACTTGACTCTGGACGAGCAGGAGCAAATTCTCCGTGTCATCAACAGAGCTGAATACCTGGAAGGTGTAGAGCAGGAGAGAATCGGGTAAGTCACATGTGTTATACTCATGGCCCGAGTGCCGCCCGAGGGTCACATCCCTCACACCATACACTTATATCGGGCCTGACAGGTTTTAGCCCGTGTACAATTATATCTGACTTGAGAGAGAATTTTAGTTAAACATATTTTTAATGGCCCCGCAATATAAAAAGCAAATTCAATTCGCCTAATTGACAACTTCCACTAAGGATAGACTATCCAGAGGCGTCACTAGCGGGGTGCGGGGTAGCGAAGAGCACCAGGTGACACCAACACTTCATGAGATCAAATGAAAATTTAAGTTTTGTAGTAAGTTGATGTCCATAGTATTTAGTATAGTAACCTAGAAGTCAGTCGCCCATTTTTTATACCCTCTTCAGAAATGAAATTGTGAATTGCCTAGATATCACACCACCTTTTCCTGCTTTAAGTTGATTTTGATATCAATCAAGAATTAGTCGGTAAATGCACCATCTTTTATTTCAAATCAAAGCTATCCTCGAGAATGGTAAAGTGAAAATTTAAATCTTACAACAAAGCCTTTCAAAGCTGATTTTTTTTTACTGATATTTGCGACAAACCTGTGTTAGATTTTTGGAGACATAGTGGGTGTGATCAAGGAATATAATATGATGCGGCTTTACGAGATTTAACATCAAGACAAGTTAAAAGCTGGAATACAGAGCAGAAGTTACAGAAGAATTGAAAATAAAACAACAGCTAATATCACAACAGACGCTTTTCAACAAAACAAAAATTCTAATTCTGGCGGACGTTATCACAAAATCTGACTGTTCATTTACGGGAGAGCTTCTGAAGCAATGCAAGCCGTCTTATGTTGAAGCAAATAGCAGATGTTTGCAAATGTGAGTGTTAGCAAGCAAAGCTCGCATCTTCATCCCAGAGGAGGAGAAGAAATATTGTAAGCGAAATCCATACATGAGAGGACATGAAAAGATATTTAAAACATATATAAAAGTTTAATAAACATGAACCTGCTTTGGTATAAACTTAATGGAGCACCACTTATGTGTAGTGGATGGAAGGATGCTGTTAAAGATACAGGAGATCAACACTGGCTAATGGACAGTTTATCACTGCATGATACGCCAAGAGTCACAAAGTGAGAATTGCCTCAAATTAAACAGTGTAATGAGCACTGTATAAAATGTCGTTTTGATCTCCTCCAAAGTTTGAAATGACTGCCTAATTCAGTAGTTTCTATGCGAGGAGACAGACTCTATGAGGAGGCAGACTCTATGAAGAGACAAACTCTATGAGGAGACAGACTCTATGAGGAGACAGACTCGAGCTCGACCTTACGTGACCGTGGAAATCTGTCAACTCATGTACTGCAAAGGAAAAGACTCCGCATTTTTCGGGGTGAAAAAAATTGGGAATGTGAGTTATAAATGTGGAGAAGGATCGAAAAGAGTTGTATTTTCAAGAGATATTAAGTGAAAGTACAACACTGTACAATGTACACGACACGGTGGGGCTGTCATTGACAGGGTGGGGGTGTACAATGTCATTGATATGGTTGGGGCGTACAATGTCATTGATATGGTGGAGGTGTACAATGTCATTGACATGGGGTGTGTGTACAATATCATTGGCATGGTGGGGGTGTACAATGTCATTGACATGGTGGGGGTGTACAATGTCATTGACATGGTGGAGGTGTAAAATGTCATTGACATGGTGGGGGTGTACACTGTCATTGACATGGTGGGCTGTAAAATGTACACGACACGGTGGGGACGTACAATGTCATTGATATGGTTGGGGTGTACAATGTCATTGATATGGTTGGGGTGTACAATGTCATTGACATGGTGGGGGTGTACAATATCATTGAAATGGTGGGGCTGTAAAATGGCATTTACGCGGTGGGGCTGTATAATGTCATTGACATGGTGGGGCTTTACAATGCACACGACGTAGTGGAGCTGTCAATGCACACGACACTGTGTGGCTGTACAATGCACATGACAATGTGTGGCTGTACAATGCACACGACACTGTGTGGCTATACAATGCACACAACGCGGTGGAGCTGTACAATGCACACGACACTGTGTGGCTGTACAATGCACACGACGCGGTGGAGCTGTACAATGCACACGACACTGTGTGGCTGTACAATGCACACGACGCGGTGGAGCTGTACAATGCACACGACACTGTGTGGCTGTACAATGCACACGACGCGGTGGAGCTGTACAATGCACACGACACTGTGTGGCTGTACAATGCACACGACGCGGTGGAGCTGTACAATTCACACGACACTGTGTGGCTGTACAATACACACGACACTGTGTGGCTGTACAATTCACACGACGCGATGGAGCTGTACAATGCACACGACACTGTGTGGCTGTACAATTCACACGACACTGTGTGGCTGTACAATACACACGACACTGTGTGGCTGTACAATGCACACGACGCGGTGGAGCTGTACAATGCACACGACACTGTGTGGTTGTACAATGCACACGACACTGTGTGGCTGTACAATTCACACGACACTGTGTGGCTGTACAATACACACGACACTGTGTGGCTGTGCAATGCACACGACGCGGTGGAGCTGTACAATGCACACGACGCGGTGGAGCTGTACAATGCACACGACGCGGTGGAGCTGTACAATGCACACGACGCGGTGGAGCTGTACAATGCACACGACGCGGTGGAGCTGTACAATGCACACGACGCGGTGGAGCTGTACAATGCACACGACGCGGTGGAGCTGTACAATGAACACGACGCGGTGGAGCTTTAAAATGCAAACGACGCGGTGGAACTGTACAATGCACACAACGCGGTGGAGCTGTAAAATGCAAACGACGCGGTGGAGCTGTACAATGCACACGACGCGGTGGAGCTGTAAAATGCAAACGACGCGGTGGAACTGTATAATGCACACGACGCGGTGGAGCTGTACAATGCACTCATTTCTTTCCTAAAGTGATGTCACAGCTTCATCGTATTACGGCTCGAAAATTACTTGTCGAATATTTCTTTCTAATCAACTCTTTTGTTGTGTTTGACGTTAACAAAACCTCACATCAGAGTCTTCTTACTGATTAACACTTGCAATCCATCATAAGAATATATTTAACAGCATATTAATGTCAACATAAAAGACCTTGAAACCTAGAACCATGATAAAAAAAACAGCTCTGGTAAGGAGCAAAATTGGGGATGCCAAAAGTTTTAAGATTAAATTTATTTTTCTATTTTACTTAATACTGGTGTTTAAAAAAGGTTTAGTTATTATTATTTAAAAATACTCATCCTCTCCGACCCGTAACCGGAACCACACCAATGACTTGAATTTTTGCCCGTTGAGCATTTGAGTTTACACCACTGGGGTAAGGCATTAAAGCAGGGCTTCCCAACCTGTAGGTCTGGTCACCGATCGCTAGACACGTAAAATGTAAACAAAAGTACGCCAGTACATCGACGATGTGGCGTCAACGCGCGAACTGAACTGTCACGTGAAAAAAACAAAAACAAACTGTCAAATTGAATTAGATACGCTGTATAGAGATAAACTAAAAAATGAATTAATTTAATTACGGTACGTTCGATCGATCTGAAATTTTGATACGATGCATTTTTAGGTGACACAGGTCCGTGTGCCAAATTTCAGCGCGATGGCTTGACGGGAAGTGGGTCATTTTTTACTTCCGTTTTTCCACCTTCCCGACGACGAACGACAGACAGACAGAGAGAGACAGCTGTGAAGTTAATATAAGGGATTTAATAAAAACAAACCCGTAAAAACAAAGTTTTTGACTATAAATCCCTTGTATATGAGACATAACTAACTGTATTGATTATGTTAAAACGCGACAAACATTTACAGACTGAATCTGTCTTAACTCCCATTTGCTTTATTACCGGAAAGGGGGGGGGGTAGGGAGAGGGGAAGGTCTGGTCACAGATCGCTGGACCTAGCTCAGCGTGACACGTCAAATGTAAACAAAAGCACGCCAGTACATCGCATCAACGCGCGAACTGAACTGGCTCGTGGGAAAAAAAAACAATAACAAACCGTGAAATTGAATTACATATGCCGTAAAGAGATAAACTAAAAATGCATTAATTTAATTACGGTACGCTTCGATCGATCTGAAATTTTGATACGATGCATTGTTAGGTGACACGAGTCCCTGTGCAAAATTTCAGCTCGATGGCATCACGGGAAGTGGGTCATTTTTTTACTTTTGTTTTTCCGCCCTCCCGACTGCCTGACGAAGAACGACAGACAGAGATACAGAGAGAGAGACAGAGAGAGACGGCGGTGAAGTTAATATAAGGGATTTAAAAAGGGGTCGCCACCCAAAAAAGTTTGGGAACCACTGCATTAGAGCAATTAAAAAATATCGGAGCTCGAAGTCGAAGTAAAAGCTTGGAGTTGGGGTGGGGTGGATGAGATGTTGTTTGTGCAAGGGAGTGAACCATTGCTGAACTTCTTATTAAATTTGAGAGGTCTCATTTTTTTGGGACAGACATTTTTTTAAAAACATTTGAATTATGTTATGTTTACTAGTACATAATATACCATTGCGTGGTTAATCTATTTGCTGTGAAGGGACTCCATGACTTTCCGGCCTACTTAAATTACTTGACAAACATGCATTCCAGAAATCTCTTTTAAAGAAACCATCAGTTACTTTTTCGTGCCTGTAAAACGATGTTATGCTTCTAATTGTCCACTGTAATTTTCATCGCCGATTTATTGCACCTAACTTTAAGTTAGACCATTCCATTCAACAGATGAAAATATTACTATTACAGCCCACACTGAAAATGGTCAATACCTTTCGTTGATCTAGTTCGGGAATAACAAAACTGACCATAATACCTTCCCGTCGAAACGTTGGCTCCATGACTTCAAAGTCTGACTTGACTCTCCTGGCCCGTCTTGATCCCGGACAAGTCTGACGATTGGTTCCCCATTACTGCCCCCGCCCCACTTGTTATGAAGGTATTGGACAAAGTTGCCCAGCGCCTGGCCTAACCCCCGCGATCGTTGTGTCAATACGCTGTCCACGAGACGTCTACTTAACGAGATATGATACTAGCCACTTAAAGGATGAACCCGTCCTCGTAGGTCGCTCTCCAGTCAGAGGAGGCCGTGATCATTCTCTGATGACACTCAGGCGAGCCGGGCCGAGGCCTACAGGTTTAGTGTCGCAGCTTAAATCTAAGCGATTCACGAACTCATGGGTAATCCTCATGACTCGACAGCCTCTTTCAATGATTTAACTTCAGCTCTAACTTCAACCACCTCGTTCGTTAAGTCATAGTTTTAATTTTACCCCCAACAGCCTCATAAATTCATATTTTTAACTTCAACTCGACCTCCAGCAGCCTTATAAAGTCATATTTTTAACTTCAACTCGACCTCCAGCAGCCTTATAAAGTCATATTTTTAACTTCAACTCGACCTCCAGCAGCCTTATAAAGTCATATTTTTAACTTCAACTCGACCTCCAGCAGCCTTATAAAGTCATATTTTTAACTTCAAATTGACCTCCAGCAGCCTTATAAAGTCATATTTTTAAAGTTCGCCAATGCATGCAATGTTTTATCTTATGTTAAATATCTGCTTGTCTTCAGCCGCTCTTGCAATTTGAACAGCTGTCAGTTGTTCCAGTGGTTGGTAAGTGACAACTTGTCAAAGAATTATAATCTAACGGCTTTTATCTGGGAATAAATCAACAGGTGTTAAATCATCAATTGCTAAATAATGATATCGTAGACGTTTCAGTTTTGGCACAATGTACAGATGGCATCAAATAATGTGAAGGAATTTACTCTGAGCGTGGAAGGCGAGATTTAATCTCATTGTAACACGAGCCAATGTTTGTCTTCTTCCCCACCAGGCGGCTCGTGGACAAGCTGGACAACATGAAGAAGAACGCCATAGGCAACGGCAGCACCCAGTGCATCTTGTGTGGGGACGAGTTCAAACTGCTGGGGGCGTCTCCTACTTACTGTGACGACTGTGCCAAGGTAAACCTCACAGTCCACAGACTTCAGCATCCAGGAACAAATTTTTGGACCCATGATGTGTGTCATGTCTGTGTGTCTTGTATGTGTATCATGTCTGTGTATCATGTCTGTGTATCATGTCTGTGTATCATGTCTGTGTGTATCATGCCTTGTGTTCTTCACATGTAACATCCACACAATAATATATTGGCGATGCTAATTTTCTAAATAATATTTTCTCATTTTAATCACCATTAAAATATCCCTCCCCACAACATCACTGTCGGTAGTTACCTGTTGTTACCTTAGTTACATTTATTGTTACCATAGTTACCATGTTAATACCATTGTATCTGAAATGGTTGTGTCTGTGTCCAGGCTGTGTGCTCCAAGTGTGGTATGGACACCATCAACAGCAGCAAGCAGCCTCTGTGGCTGTGTAAACTGTGTGCTGAGACAAGGGAGGTAAGTTACTCCAAATACTCCATTCTTGCAGTGAGTGGTTTATCTTGTGCACATGTCTGTCATGTTAATTTCGTGTAGTTCAAAAAGTTACGTGGAAAGTCTATGCTGAATTGAAGACGGAAACTATAACTTTTGTTACGAATAGTCGGTATTTTATTTTGAAACAGAGGTACTACCACGTCTCACATGGCTGTTATACATACACCATTGGCCCACATTTAGTATGGCTGTTATACATACACCATTGGCCCACATTTAGTATGACTGTTATACATACACCATTGGCCCACATTTAGTATGACTGTTATACATACACCATTGGCCCACATTTAGTATGACTGTTATACATACACCATTGGCCCACATTTAGTATGACTGTTATACATACACCATTGGCCCACATTTAGTATGACTGTTATACATACACCATTGGCCCACATTTAGTATGACTGTTATACATACACCATTGGCCCACATTTAGTATGACTGTTATACATACACCATTGGCCCACATTTAGTATGGCTTTCATAAATATACTGTTGAGCCTTCTCGTCCATGAGGGGCATCCACCGATCATCGTCGGCCTCTGCGATTCCTCCAAGGGCATAAGCCACCTACGAGAGACCTCCAGGCATCTCTATCCTGGGCCAGCTTCTCCAGAATCATCCAGTCATGGCCAATTCTTTTGATGTCTGCCTACAATTCTCGGCGCCAAGTTTTTCTTGGACGGCCTCTTTTCCGCTTACACAGGAGGTTCCATTTCAAGGCTTGCCTTGTTGTATTAGAAGCATGTTTTCTTAGTGTATGACCAATCCACCTCTACCGCTTCTGGAGAATATCTTCCTTAATTGGCTTCTTCTTTGTCCGCTGTCATAGTTCCCGGTTGCCGATTTTGTCCGGACATTGAATTCTGAGAATCCTTCTTAGACAATTGTTGATAAAGGACTGGATTCTGGTCAGATTTAAGGTTGTTGTTCTCCACGTCTCGGCTCCATATAGCAGCATAGGTTTCACCATAGCCTTCAAAATCCTTACTTTTAATTTTCTGCCTAAGTTGTTGGAGACCCAAACATTCTTGAGCTGCTGGAAGGCTGCTCTTGCTTTTCCGATCCTTATTTTGACATCAGCATCTGTACCACCTTGTTTATCTACCACGCTGCCAAGGTAAACAAAATTGTCCACCTCCTCAAGGGCTTCTCCTTCAATCATGATGGGTGATGTACTGCTGGCATTTACCTTGAGGATTTTACTCTTCCCTTTGTGTATGTTGAGACCCATGCTAGTAGAAGTGGCTGCAACAGTGTTTGTTTTCACCTGCATTTGTTGTTGGGTATGTGCAAGAAGGGCAAAGTCAATGGCTAACAAGAACAGGAAAGGTGACAGCAAGCAACCTTGTCTCACACCACATAAATACACTAATGGCCCACATTTAGTATGACTGTCATGCATACTCCAGTGACCCGCATTTAGTATGGCTGTCATACACACACCAGTGGCCCACATTTAGTATGGCTGTCATACACACACCAGTGGCCCGCATTTAGTATGGATGTCATACATACACCACTGGCCCACATGCCATAAGGATGCCATACATGCGCCACTGGCCCAAGAGTCATATTACTGTTACTGACCCACGGTCTAAAGCTCCAAAGCCCGTCACATCAAGTCGTGTGTGTGTGTGTGTGTGCGTGCGTGCGTGTGTGTGTGTGCGATACACCCACCACCCACCCTCATAACAAACACCCCCCTGAAGGTCAAGGTTATGTCATCTCATTACATCGTCAGGATATTGATCGGACGACCGGGTGGGGATAATGATGAGTGGGCGGTGTGTGGTGCAATCTAGTGGTGGGTGGGTCGGGTAAGGTAGAGATGGACGATAAATGATAGAGGAGTATGCCAAAGTGAGTGATATAGGAATGTGCCAAATTGAATGATCTAGGAATGTGCCAAAGTGAATGATATAGGAATATGCCAAAGTGAATGATATAGGAATGTGCCAAAGTGAATGATATAGGAACATGCCAAAATGAATGGGGTAGGAATGTGCCAAAGTGAATGATATAGGAATATGCCAAAGTGAATGATATAGGAATGTGCCAAAGTGAATGATATAGGAATATGCCAAAGTGAATGATATAGGAATGTGCCAAAGTGAATGATATAGGAATATGCCAAAGTGAATGATATAGGAATGTGCCAAAGTGAATGAAATAGGAATATGCCAAAGTGAATGATATAGGAATATTCCAAATTGAATGATATAGGAATATGCCAGTGATCGTCGTCAGCTACTCATACGAGACAGTCCCATCGGAAATATTTTAGATCCCTTGATCATGGAAAAATACCATCTGTCATCAAACTTGCCATTAAACATACCATTGCTATAAAACCTACCATCAGCCATCAATCCTGCCGTCAGCCACCAATCCTGCCATCAGCCATCAATCCTGCCATCAGCCACCAATCCTGCCATCAGCCATCAATCCTCCCATATGCCATCAATCCTGCCACACGCCATCAAACCGATTATCGCCGCACCAATGGATGGGATGGTCATTTCTCTCTGTAACATCGTGTTCAATATCTAACACGTTTCACCCATTTCTTACAGTCTGTAGCATAACGATCCCACATAATCTGTAACATTACGATGTCATACAATACAAAATACACAAACAAATTGTGCAATGAAAACAATAAATTTGAGCTTTATTTTTAGACTGTTTGTGTATTTTGTATTTTATTTAAAAGCTTTATTGCAGTCCCATTGTATACGATGTCATACAATTTGTTTCAACGATGCCATACAAAAATGTGTATGCAATCACATTTTGTACCAGATGGGCACTGCTGCCAATGTCACCTTAAAGTGAGGTCTGGGATTGCGATGGCACCCCCCCCCCTTAGTCACAATGACATCCATTGAGTTAATAGATACCACATCCATTTGTTATGTTGACTTAACAATCTGGTATGTTATATCACGACTAGTGAGCAGCATACATGTCTGATGGTGGAACAGTGATGCATCCAATCATCCATGTTTAAAGGTGCATCCAATCACCGATTTCTGATGTTTCATCCAATCACCGATTTCTGATGTTTCATCCAATCACCGATTTCTGATGGTGCATCCAATCACCGATTTCTGATGGTGCATCCAATCACCGATTTCTGATGGTGCATCCAATCACCGATCACCGATTTCTGATGGTGCATCCAATCACTGATTTCTGATGGTGCATCCAATCACCGATTTCTGATGGTGCATCCAATCACCGATTTCTGATGGTGCATCCAATGATCAATTGCCGATGTTTCCATCAATCCATTCTGTCCGTAATTCCTGCATCACCAGGGGCCCCTTGTTTTATTTGAGATCTTTTGGCTTCGGTCCAAGGCGGAAAGGGTTTATTTCTTTTATATGAGTTCTGACTTCTGATGCCAACAAAAGGCGGAGGGAATGATCCCTTGCCATGTTCCAAGAGCAAGTAGTCCCTTGCCATGTCCCAAGAGGAAGTAGTCCCTTGCCATGTCCCAAGAGAAAGGGGTCCTTTGACATGTTCCAAGTAGGAACAATGACTCCATCACGGAACTTGTCTAGAACGGTAAACTTGTCTAGAATGGTAAACTTGTCTCTTTATAAACTTGGACGGGAGTACTGTCCCCGTAGGTTTAGTATGACAGAACAGAATCACGTGACAGATTCTTAACCTCAGCTAATTCCATCACGTGACTGATCTCGACCAAAACAAACTACATCACGTGATTTATCGTGACTGATGGCGTGTGTGACGTCAGTTGCGTGGTGGATTATTTGTCCTTTGAATGTTGTAGAACAAAGAAATTACAACATCTGACCATTGAATCGCACTCTCTAAAATGAGGTCATGGCGCCACGTCACTGAAATTTCTTAGGTTGACACGTGCATGTATGTTGTGACTCATAGGACCAACTGAAGTGAGGGAGGCAGCATATAGACTGGAGTAGTAACTAACTCATAATCGGCATCCTTCCGTCTCGGAAGACGATGGTGCATCACCGTTGAGTTGGGTTGCATTTCCTCGTGTGGCTGTGCGGTCCTATCCTTGAGTGACAGTCTTTACCACAGCTTTTACACGCGAGTTCTGTGCTTCCCAATGTTTTAGCCTATCTCTTATAATAGCTATTCTGTCTGTAGCCTCCTCCATCCTTCGCCCCTCGGCTACTATGACGCCCTCTTTTACAACTGTGCGCCACGTAGATCCGTCTTCTGCCTTACACTCCCAGTCGCTTGTGCGTATTCTGGCTGCTTTCATGCCCCTTTGGCAGATATCTTTAAATCGCAGACGTGGGCGACCTGTCTTCCTCTTTCACGATGCCAGTTCTCAATATTGGAGGTCCTTGGGGATGCGGCCAGGGCTCATTCTTTTTACATGTCCTAGGCATCTCAATACCCAAAGCATGTTCTCAATCCTTAGTGGAAGACGCCGGAGATGGCTAGGGCATGTAAAAACTAACTCATAGGACCAACTGAAGTGAGGGAGCAGAGAGCATATACACTGGAGTAGTAACTAACTCATAGGACCAATTGAAGTGAGGGAGAGAGCATATACACTGGAGTAGTAACTAACTCATAGGACCAACTGAAGTGAGGGAGGGAGCATATAGACTGGAATAGTAAATAACTCATAGGACCAACTGAAGTGAGGGAGGGAGCATATACACTGGAATAGTAACTAACTCATAGGACCAACTGAAGTGAGGGAGGGAGCATATAGACTGGAATAGTAACTAACTCATAGGACCAACTGAAGTGAGGGAGGGAGCATATACACTGGAGCAGTGGCGTAGCTAGAACTTTTGCCGCCCTTTTAGGGGCCGTCCATAAATAACGTCACGCACCTGGGGGAGGGGGGAGAGTGGAGTCACACATTTGACGTCACATCAAAACGCTGAACTTTAAATAAAAGTTCCACTTAAATAAACGATTGTCGACACTTTATTTAATGACGCTTTACATGCATGGCTTCACGCGTGTTACGATATTAGAGTGCAGCGTTACACTAAAAACATTTAAATGACAAAAAAATTGATTTGAAAGATGCTCATTTTCAAATAGAAAATAGGGCTCTTATGTGGGAGCTTTGTGACGTCATATTGAAGAAGGGGTCTAAGTTTTTATGACAACTAGTGACGAGGGGGGAAGGGGTAAAAAATCAGCCAAAATCGCGTGACTTCATTTATGGACGGCCCCTTAAGTCAGTCATGTGATGGTTGTTATAAATTAATAAACATGAATAAATACCGGTAATTGTAATTCAAACAAAGTAAAGGTGAGGAACATTTTTACCATTGCATGCCCTTTCTATGTAAGCAGTAATAAAAGAGGCCACATGAAATGATATACCTATAAATACACATTTATAAATATGCATGATAATTTTTAAAGGTCACAATAAAGTTATTGAGGTCGCAGATCAAACCAAATGAGACAAAACATATTCCTAATTTACACCAAAAAACATTACTTATTAACAAGCATTTTATTTTTTATTTATAAATATATGTTTTTTTTTAAATAAACAAAGAAATGGTATACGTTAGTATTGTAATCCTATTTATACATTTACTTACAACTTTCATAGTGGAAAAATCGTGGATTATGCTATCACAATTTAAATTATTTGTAATATCTTGTTCTATGAACAATATTGCAAGATTTTGTAGTCTTAAATCACTCATTGTGGAACTAAATTTTATTTTTTTTTATCAACTTCAGTTTGGAGAAGCTCCTTTCACAACTAGATACACTGATGGCAATTGTTGAAAACATTCTTAGCAAAATTATAATGTTGAGTACAGTATTGTCTAATCGATACTGTTGAATATATTTTAATAGATCAAGGGGGCCTTTTTTCACGTTTTTCTAACATAATACCTCTTCTTGTAGTGTAGGTACAGCCAGCGCTGATCTTAGGCCCACTGCCGCCGCAGTAGGCCCCTCACTTTCATAGGCCCCACCTATCTTAATTTTCACTTATTACACTTATTAATACCTTATTTCTACCAAAACTGGACCCTTTTCGCATACTAAGCCGTATAAGGCCCCGCAATTGCTAAGACCGGCCCAGTGTACAGCCATTAAATCCTGGATCTTTTTTTCTTTCAATATTGAACTGTTCTTTATCAATGTCAATAAAGAAATTTATTTGATGTTCAGATTCTTTATTTAGTAGGTTACATTGGTATTATTCACGAATATTTTCTTGCAAGGACTTTCAACTGATCAGCGCTTTCTTTTATTTTCTTTTATTATTCCATCCATGGATAAAGACATTTATCGCTGACTTCTCGTCTACTGAATTTTCCCCACTCATATTTTTCCTCCTCCTAACTGCGCGTTCAGTTGACATCTCTAACTCTCTAAAACAGCGGTCTGTATTAGCACATCTTTTTGTTCCATGAACAGAGGCGTACCAAGGACGGTAATAATAATAATAATAATAATAAATTGATTATTTATATAGCGTTGTATCCCAGTAAGGAACTGGGCTCACAGCGCTTTACATGAAAGAAATAACATACTTATAAGTATTAAATTAACATTCATATCACAACAAACACACACAATTACAATACATTATACATAAGCTACGTTAATCATTTACAAGAAATGTTGTTTCATCAATTTTAAAAATAAATTTTGAAAAGATGTGTCTTAAGTGCAGTCTTGAAGGACTTGGTTGTTTGAATACCACGTATGTGTAATGGTAGAGAATTCCATTGTTTGGCTGCACAAAAAGAGAACGACCTTTCACCAAACGTTTTGGTGCGTGTCGTAGGAACAGAGAGAACGCGTGTGTCTGCAGAAGATCTTAGCTTGCGAGTGGGTGAGTAGACCGACAAAAGTTCAGTAAGATACGATGGGCTTGAGTCCGAAAAGAAATTGTGACAGAGAACGGCCAGTTTGTAATCAATACGGGCTTGTATAGGCAGCCAATGAAGTGAGCGAAGAAGTGGAGTAACATGGTCATGTTTTTTTGCATTGAGCACCAGTCTGGCAGCTGAATTTTGAACTTTCTGTAGTCTTTCAATGCATTGTTTTGGCACACCTGACAGAAGAGAATTGCAGTAATCCATACGAGCCAGTACAAGAGCACAGACTAGTGTTTTTGTGGCACTAACTGTTAAGTAATGACGGATTGAGCTGATCTGACGAATGGCAGTGTAGGCAGAGCGACAGATGTGATTGATGAAGTTGTTAATAGACATGTTGTCAGAAATAATGTAGCCAAGATTCCTAGTCGATGTTGTGAACAGAATATCCGAACTGGCTACGTGAATTGACTTCGGAAGAGACAAAGTACTGCGTGATTTATTGTTGCAAAATAGAAGTGCTTCAGTCTTGTCATCATTCAGCTTGAGTTTGCTTAACGTCATCCAAGACTTCACTTCACCAATGCACTCCTGCAACAATTGGACAGCGGAGTCCATATTAGAGGGATCAGTGTGAATATATAGTTGAGTATCATCTGCAAATGATTGGCTTTTAACTGAATGCTTTTCAAGCAGTAGAAGTAGCGGTCTTGTATACAGTACAAAAAGTACCGGACCCAAAACAGAACCCTGAGGCACACCATAAAGCAAGTCAGCTTTGTGAGAGATACAACCATCTACTGATACTACCTGTGATCTGTTAGATAAGTATGATTGAAACCAAGCCAGAACTGAGCCAGAAATTCCAAAATAACTTTGCAGGGTTTTCAGCAGTATTTGATGGTCAACAGTGTCAAAGGCTGCACTAAGATCTAAGAGGACCAATATAGAAATTTTTCCACTGTCCAGTGCGAGCAGGAGGTCATTTGTTACCTTCAACAGAGTGGTCTCTGTGCTGTGAGAAGGTCTGTAGGCCGACTGATTAGGACTTAATAGAGTGTGGTCATTTAGATAAGAAAAAAGTTGTTTTAAGACTAGTTTTTCAATGACTTTCGACAAAAATGAAATATTAGACACAGGTCGATAGTTGTTTAAATTGTTTTGGTCTAACCCTTTTTTTTTCAGCAAGGGTTTTATAATAGCAGATTTACATAATGAAGGAAAGGTGCCAGATTTTAGACTTTCATTAACTATATTAGTTACTGTTGGGAGTAAGAGATCTAATGACTCAACCAATAGTGGAGTGGGGATGGGATCAAGAGGGTAACAACGACTTAACATCGGGGCAGTTGCCAAGGGCGCCGAGGGCCAATCCTTCAATTTATTCAAATTTAGCATTTTCCTACCTATTTTTTAAATTTGTCAACGGCACAGAACCCCCAGTTACGCTTCTGTCAATTTAAATGGGTTTGCATTAATTTTTTTTTGTTTTTTTTAAAGAAAAAGATTGCATTGAACTAAGTAAAATTCCAGCATCTGATATCGTTTTACTAGTTACTTCTGCAGATGACAATTTTTCCAAGACGCTTGAAAATTTAAAGTATGTCTTTTTAAAAATTATTTATGCTACTGTGATGTTTATTAACGGAGAAATTTGAATATTTTCATGTTTTTGCCATAAATCTCAATAATTTTCCATAAAATAGACGAATTCAAATTATTTACACATTACTTTAATAGAATAGGCGTACATTTTTTTAAAATGAATAACAATATTTTAATGAAAAACACAAATTATGTGTGCTACTTAAGTGCAATAAAAACCAAAATAGTAATAATAATAATAATAATAATAATTTTTATTAAGTTACCTTAAAATAATTTTCTGAAAACTGAAGGAGTAACATAAATTACTATTTGCAAGTTAAACATCATATTTGAACCACCATGCCATGTAGGTACTTGTTATCGCATCATTCTGCGCATTTTGAATTTCCACGCAAAAACTGTCCTGGCGATATTAATAGCACATATTGTTCGGCCCAGCGGTGATGTGTTGTTGTTTTTTAGTTTGTGTGTGTGTGTGTGTGTGTGTGCGTGCGTGCGTGCGTGTGTGCGTGCGTGCGTGTGTGTGTGTGTAGTTTTCATATATAAGTGTCATCTGTGACGTATACCGCTTAATTTTCCAAACAAATCGATACCTTTTTTGAGCGATTTTAAATTCTTGAACAGTTCTGCTTTAGTTATAACTAACACTATGTAATCAAACAAATGTTGCGCAAATCCTTTAATTAAGACTCGAAATTAAGAATATTTTTGTTTCATCATGATTTTCCCCGTTCAAAAGAAAAGGGTGGTTGTTGGAAATGGCTGTACTTTTCAAATGCCCCAAACGCCGCCCTCAAATTGTGTGCCGCCCGGGGCGGACCGCCCCCTCCGGCCCCTAGCTACGCCACTTCACTGAAGTAGTAACTAATTAAAGTTTGCCAACTGTATATTTTGCAGCAATTTTGATAAAGTCTCATTAAAATCTGTATTCGTGCGAATGACTAAAAGTACATTATGTTTAAAAAGCCATAATGGTTGTATCAAGTGAGGATGTATCTCTTTTGCTTTTTGGTTCAGGGCATGGGGCGATGGGAAAATTTTACATCCACGAGGGGCGCGGAAATATGCCAACCAGATCATCATTGGAGGTTTTGTTTTTCGTTGTAATTTTTCTTACAGAAATTTTATTTTCAGATTTTACGTAGTCGTTGAAAGCATTCGTCTTTTTCCTGTGAAAAAAATCATAAACTGGCTGAGCTGAAAGCTGGGACGCAAGGCTCATTGACAAAATTAATCATTTACGTCCAATAACTGGGCCAATTATAATCATAGTTTTTAAAGAGGAAAAAAAATCCATTTCTCCTCATTCAAATGGGTTTTTTAATTTTTCCATAAGTGTTTGTATTTTTTTAAATCCCTTATATTAACTTCGCAGCCGTCTCTCTCATCATCTCTCTCTCTCTGTCTGTCTTGGGCTCGGCGGGCGGAAAAACAGAAGTCAAAAATGACCCACTTCCCATGATCCGATCGAACTGAAATTTGGCACACGGACCCGTCTGACCTAACAATGCATCGTATCAAAATTTCAGATCGATCGAACGTACCGTAATTAAATTAATGCTTTTTTAGTTTATCCTTATATGAGGTATGTAATTTAAATTCACGATTTGTTATTGTTTTTTTGCCACGTGAAATTTTGAGCTGACGCATTGAGGCGACCCAACGAAGCGACGGGCGCTTTTGTTTACATTTTACGTGTCACTCTGAGCTCGGTCAAGTGAATCGGTGACCAGACTTTTCCCCCCTCCCCCCCACCCTCCCCTCCCCCCCCCACTAGGGTTATGATGCAAAGTTGAGTTAAGACAGATTCAGTCTGTAAATGTTTGAAAATAATCAATACTGTTAGTTATGTCTCATATATAAGGGATTTATAGTCAAAAACTTTGTTTTTACGGGTTTGTTTTATTTTAAAATCAATTGAACATACGGCCACACAATGAATGACCATCATTGAGCCACATGAATGTTGACGTTTCTCTTGTGTAGACCAGTGCTTCTCAAAGTGTTGGTCCGCGGACAGGTGCCGGTCCGTAGGTCATCCGCCGCCGGTTCGCAGAAATTATCAAGAAAGGACAGAAACGTCTAGTTACAATCCCTCATTTGCAACCATTAAAACTAACCCTATAGAATATGTCAAAATTTTCGGAAATAGCACATAAAATAAAAAATTAAAATAAATTACATCTCGCTACCACGTCAGTACAGGTAAAATAGTGCACCGGTCCCCGGAGCAATGGAAAAATTCCTACCGCTCCGCCATATTAAAAGTTTGAGAACCATTGGTGTAGACTGCACTCTGCTTCACGCCATCGCTTGAAGCCGTTGTAAATATGAACACTGGACCATAAACTAGACGGGAAATGGAGATGGCTAACCGGACATTTTGCCGTAGAATGACGTGACACTGAAGTCCGGTCTTATGTGGTTCAACATTGAATTACCCATATCATACCGTAATGCGATAAGTGAAGCAGCCACGGGCATTGACGTCTGCTCCTGCGATCCTCAACGTCTGGTCGTCCCCACGGGTCTTTGATGAGATTAGTTTTGGTTTGATTCTTGTTTGTCTAAGGGGCGGCCACTCTGCGTCTTTCTTTAATCAAACACTGATCACTCCCAGACGACACTAAGGCGGCCTAACGCAGCTAAATCTCGTTCTTATTGACGGATCGGTCCTACAGGTCAAGTAACGCAACGGGCTCTTCGCTCTGTCCCGTCATAGAAGGCCTGACGTCATTGGATGAAAGCATTCCTGTGGTATGTTAATTAGTTTGACCTTTATGAGAGTTCTCAAAGACAAAGTTAATTGAACCGGCTATTTCTGGTTAAAGTTATAAACTGATTAAATTGAAGGATTCTGGGCTACACCCAACACTGATTATTACAGGCCTTTACAAAAATAAAGTTGTGTCTAAAATTTTATTAATCACATTTTTTGTGGTCTAAATTTCAATTTTTTAAAAAAATGATGTTTTGAAAAAAGAATGCACATTTCCCGTTGACGCTTCTAATGTTGATAAAAGACGAAGGATTGCATTTCTAATCAGACTTAATCGCTGATGATACTCCTTTGTGCGTCAGTGCGCACCAGAGTTGAAGGTTGGGTACCGGTATTGTGGGCTTCGCGCCATAGTTTACCTTTACTCGCCAGTGTTAAAACTCACACCGACTGGCTAGTGCCCAGTCCCTTAACTATTAGCGTTCAAGTGCACTAACGCCCGGCACTTTGTGCTCTGATTATCATTAACTAGTACTATCATAGAGTCCAATTGTTGGCTTCTCAAATCCTGCGACATTTATTTTCTCTTGGCTGGCAAAGAGGAGTGTGGGCGGTTTGCCCGCCTTTGACCCCTGACCTTAGCTTTTGTTTATCCGTGCTGTCTCCGGCACAACAAAAAGGTGTGACTCTATTGTAATGAACGTGTTCAAGTGTCTGGTTGTGATATTGACTAGATGAATGAAATGATGTCACAGAAAGTAGACAACTTATGAACTTTTTCCGTTCTCTCATATTTCTTATGGCACATTTCAAATGCAAAGATATTTTGTTACAGTGGTTCTATCTCTTCAAAATATCAATTTTCTCTTGGACCGTTGATTGATTATACAAGTTTATAATTAAGGACTTGGGGACATAGATATCAACAGTAATTTTTAAAACCTTGATGTTTACCTTCATTTTGTTTACTTTGGAATACAGTCGGCAAGGTATGAATATTTTTATCAGCAGTCAAATAGAGTAAGGCAGGTATTTGCTACCGTTAAGACAGCACATGGCCCAATGAGAAGTTCAGTGAAGGCCTAATCAGATGTTCAGAGAATGGCCCAATGAGAAGTTCAGTGAAGGCCTAATCCGATGTTCAGAGTATGTCCCAATGAGAAGTTCAGTGAAGGCCTAATCCGATGTTCAGAGTATGTCCCAATGAGAAGTTCAGTGAAGGCCTAATCCGATGTTCAGAGTATGGCCCAATGAGAAGTTCGGTGAAGGCCTAATCCTATGTTCAGATTATATCCCAATGAGAAGTTCAGTGAAGGCCTAATCCGATGTTCAGAGTATGTCCCAATGAGAAGTTCAGTGAAGGCCTAATCCGATGTTCAGAGTATGGCCCAATGAGAAGTTCAGTGAAGGCCTAATCCGATGTTCAGAGTATGTCCCAATGAGAAGTTCAGTGAAGGCCTAATCCGATGTTCAGAGTATGTCCCAATGAGAAGTTCAGTGAAGGCCTAATCCGATGTTCAGAGTATGTCCCAATGAGAAGTTCAGTGAAGGCCTAATCCGATGTTCAGAGTATGGCCCAATGAGAAGTTCAGTGAAGGCCTAATCCGATGTTCAGAGTATGTCCCAATGAGAAGTTCAGTGAAGGCCTAATCCGATGTTCAGAGTATGTCCCAATGAGAAGTTCAGTGAAGGCCTAATCCGATGTTCAGAGTATGGCCCAATGAGAAGTTCAGCAGTGACCTAGTGATAACTTCAGCAGTTACCTAGTTATAAGCTCATCAATGACCTACTGTGACTGCTCAGTATATGACTTAATAATAGTCGTCTCACCATTTGTTGGGTGTGCGTTAGTTCTTTTACCCCTTTGATGAGCGTAGAGTAGGTCATTTCACCATTTGTTAGATGTGGAGTAGATGTTGCATTAGGCTAACAATTGAATAAAGTAAGGCTAAGATTAGCCATTCTCACAATTAACTTAATTACTGCTAAGATTACCCAATTGACTAAAGTAAGGCTAAGATAAACCAATCTCACATTAACCTAATTACTGCTAATATTACCCAATCTCACAATATATTAAGTTTAGGAAAGGAAATCGCGCGGTTTACTCAAATAATTTGAAACACAGTGGCGAGCTATTCAATAACTCTAAAATTAACCTACATTCCATTTTTAATAAGAACAAGATTATTTCAGTCATATTTGACAACTTCTCATCAGTGCAAAGCGCTCGATCAAGCTCCCACACAGACTCACACAAACACAAGCTCTCTCACACACAAACTCAAAGACGCACTCGTGATGTTGTATTTTTCTTTTTCAATAACTTTCCTATTTGAGCGTCCTTTCAGACGCCTTGACATCGTTGTCCAATTTAGGATATTAAAAACGTGTGGCGGGAAAGAGGAATATTTCAATAAACTCGGCCAAATTAAATTGTTTGATTTCCCCCCCCCCTTCTTGTTTATACTTTTCATCGGATGAGTTATCGATTAGAAATTGTTGGGAGCCAAGTCTGTGTAGACGTTGAGGTTTGTAAGCGCCCAGGCTCGATGGTGCTTTCGTGTAGACTTTTAGGGTTTCTTTGGTCCAATATTCTTGCTTAGCGTTTTAAGACCTACGACGTGTGGATACCAAATACGAATGTAATCTTTATTCAGTCAATGACATGGGAGAAGATTTGGGTTAGATGACCTGTGCGATCTCAGTATGATGTGTTCAAATGATGTGTTCCAATACTTAAGCTGTTTGTTACTCATCTTCTAGGGCTGGTTTTACCTATATTCAATCAACACCTTATCGGTAAGGTCATCTTGAACGAGTTAGATACAGTCATATGGCAGAATTTATAAAGAGTCGTATGGAATAAATTTGATTCACTCGTATGGCAAAATTTGGATGCAGTCATATGGTACAAGTTTGTTAGTCATATGGTACAAGTTTGTTACAGTCATATGGTACAAGTTTGTTACAGTCATATGGTACAAGTTTGTTACAGTCATATGGTACAAGTTTGTTACAGGCACACATTTTGGGTTAGGGCTCCTGTTTCCGACCTACCAAGAGAATGTGGGAACTGGAGAAGTTTGTATAAATCTCTTTGGAAGTTGGGAACTGAAGAAGTTTGTATAAATCTCTTTGGAAGATGGGAACTGGAGAAGTTTGTATAAATCTCTTTGGAAGTTGGCAACTGGAGAAGTTTGTATAAATCTCTTTGGAAGTTGGGAACTGGAGAAGTTTGTATAAATCTCTTTGGAAGTTGGCAACTGGAGAAGTTTGTATAAATCTCTTTGGAAGTTGGCAACTGGAGAAGTTTGTATAAATCTCTTTGGAAGTTGGGAACTGGAGAAGTTTGTATAAATCTCTTTGGAAGTTGAGAACTGGAGAAGTTTGTATAAATCTCTTTGGAAGTTGGGAACTGGAGAAGTTTGTATAAATCTCTTTGGAAGTTGGCAACTGGAGAAGTTTGTATAAATCTCTTTGGAAGTTGGGAACTGGAGAAGTTTGTATAAATCTCTTTGGAAGTTGGGAACTGGAGAAGTTTGTATAAATCTCTTTGGAAGTTGGGAACTGGAGAAGTTTGTATAAATCTCTTTGGAAGTTGGGAACTAGAGAAGTTTGTATAAATCTCTTTGGAAGTCGGGAACTGGAGAAGTTTGTATAAATCTCTTTGGAAGTTCTAAAATTAATTCCCACATTCAGGTAATTGAAACGTTCACATACTTACGTCACGTCTCGTGTTTCCCGTGGACTTAAATCTGATGGTAAGTTGTTGACAAGTTTGTCAAGTTCACCAAAGTCATGACTTAAGTCTCGCGATGTTTGGGTCTCAATTTTGCCATCTCCACTGAAGTCACCCAAAGAAACCGACAATTACTCTGGCGCCTGATGCGACCCTGACATGATTCGTCTGATTCACGTAACCGCCCCCCCTCACAAACAGCACCGTTTCTCGGCCATCTTGTGCTGGATCCAACGGTTCAATGAAGACAGATGGTGGCAGTGGTTGAAAGTAAAGGACCGTTCGTGACCGACGGCCAAAGTTGTCATTATCTATACCCCTCACTGTGACATGGTTAGGATCGATACTTACACTGTGACATGGTTAGGATCGATACTCACACTGTGACATGGTTAGGATCGATACTCACACTGTGACATGGTTAGGATCGATACTCACACTGTGAAATGGTTAGGATCGATATCTCACAGTGACATGATAAGGATCGATACCCTGTGTCGACGGTCAAGATAGATATCCTCAGTGAAAGACACTCAAAACTCACAGAATAATATTTTGAAAATTTTATTTATTTTTGCAGTAGATTTTGAAGTAATCAATTTTGCTGAATCCTCCCCTATTTTCTCTATCCCCTACCACTGTTGTTTATTGGAGGCATATACTCTCAGCAGTCAACTGTTGGACAGTCAGTAGATCAGAATCGATTTCGATACATTCATGTTCACATCGATGTGAACCGTAAATAATCGAAATCGAAATTGAAAATATATTTCTTAGCCACCGACCAATTATGATTTACAGGGCCACTAACCACATATGTATAATTTCCTTTGTCACGGACCACATATAATTTCCATCTGTTAACATTTGCGTAACTTGAATTTTCTTGGAAGACTGATGCCGCCTGTCGTTTTGGAATCCGGTTTATTTCAGCGCGACTGCTTTCATTAACTTCCGGAATTGGGTAAAATTCTCTAGAGGTCTCTGTTTCTTCCGTCGCGGAAGCTCTATTTTTTCACGGGGATCCCCTAAGTATAGGCGTCGCCACTTAGTGGCTGGTTTATTTGATGCTCAACGCCTTCTATATACACTGCATTTGTCGTCATCGATTGTTGGTGGAATTTATCACTTCGTAGTGCTCTCCCCTTGACCAGACGTGTTCTTTGCAGCAGTTAATCGTTACTGGACATGGAGGATTATTTTAGCTTACATTGTAAACCTTTTTTTAAAAATCAATTTTCTGGGTAACCAGAAAATATTATTTCTTTATATTTTCTTTCTCGCGCGAGCAGAAGCGCGTGTTTTTTAAAAAAGGTTTTAAAAATATGTTTTGTTTAAAACTAAGATTTAAATTTGTTTAGATCATACCTCAAGTATGTACTTTAATAAGTGCGGATGCCACAATGACAGAGCCCCCAAGGTAAACAAACTAAGGAATTTAGCAAGCTGTAACATTTGGTTTCAAACAAAGACAAACCCAACTGTATAGTTGAAAGTTACTGAATAGCCTAAATTAGTCCGACCATACTTTACTAAACTAATCCGACCATACCTACCTAAACAAATCCGACCATACCTACCTAAACTAATCCGACAATACCTACCTAAACTAATCCGACAATACCTACCTAAACTAATCCGACAATACCTACCTAAACTAATCCGACCATACCTACCTAAACTAATCCGACTATACCTACCTAAACTAATCCGACAAACCTACCTAAACTAATCCGACCATACCTACCTAAACTAATCCGACCATACCTACCTAAACTAATCCGACAATACCTACCTAAACTAATCCGACCATACCTACCTAAACTAATCCGACAATACCTACCTAAACTAATCCGACCATACCTACCTAAACTAATCCGACAATACCTACCTAAACTAATCCGACCATACCTACCTAAACTAATCCGACCATACCTACCTAAACTAATCCGACAATACCTACCTAAACTAATCCGACAATACCTACCTAAACTAATCCGACCATACCTACCTAAACTAATCCGACCATACCTACCTAAACTAATCCGACCATACCTACCTAAACTAATCCGACCATACCTACCTAAACTAATCCGACCATACCTACCTAAACTAATCCGACCATACCTACCTAAACTAATCCGACCATACCTGTATAAACCAGTCCCACCAATTTGTGTTGTGCCCAAGTCCACAGCGAATATTCAATCATAATTGTATCCCCAGAGACAGTATTTGTAATGCCGAGTTTGACTGTCGGGAGAAGTGATAAATCTGAAGTCAGTCTCATGGGAGAAGTGAAGTTGGTTTATTATCAGAGAACGTGGCGCGCGCGGACAGAAGGGAAGCAACAAAGATGAGTTGCCCCGGAAACGGAAACGCCAAGAAAAATGAACGGAGCAAGCACGCCTGGGGTCAAGTTTGACGTCACGTCTGCCAGAACGTGCTGCTGGTGTTGTCACAAGACACCTCCTACCACACTTGGCTCACGGAGTGACTCATCAAGTGTGTCTGTCTCTCGGAGTGTCTGTCTAATGGAGGGTGGCTGTCGTACGGAGTGTGTCTGTCTAATGGAGGGTGTTTGTCGTACGGAGTGTGTCTGTCTAATGGAGGGTGTCTGTCGTACGGAGTGTGTCTGTCTAATGCAGGGTGTCTGTCGTACGGAGTGTGCCTGTCTCATATGGTCTGTATCTCTGAGTGTTTCTGTCTCAAGGAGTGTGTCTGTTTCACGGAGTGTGCCTGTCTCATATGGTCTGTATCTCTGAGTGTGTCTGTCTCAAGGAGTGTGTCTGTCTCACGGAGTGTGCCTGTCTCATTATGTGTCTCACGGAGTGTGTCCGTCGCACCTTTAGTCGAAACATGTCTAGCTGGTTGTGAAACTAACCGAAATTTAACTGATCCTTGGTACAATATCACTTCTCTCACCTTAATGTATCCAGAAGTCAAAAGTAAACTAAGAAATCAATTCAGGATTTTGTCTTCTAATTTCTTATCTTATAATAAAGATTACAGACAGGAGATTATTGCGTCATACACAACGTATGCTTTATGACCAGTCTCGTATTTTTATTAAAGTTTTAAAATTTTGATAGTTGTTTGTTTTTCTGATTTATTTAGGACACTAGATCAAAGTCCGAATTCATATCGGGGAAAAAGAAGGATTTGCATAAGGAATAAAAAAAGTTTTTAAAAAAAAACCCCGTCTATCTGAGTGTTGTATTAGATTATCTTTTTCTTGCATTTCCAAGTTAGAATTTAATGGCTTTTAAAATCCTTTATATTAACTCGTGGTGTCTGTTTGAGCCCTTGCTTGCTTGTTTTTTTAAATTTATTATTACAACTTTGCTCTTTGTTATATGCTTTAGCTAATGGTGATACTCTTGTCAATTATGAATTTTCTCCAGTAATATATCTTGCGGCCCTTTTTTAAAAATAAATCTTTCTAGTTTATTACATTTGTATTTGGTAGATGGGTCCCATACAGAATATGAATATTGTAGTATAAGTCTGACTAATGTAAAGCAGCATTTTTTTTTATTGTCATCGTCTTTTTACATCTGTAAAAGTTTTTTAAGCCTAAAATTGTGTGAGTTATTTTATTTTATTTTATTTTTTTTATATTTTTTTTACTTCAATGGACATGAGGGTTCCATCATAATTTATTTATTATCATTTCTCCTAAGTAATTTGCATCTTAAGTTTGGATTAGTTAAGTTCCATGAATGTAGTAGTTTGCATTGATTCGTTTCATTTTCTTCGATACTCTTAACAGTTAACACTTTTTAAAAATCTAATATGTTGGCGTAGAGTTTTTTTTTCTTTCAGGAAACCGAGTAACAAAATTCGGCAATATACATAGTATCTTTTATAAACCTAGTCTTAAAATAATTTGAAAACATCGATTTTTTTCTTATAGAAAACCGAACTGAGAGATTTAAAAATATGTTTTAGATTACCGAAAGTACAAAAAGACTGTCAAATAATGAAATCCTGGACGCTTATAAACGATTGGTGATATTTTCAGCGCTTCTCTTGATAGTAAACAAAGTGATAAACTTATTTTGTGTTTTCTGAAACCAAAGAGCCAGAAGTTTTATTTTTTACTGAATTTGAAAATGCTAAAACATCTGTGAGTAAATTTTATTTATTTATTTATTTTTTAAATACTTTTTTGTGCACTTTCAAATAATTTTTTTTAATTTCTTAAACAACTTTTACCTTGACGTTTTAAACACGATTTATCAAAATTAAAAATTAGTAAATTAATAATTAGGTGAGCAATGAACTGTAAAACATAAAAAGTGTATTTCATTTCTTTTATATACGAGATGTATAAATAAATTAAAGTACCATTAAACAACACTACTGAGTTACACCTGAATTGAACTTATGTCAAAGTGTATAACTGTGAGCTCTTGTGGTATATACCAGTATCTAAACATAAATACAAGGGCCTTTTTAAAAAATCATAATGTTTATAGTTCTTGAATATCTTTGGAATGTTTATTTGTATTCGAAAAATAGTTTCGCCAACAAATTAGTTCTTTATAAGTTTCTGAAAAGGGATTAGGGGTTAGTAATAATTTAAAATTTGAATTTTCTAGAAATATCTATTGTCTTCTATGTATATTAAACGGGTAAAAGGGGTTGATAATGGTGCTTTATATTAGGGGTATATAAATATAATAGCTCCGGCAAATCCGGAATCCGGACATTTTTTACAAATCTGGCTCCTGCTTTGGCTCCGACTTCATAAATCTGGCTGGATTTCAAAAATTTGAATCCGGTACACCCCTCGTTTATGTATACGTGTATATTAAAATCTATGATAATGACCGGAACATAAATGAAGGTGTAGAATATCAGTATTAGTATTATTATATTTTGATGTTCACATTCAGACCAGGAACTGGATTTAAAGGCAACAACCTGAGAGAAGCCGAAACGGGATCTCACGGGGAACGGGACCCCATCTGAAAATGGATCCCATTTAATTAAATGATGCCAGGATAGGTACCCCACCAGGAGACGGGATTTCAACAAAATACAATACATTAAAGCTAGATCTTTTTTAATTGTAAAAAAATATATTTATTTGTACATTAATGACTGCACAGTTTTGTGATCTGTCGTCATCGCCTCGCTCGATCTGCGTTAAATAAATTAATTCTACTTGGCCCGTGAGACCACCATCACAGCCACGCATATCACGACCAGACGGGTCAGCGTCACGCCGTATGACGTCACCACAGCGGAGTTCCTCCCGTCGCCTGTCCGGAGCTGTGTCCGGACGTTGATCCCAGCGCACGTGGACTGGCAGTCCTCCAGGCTCAAGAAGTTGTTCTCGTTCCCGCCACAGCCCCCGTAGACGAAGGTGCTGCACTGGCCCGTGATCTGGTCGTAGAAGTACCGGGTCAAGGACGCCCGGCACATGCCTGTCACCTGCTCCTTCAGACAGGACTTTGCTGTCACGGGGAAGGTATGGGAGGGGAGAGGGGGGTAACAAATAGAATTGGTCAGAACGGTTATAATATAATTGTATCTGCTGAAACAGTGACCAATATCGTCATCAGTCACAATGTTTCCTAGCTGGAAGAGATGTGTGGACATAAAGAAATAGATTGGCAACAGCGGTCATACTTGTATCCGCTTAAAGAGTGTCCCAAATAGTCAGTCATCAACGACTTTGTTTCCTGCTTGAAAGAGAGAAGTGTGGACATAAAGAAATAGATTGGTCACAGCGGTCATACTTGTATCCGCTTAAAGAGTGTCAGAAACAGTCAGTCATCAACGACTGTGTTTCCTGGTTGAAAGAGAGATGTGTGGACATAAAGAAATACATTGTGAAAGAGACGTGTTTGTTTTCGTGACGTTGTTTGAGCGTGCGACTCGACTTGGGTTTGGAGACTGCGTGAGTGCCTAGTGAGGTGAACTCGGGGTGGCTGTAAATGTAATGCAAAGGTTATTAAAGTAAAGTCAGTTGCTACAGAGTCCACAAATTGGTGTTTTTATTCTTGCAGTACTGTTAGACTAGTACACAGTGACAGAAGTGCCTGTAGACTATTACAGATTGGTAAAAAGCGGTCATAATTGTATCAGTTGAAGCGTTATCCGACATCGTCATCAACTGCTGTGTTTCCTAGCTGGAAGTGATGCGTGAACATTAAGTTATTTTAGATGTTTGTCACTTCCCGTGCTGCTGTCGAGCTGAAATTTTGCACATAGACTCGTGTAACCTAACAATGCATCGTATCAAAATTTCAGATCGATCGAACGTAATGAAATTAAATTAATGCACTTTTAATTTATATCTATATAACTATAGGTAATTCAATTTCCCAGTTTGTTGTCATTCGGCGTCCCGTGCCACTTCAGTCGTTCACGCATGCCATCGGTGACCACACCTCCCCCCACCCGGGTTTTACAGCAAAGGGGACTTAACTCAGTTTCAATCTGTAAATGTTTGTCGTGTTGAGTTCTGTCTCATAAATAAGGGATTTATAGTAAAAAAAAATAGTTTTTTTTTAGCCCGTGGCTTGTTTAATTAAATCCCTTATATTTATATTAACTTCGAAATCTTGTCTGTCGTTCGTCGTCGGGCGGGAAAACAAAAGTAAATAAAACAAACCCGTAAAAACAAAGTTTTTGACTATAAATCCCTTATATATGAGACATAACTAACAGTAGTGATTATTTTTAAACATTTACAGACTGACACTGAGTGATGTCCCTTGTCTTTAATAAATGGGGGTGGGATGTGAGGGGGTGTCGGCACGACGGTCGTCGTCAACACGACGGTCGGCGTCAACTCAAACTCACGTGGAACTGGAATTTTAAAAAAAATAACAAACAGTGAATTTTGAATTACATACTCATATAAGGATAAACTAAAAATGCATTAATTTAATTATGGTACGTTCGATCGATCTGAAATTTTGATACGATGCATTGTTAGGTACGACGGGTCCGTGTGCCAAATTTCAGTTCGATCGGATCATGGGAAGTGGGTCATTTTTGACTTCTGTTTTTCCGCCCGCCGAGCCCAAGACAGACAGAAGAGAGAGAGAGAGAGAGAGAGAGACGGCCGCGTGAAGTTAATATAAGGGATTTAATAAAAACAAACCCGTAAAAACAAAGTTTTTGACTATAAATCCCTTATATATGAGACATAACTAACAGTAGTGATTATTTTCAAACATTTACAGACTGACACTGAGTGATGTCCCTTGTCTTTAATAAATGGGGGGTGGGATGGTGAGGGGGTGTCGGCACGACGGTCGTCGTCAACACGACGGTCGGCGTCAACTCAAACTCACGTGGAACTGGAATTTAAAAAAAAACAACAAACAGTGAATTTTGAATTACATACCTCATATAAGGATAAACTAAAAATGAATTAATTTAATTACGGTACGTTCGATCGATCTGAAATTTTGATACGATGCATTGTTAGGTAAGACGGGTCCGTGTGCCAAATTTCAGTTTCGATCGGATCATTGGGAAGTGGGTCATTTTTGACTTCTGTTTTTCCGCCCGCCGAGCCCATGAGATGATGAGAGAGAGAGACACGCCGGTGAAGTTAATATAAGGGATTTAAAAATGACCCACTTCACGTGATGTCATCGAGCTGAAACTTTTTAAAGTTATTTTAGATGTTTGTCACTTCCCGTGCTGCTGTCGAGCTGAAATTTTGCACATAGACTCGTGTCACCTAACAATGCATCGTATCAAAATTTCAGATCGATCGAACGTACCGTAATTAAATTGATTCATTTTTAGTTTATCTCTATATAACATATGTAATTCAAATTCACGGCTTGTTATTGTTTTTCTTTCACGTGCCAGTTGAGTTGACGCGTTGACGCCACCCGTCGATGTCCACACCCCCTCATGTCCCTTCCCCTGGTTTTAAAGCCAGGGGATATCACTCGGTGTCAGTCTGTAAAAGTTTTTCGCGTTTGAACATAATCAATACTTTAAGTTATGTCTCATATATAAGGGATTTATAGTCAAAAACTTTTTTTTACGTGTTTGTTTTTATTAAAGTTCCTCACCTAGCACACCAGGACGCTTACCTTTACTTGTATCTAAGACTATTGCCTGCCTGGTGTCCTGTGTCCCTGACTTACACCTGGCCTCACATTCCTCCTTGTTGTCGAACCTGTTGTCGTTACCTCCGCACCCGCCGTAGTAGAAGTTGGTGCACACACCGGAAGTTACGTCATAGTAGTACTTAGACACCATGGCTCTGCAGTCTCCGACCTCCATTTTTTTGGTGCATGTGTCATCTGTTAGAGTAGTTAGTAGAGTGGGTGGTCAGTAGAACTAGATCTGCTAGAGTAGTGAATAGCTTTTTGTGGTCAGTAGAACTAGATCTGTTAGAGTAGTGAACAGCTTTTTGTGGTCAGTAGAACTAGATCTGTTAGAGTAGTGAATAGTTTGGATGGTCATAACTATAGATCTGTTAGAGTAAAGAATGAAGTGAGTGGTCAAGAGAACTAAATCTGTTAGAGTAGTGAGTAGAGCTGGTGGTCAGTAGATCTTTGTTTGAGTAGTGAGTAGCTTTGATGGTCAGTAGAACAAGATCTGTTATAGTGGTGAGTAGAGTGGGTGGTCAGTTGAACTAGATCTCTTATGGTAGTGAATAGAGTTGATGGTCAGTGGAAGTAGTTCATTTACCTGATATTTTTATGCTACGTATTCAAATGTCTAAAGGAAACAAGAGTAAAAGCAACTTGGCTTAACAATTAATTTTTCAACGTCATTTTAAAAAAACAATCGGATTTGTCGTAGGGAAACAATGTTTGTAACGACGCCTGATAAAGTTTGAAATATAAACCTATTCAAACTAATGAAAAGCCATCAAATAATCCAAAACATTTCAAGAAAGTCGTTAACATGATCATGATGTATTAACCTGGTCCATCCAGAAAATGTTGGATTAAACCAGGATAATCTCAGTCACACTCGCGAAAATTAATAATACAATAGAGATTGTGTTGTTACTTTGAGGATTGCTGTAAAGACCCTCACTTGTCACTTGGAGGATGGCTCCATCTATTGTTTTGATCTGTGTACAACTCCGCTCGCACGTTTCCCTGGTGTCGAAGTTGTTGTCGTTGCCGCCACAGCCGCTGTAGCTGAAGGTGTAGCAGTGACGGGTGTAAGGGTCGTAGTGGTACCGAGTGTGGGACTCCTTGCAGTTGCCGCTGTCTGACCTGAGGTAGCAATACGGGGCTGGAAAACCCAGGAGTCGGATGGGAGCTCACATTGAGACGTGGATGTGAGGGAAGCATTGTGTGGAACAGCAAGTGTTTTGTGTGGAACAGCAAGTGTTTTGTGTGTAGAACAGCAAGTGTTTTGTGTGTAGAACAGCAAGTGTTTTGTGTGGAACAGCAAGTGTTTTGTGTGTAGAACAGCAAGTGTTTTGTGTGTAGAACAGCAAGTGTTTTGTGTGTAGAACAGCAAGTGTTTTGTGTGGAACAGCAAGTGTTTTGTGTGGAACAGCAAGTGTTTTGTGTGTGGAACAGCAAGTGTTTTGTGTGTGGAACAGCAAGTGTTTTGTGTGGAAAAGCAAGTGTTTTGTGTGTGGAACAGCAAGTGTTTTGTGTGTGGAACAGCAAGTGTTTTGTGTGTGGAACAGCAAGTGTTTTGTGTGTGGAACAGCAAGTTTTTTGTGTGTGGAACAGCAAGTGTTTTGTGTGTGGAACAGCAAGTGTTTTGTGTGTGGAACAGCAAGTGTTTTGTGTGGAACAGCAAGTGTTTTGTGTGGAACAGCAAGTGTTTTGTGTGTAGAACAGCAAGTGTTTTGTGTGGAACAGCAAGTGTTTTGTGTGGAACAGCAAGTGTTTTGTGTGGAACAGCAAGTGTTTTGTGTGTGGAACAGCAAGTGTTTTGTGTGTGGAACAGCAAGTGTTTTGTGTGTGGAACAGCAAGTGTTTTGTGTGTGGAACAGCAAGTGTTTTGTGTGTGGAACAGCAACTGTTTTGTGTGGGGAACAGCAACTGTTTTGTGTGTGGAACAGCAAGTGTTTTGTGTGTGGAACAGCAAGTGTTTTGTGTGTGGAACAGCAAGTGTTTTGTGTGTGGAACAGCAAGTGTTTTGTGTGTGGAACAGCAAGTGTTTTGTGTGTGGAACAGCAAGTGTTTTGTGTGTGGAACAGCAAGTGTTTTGTGTGTGGAACAGCAAGTGTTTTGTGTGTGGAACAGCAAGTGTTTTGTGTGTGGAACAGCAAGTGTTTTGTGTGTGGAACAGCAAGTGTTTTGTGTGTGGAACAGCAAGTGTTTTGTGTGTGGAACAGCAAGTGTTTTGTGTGTGGAACAGCAAGTGTTTTGTGTGTGGAACAGCAAGTGTTTTGTGTGTGGAACAGCAAGTGTTTTGTGTGTGGAACAGCAAGTGTTTTGTGTGTGGAACAGCAAGTGTTTTGTGTGTGGAACAGCAAGTGTTTTGTGTGTGGAACAGCAAGTGTTTTGTGTGTGGAACAGCAAGTGTTTTGTGTGTGGAACAGCAAGTGTTTTGTGTGTGGAACAGCAAGTGTTTTGTGTGTGGAACAGCAAGTGTTTTGTGTGTGGAACAGCAAGTGTTTTGTGTGTGGAACAGCAAGTGTTTTGTGTGTGGAACAGCAAGTGTTTTGTGTGTGGAACAGCAAGTGTTTTGTGTGTGGAACAGCAAGTGTTTTGTGTGTGGAACAGCAAGTGTTTTGTGTGTGGAACAGCAAGTGTTTTGTGTGTGGAACAGCAAGTGTTTTGTGTGTGGAACAGCAAGTGTTTTGTGTGTGGAACAGCAAGTGTTTTGTGTGTGGAACAGCAAGTGTTTTGTGTGTGGAACAGCAAGTGTTTTGTGTGTGGAACAGCAAGTGTTTTGTGTGTGGAACAGCAAGTGTTTTGTGTGTGGAACAGCAAGTGTTTTGTGTGTGGAACAGCAAGTGTTTTGTGTGTGGAACAGCAAGTGTTTTGTGTGTGGAACAGCAAGTGTTTTGTGTGTGGAACAGCAAGTGTTTTGTGTGTGGAACAGCAAGTGTTTTGTGTGTGGAACAGCAAGTGTTTTGTGTGTGGAACAGCAAGTGTTTTGTGTGTGGAACAGCAAGTGTTTTGTGTGTGGAACAGCAAGTGTTTTGTGTGTGGAACAGCAAGTGTTTTGTGTGTGGAACAGCAAGTGTTTTGTGTGTGGAACAGCAAGTGTTTTGTGTGGAACAGCAAGTGTTTTGTGTGTGGAACAGCAAGTGTTTTGTGTGTGGAACAGCAAGTGTTTTGTGTGTGGAACAGCAAGTGTTTTGTGTGTGGAACAGCAAGTGTTTTGTGTGTGGAACAGCAAGTGTTTTGTGTGTGGAACAGCAAGTGTTTTGTGTGTGGAACAGCAAGTGTTTTGTGTGTGGAACAGCAAGTGTTTTGTGTGTGGAACAGCAAGTGTTTTTGTGTGTGGAACAGCAAGTGTTTTGTGTGTGGAACAGCAAGTGTTTTGTGTGTGGAACAGCAAGTGTTTTGTGTGTGGAACAGCAAGTGTTTTGTGTGTGGAACAGCAAGTGTTTTGTGTGTGGAACAGCAAGTGTTTTGTGTGTGGAACAGCAAGTGTTTTGTGTGTGGAACAGCAAGTGTTTTGTGTGTGGAACAGCAAGTGTTTTGTGTGTGGAACAGCAAGTGTTTTGTGTGTGTGGAACAGCAAGTGTTTTGTGTGTGGAACAGCAAGTGTTTTGTGTGTGGAACAGCAAGTGTTTTGTGTGTGGAACAGCAAGTGTTTTGTGTGTGGAACAGCAAGTGTTTTGTGTGTGGAACAGCAAGTGTTTTGTGTGTGGAACAGCAAGTGTTTTGTGTGTGGAACAGCAAGTGTTTTGTGTGTGGAACAGCAAGTGTTTTGTGTGTGGAACAGCAAGTGTTTTGTGTGTGGAACAGCAAGTGTTTTGTGTGTGGAACAGCAAGTGTTTTGTGTGTGGAACAGCAAGTGTTTTGTGTGTGGAACAGCAAGTGTTTTGTGTGTGGAACAGCAAGTGTTTTGTGTGTGGAACAGCAAGTGTTTTGTGTGTGGAACAGCAAGTGTTTTGTGTGTGGAACAGCAAGTGTTTTGTGTGTGGAACAGCAAGTGTTTTGTGTGTGGAACAGCAAGTGTTTTGTGTGTGGAACAGCAAGTGTTTTGTGTGTGGAACAGCAAGTGTTTTGTGTGTGGAACAGCAAGTGTTTTGTGTGTGGAACAGCAAGTGTTTTGTGTGTGGAACAGCAAGTGTTTTGTGTGTGGAACAGCAAGTGTTTTGTGTGTGGAACAGCAAGTGTTTTGTGTGTGGAACAGCAAGTGTTTTGTGTGTGGAACAGCAAGTGTTTTGTGTGTGGAACAGCAAGTGTTTTGTGTGTGGAACAGCAAGTGTTTTGTGTGTGGAACAGCAAGTGTTTTGTGTGTGGAACAGCAAGTGTTTTGTGTGTGGAACAGCAAGTGTTTTGTGTGTGGAACAGCAAGTGTTTTGTGTGTGGAACAGCAAGTGTTTTGTGTGTGGAACAGCAAGTGTTTTGTGTGTGGAACAGCAAGTGTTTTGTGTGTGGAACAGCAAGTGTTTTGTGTGTGGAACAGCAAGTGTTTTGTGTGTGGAACAGCAAGTGTTTTGTGTGTGGAACAGCAAGTGTTTTGTGTGTGGAACAGCAAGTGTTTTGTGTGTGGAACAGCAAGTGTTTTGTGTGTGGAACAGCAAGTGTTTTGTGTGTGGAACAGCAAGTGTTTTGTGTGTGGAACAGCAAGTGTTTTGTGTGTGGAACAGCAAGTGTTTTGTGTGTGGAACAGCAAGTGTTTTGTGTGTGGAACAGCAAGTGTTTTGTGTGTGGAACAGCAAGTGTTTTGTGTGTGGAACAGCAAGTGTTTTGTGTGTGGAACAGCAAGTGTTTTGTGTGTGGAACAGCAAGTGTTTTGTGTGTGGAACAGCAAGTGTTTTGTGTGTGGAACAGCAAGTGTTTTGTGTGTGGAACAGCAAGTGTTTTGTGTGTGGAACAGCAAGTGTTTTGTGTGTGGAACAGCAAGTGTTTTGTGTGTGGAACAGCAAGTGTTTTGTGTGTGGAACAGCAAGTGTTTTGTGTGTGGAACAGCAAGTGTTTTGTGTGTGGAACAGCAAGTGTTTTGTGTGTGGAACAGCAAGTGTTTTGTGTGTGGAACAGCAAGTGTTTTGTGTGTGGAACAGCAAGTGTTTTGTGTGTGGAACAGCAAGTGTTTTGTGTGTGGAACAGCAAGTGTTTTGTGTGTGGAACAGCAAGTGTTTTGTGTGTGGAACAGCAAGTGTTTTGTGTGTGGAACAGCAAGTGTTTTGTGTGTGGAACAGCAAGTGTTTTGTGTGTGGAACAGCAAGTGTTTTGTGTGTGGAACAGCAAGTGTTTTGTGTGTGGAACAGCAAGTGTTTTGTGTGTGGAACAGCAAGTGTTTTGTGTGTGGAACAGCAAGTGTTTTGTGTGTGGAACAGCAAGTGTTTTGTGTGTGGAACAGCAAGTGTTTTGTGTGTGGAACAGCAAGTGTTTTGTGTGTGGAACAGCAAGTGTTTTGTGTGTGGAACAGCAAGTGTTTTGTGTGTGGAACAGCAAGTGTTTTGTGTGTGGAACAGCAAGTGTTTTGTGTGTGGAACAGCAAGTGTTTTGTGTGTGGAACAGCAAGTGTTTTGTGTGGAACAGCAAGTGTTTTGTGTGTGGAACAGCAAGTGTTTTGTGTGTGGAACAGCAAGTGTTTTGCGTGTGGAACAGCAAGTGTTTTGCGTGTGGAACAGCAAGTGTTTTGTGTGGAACAGCAAGTGTTTTGTGTGGAACAGCAAGAATATTGTGTTTCAGAAAGTATTTTGTTTGTTAAAAAGTATCTTGTGTATCACAAAGTATGGTGTGTGTCCCAAAGAATATTTTATTAAATAAATGATAAAGATTTTTATCATATAACGTAGCAGTGAAATGTGTTAACCAGAGAGAGAGAGAGAGAGAGAGCAAGACGGTCTGTGAGAGAGATAGAGAGAACGAGATGGTCTGAGAGAGATAGAGAGAACGAGATGATCTGAGAGAGATAGAGAGAACTGGATGGTCTGAGCCAAAGAGATCAAAGAGAACGAGAGGGAGAGTGTGGTACACAGAGAGAGAATGAAAATGCCTCACCGTCTGCTTTCGACTTGCTGATGATGGTAGGCAACCTCACCCCCGTGATGGACTCGCCCATGCATTTACTCTCGCACTCTTCTTTCGTGGGGAAGTTATTCTCATTCCCGCCACAGCCGCCGTATTTGAAGTTGTAGCAGGCCTTTCCCAGATTGTCGTAGTAATAGCGTGAGTGCAGGGCTCGGCACGGGCCACTCTCCACGTCCTTGAGGCAGTAGTCGGCTGGTGGGACAGTCAGATGTACACTAGTGTTAGAAACAAGTCTGACCAGCCGCATGCATTGAACGACATCGTCAGAGATTGGCAATAGCAAATTATTTCTATAATAGAGACAAAATGTAATGCCAATAGCTCTTTTGTTTTCAAACTATAATTTCTAGTCTAAATTTGGGTGAGACTGCAATCAGGCTTATAGATAAGTAGATATATGTCATGAGCCTGACAAGACGTCTCAATACAACGAACGTTTCGTAAAGAGCTTTCTTTAGCGAACAGACAGACAAAAACAAATAAGACAATAAATTCAGAACTTTGGATCTGGGTTTCACCACTGCTAAGTTTTAATTTCATTTTATTAGTTTTATTTGTTTTGGTCTATTTGATCGTCGGAGAAGGTTCTTTGCCGAAACGGTCGTTGTTTTGCGACGTCTTGTCAGGCTCATACATACACTTTTTGCATGAGATGTATCTACAATAATTTCTATGGCATACTTACGTATCTGGTGAGTGGCCTGGAGAAATAGACACAATACGAGAGTTATCAACATCATGCTGTAATAGGTGAACTGAGCTGGTAAACTTCGGGTAACTGACGATTAACTGATCTGATCTGACAATGAGTTTCTCTGAAATAGATTTGACGGACGGAAGTAACTGACTGTCTGACGGAAGTAACTATGGCTGACTAACCCTCAAAATGACGTAGTTTTCCAGTGGCGCGTCAAATCTTTTGAGGTGTGGTTAAGGGAGGCCACCCACTGCACATTGGGACTGTATGACGTGTTTGTGGAGTGGGACAGGCTCTGGACTGCTGCTTGTTGACAGGTGGGGCGCAGGAGGAGCGACAAGTGGGGGCGCGGCAGTGGCGGCAAGCGTTGGTATTTCCTCAAGACCGTCAACTTTTACGACACCAGATGCGGTTCTGGTGTGCACGGCCCATAAATCTGTCACCAAAGTCATCGTGTATTCGATTACATTCCAATAAAGCCGTAGTATTTGTAGTACGCATTCCAGGGAGCTATTCAAGTATTCGATTGTATTTTGGTGAAGGCATCGTTTTTTTTCTTTTTTTCTTTCCGTGAATGGTTTTTAGGAACCCGGCTTTAAATCAGCTTTTTTCGCTGCGCCTTTTCAACCGTTTAACATGCGCCTGTCTATGTAAGCCAAGTTTTGACTTTGTTTGATGTTAAATCGTTTTAGCCAAAACGCTCTTTCTATGTGGGGTCTACCATAATGTTCTCTTGGACGGCCAGGAATCAAACTGTATAAATGAGCGTCTTGTCTCGGGGGGGGGGCGAGGGACTCCCGCCTTCCTAGACTTGTTTGGTTGACTGTAGAGGTAATTGCAGGAACCACAACTGTGTAGAGTCGTGATTCTCACAGAGACATAGACATCTTTACTTGGCAGCTGGTCACTTGTGAGATTGGGATCACCGAGTTCAAACAGCGTTACAAAAAAATCTTGACTGCAATAGCAGACGCGACGCGGCTCATTAGCCATATTTTTTTACCATTTCAACCTCAAATGAGTTTGGGGGGCGGGGGGGGGGCGGATAGTATGTTTTAACATTTCGACTCCCTTTAGTTTTTATGATTTATTATTAAAATGATTTATTCGTAATTCGGTTTATTCGTTTCAAAAAGCTCATATTGGAAATCGATTACAATGTGACTCAACGACAACTCCGTCGATATTATATTACCCGATGAGAGTAGCACTGTCTCATATATATTCCCCATTCAGAGTAGCACAATCTATAGCAGGGGTCGGGAAACTATGGCTCGCGAGCCAGATGTGGCTCTATTGATGGCTGCATCTGGCGCTGAGACTAATGTTCAATTATTTATTTTAAAAAACTTTTATTCAGACTCATTTGATTACATATGAATTTCTTATAAAAACAGCATAAATATGTTATTTAAAAGAATAGAGAGACATAATTATTGTACTTTTAGTGTTGAAATTACACAAAATGCACATAATTACTTGAATTTTTAGTTTTAAACATAATGTATGGCTCTCACAGAATTACTTTTCAAAATATGTGGTGTTTATGGCTCCCTGAGACAAAAAGTTTCCCGACCGCTGGTCTTTAGTATATTCCCCAATCAGTAGCATTGTTCATTGTATATTCTCCAATCAGTAGCACTGTTCCCTGTATATTCCACTATCAGTAGCACTGTTCATTGTATATTCTCCAATCAGTAGCACTGTTCCCTGTATATTCCACTATCAGTAGCACTGTTCATTGTATATTCTCCAATCAGTAGCACTGTTCCCTGTATATTCCACAATCAGTAGCACTGTTCATTGTATATTCTCCAATCAGTAGCACTGTTCCCTGTATATTCCACAATCAGTAGCACTGTTCATTGTATATTCTCCAATCAGTAGCACTGTTCCCTGTATATTCCACTATCAGTAGCACTGTTCATTGTATATTCTCCAATCAGAGTAGCACTATACCTTCCCTAATAAGAACACTATTCCATGTGGTTTTAATTCCTCATTCAGTGTATGTCCCACGTATTTTGCTTATCGAAAAATTGTGTGGCTTTAACGTTCCTGTGTGATTGTAGCTTAATCGTAGTACTAACGTAATCTGCCATGAGTCTATCAAGACCTAAGTTTTTATTGCTTTATGAGACTACAATAAATGGCATTAATTTACTGAGGCCGCGATAACCATGACTTTTTTCTGGTTGTTGTTAGTTTGAATGTTGCAGATAACGTCTATGTGTGTGTGTGTGTTTTTTAATTTTTTTTTAAATTGTTTTTTTCCTTCTTTTTTTTATAGTATTGTTCTACATAAGATCGCGGGAGACAAGGGGATTGCCCTAGAGCGTCCATTTAGCTATTTTTGGCCTGTTTTTAAGACATGTCTTCTACGAGCTATAGACTATAGGTGACGTGCTTTTGTATTGTTTTCTTCAAGGTGTAGTTTTGTATGGGTTTTCTACCCCTAAATTTGTTCATTGATTTTATTCAAATTCACAACTCTTTCCGTTTACCCGGTTCAACTGTTGTCTTTGACCAAAGACAAGACACATTTCTGTTTCGCAGAAAATGAATTAACTTTAAGGTGCCGCCCTATTTCAATCCAATAACATCGTGTTAAGTTCACTTGGTCATTATAAGTCCTAGGGTCACGTGAACACTTCAAGCATTAACTACTGATCCAATCCCAGTTATAGTTTATACTATATTAATAGCTTTGAAAAAGCAGGCGCTGCGACCTATGGCGGATTAAGTGGACTAAAGCCAGGGGCCCCCAAATTTAGTGTATTCTATAATAAAGGTGGACAAATATTTGCATGAATCCGTAAAAATATCATAAATTAAATAAATTAATAAAATCTTATCGATTAATCTAATCACTATGCGTACCCGATAGCCTTGGTAATCGAAAAACTTAATTTAATACGCTCAATAAGAGAAAATATTAATAAATACTAATTATATCTTTTAAATTTACCAAATTTTACAGGATCTGCTGGTCTTGTGCCCGGTTCCATTCCTAGCGGTGGAATGTTGTTTTTTTTTCATTTGTCTTTTTTTTTAACATTATCTTTTCCCACTCAATTTTAGGATACCGGCAAAGAGTTATTTCTTCGTTTTCGGTATTTTTATGAATGCAATCCCGTACTACAGATAAATTATGAGCAAGGAACCAATGGACTATTTAACAACAAGTAACAGACTTATATTTAGCTGCTAGCAATCATTTTATTTAAAGAGACGCTGACTGGATAGGGCCCCAGTTTGAATTGCAGCCAGGGGCCCCGTGCAGTCTTAATCCGCCCCTGGCTACGACTTTAGGTCTAAGGTCAGACCGTTAAAACACATTGCACGAAGCGACTTCGATCTTAAGGTCTTACTGTCAGTGGAGAATCGATTGGGTTAAAGACGTCTTAACACGAAGGTCTGGTTGGTTCCATACCTTCTGATAGGTGGTGACGCTCTCCTGGGAAAGTGAGTCAAATCGACATTGATGGGCCTACTAACAAAACTCATTGTTTGACTCGGCGGCCAATGAATGCTCCACCTGCTGGTGGCTCGCTGTACATAGACTTGTGAATACTTGAGTACCAAATACATGCTCAGGTGCGCATGTTGATGGAGGTAATGAACAAGAACCAGGGTCTCGTCACGGCACTCGTTCATTTGGATTTGTTTGGTTAGTCCTCTAAGATGGTTCAATCTTGACTTTTAGAAGGGTGATGAAGCCAAAGTTAGATAACCCATAATACTTGTCTGACACTTTGTCGTTGTCTTGTCTCCTTGATAATAACTAGACTACATCCTCCACCCACACCTCGTCTATCTATCTATATAAATATAATTCACCTAAACGAGTATGTGCAAGTAAGCACGACGAATGACCCTCGATGGGGTCATCAAATCACAGTTGGTAAGCGTAGTGGGATGAAAAGAAAGAAAAAAATGGGAGGGGGTAGCTGTTCCTTCACAGAATAACGTATGATTCGTAGTGTAGTGGTTATCACGTCCGCCTTGCACGCAGAAAGTCATGAGTTCAAGCCCCAGCGGGGCCAGCGTGAACATTTTATTTTTAAATTTTTTAAAAATGTTTGTTTCTGCTTTTTTCCAATCACTTCGTGCTGCTGTTTGTGTCCTTTCTCTCTCCGTTCTTTGCAATATCTATGATGAGCATGTCTGCGGCGTATGCTACGCCGCGTGTCGTATCTCGTTATCATATATTCCTTATTTTCTATTCAGTTCATTTGTAAATCAAAGTTTTAAAAAATAATTTAAAACAAAACAATAACAAAATAAATTAGGGCTGCGGAAATTAACGATTAATTAATTATAATTAAAAATTGTAATCTATTAAATTAATTTGATCGTTTAAAATTCGATTAAATTTAAGTAAATATGAACATTTCTAATATTTTTTTCCCCAATTTATTAAGATTTTATATTTTTTGTTATTTTGGTACTTTACCCTCGCATTATTATTATTTATTTAGAAGTGCATACGTAAAAAAAAGTTTTTCTTCCTTAATTCTTGCATAGCAGAACGAATTTGCTGTGTTACGTCACAAAATGTGGGAGCCATGGAATTACAACGACTTAGACTTAACCGATTTCGTGAAATAATGAATCGCAACTTAACTGGATCTATACATGCGTTATACATTATTTATCGAAATTAATCTATTAATATTTTTTCCGATTAATCGAACAATTTTTTTAAAATCATTACCAGCCCTAAAATAAATATTTAAAAAATTAAATAATTAATTTTTTTTAAAGTGGAGGGATGTGAGAGGGGGGGGGGTCAAAATTCGTTAACATCAGATTCGAAGACGATAAATGTGAACACGATTCCTTTGACAGTTTTATAGATGTTTATTTGATTCAGATCATGCCATCTACGTCAAGAACTTCAGACATCGGTGTGCTTTTAACTTTATAAGATATTTCACGGAGATGGATATTTGTTGCTGTTATAAACATGGCATTTCAGTTGAGATGGCGAATAATTTGGGGTTGAATGTAGTCATGATTGTCTGTCATGGTTTATCTTAAGAAATCATTGGAGCATGCTGGGATAGCAAGAATGTAAACAAATTAGCCTGAGATTGCCACTTGTATTAAATTTCATTTCAAGCTTAAGGTACCTAGAACTTTTGAAGTGCGTCTGAACTGGGCATGGGACAACATTATAAAGTCTGACATTCTTTGCCGAGGAAGACTCATCGAAACTTAGCCATTACTTCTCACGCCCATTAGTCAATCCTGACAAAGGTCACATCTGCTGTGTACCAAACCTGGCTTCCTGGTCGCCTTCTGCTGTTCTCGCGGCGTTGTTGCCGTTCAAGACGCCTGGCTGACGTCGGTGACGTCGATGGCGAGGTGTGGTAGCGACATGTCCGACTTCAGCGACCCGTTCCTGCTGGGAATGAATGGTATGATGACGTCGTCGTCCTGCAGCTGGACCGTGTTCTTCGGCTCCACCGTGTAGCTGTCGTCCGGCTCCAGCAGGCCGTTCATCACGGGATCAGCCGTGATGCTCTCCTTGTGGCGTTGCTGCAGCCGCTTCCTCTGCTCCAGCGTCACGTCATCTTCCTGCGGCACCATGTTTCTGGACAGCTCTAGGGTGACGCCCACCTCGTCCGTGTCCTGCTCGGCTTTCGCGCACGGTATCGACACGCTCGAATCTAGCGGTACGTCCGTGGTGGTAAGTATCGACAGTTTTGCAGCAACTTCGACGTCTTCGTTTGGTATTGAGTGGATCGATATTCCTTGAGCTGCGAGTGCGGTATCGTTTAGCACGGCCGGGGCCGACAAGTTGGATTGGGATAAGTACTCCTCTCTTTGTTCGATGGACAACTCTACATTAGCACCATGCTCCCGCGAAGTTCTTTCCCCTGTCATGGATTCTATTGTGACGTTCTTGTCGGACTTGGCTGGTTTGCCGAGTATCGAAGGTACCGTTAAACCGGAGTCTTCACCTTCGTTGTCATCTGGAGTCAGTGAGACGTTGATATCAGGGTTGTGTATCGGAGACATCTTCACTAGTGGCGGTGTGACGCGCCGAGCTCAGATTTTGAACCTGCTGTAAACCTATAAGCCGGCCCACGGAGATGATCAGTTTTATCATTCAATCAACTGATCAGTTTTATCATTCAATCAACTGATGTGTCGCCTCTGACTTTGTAGCTGAACCGATGAGTGCCATCAAAGCACGCTGCTATCAAATGTCATGGTTTCGTTTTGAATGTAGTAAGTCTAGTTTCTAGGGGTACACTATATTTCTACTGGTTTCAGCACTATTTTAACCAGGAAACATCTTTCACATTAAGGAGCGTAAGATGGATTACTTGAAGTAATTAGTGGATCGGAGCATTCGCTCGAGCCTAATCCTGGATTCAAGGACAGTGAGATTATGTTATAATCTAGCCCTCCGTCAACTGTAAGACCGCATGTCGTGGATGGACATGGATGGACACTGGAGACAACGTGAAGTTTTCTCGGCTAAAGCTAGTGGTGGTCTCGCAAGTGATAGGCCTGTTCCATCAGCTGAAGCTATCGGTGGACTAACAAATTATCACTGAAGCTGTTTGTGGTCTAACAAGCGATTACTGAAGCTGTTTGTGGACTAACAAGGGCTCACTGAAGCTGTTTGTGGACTAACAAGGGCTCACTGAAGCTGTTTGTGGACTAACGAGTGACCACTGAAGCTGTTTGTGGACTAACAAATTATCACTGAAGCTGTTTGTGGACTAACGAGTGACCACTGAAGCTGTTTGTGGACTAACAAATTATCACTGAAGCTGTTTGTGGACTAACGAGTGACCACTGAAGCTGTTTGTGGACTAACAAATTATCACTGAAGCTGTTTGTGGATTAACGAGTGACCACTGAAGCTGTTTGTGGACTAACAAATTATCAATGAAGCTGTTTGTGGACTAACGAGTGACCACTGAAGCTGTTTGTGAACTAACAAATTATCACTGAAGCTGTTTGTGGATTAACGAGTGACCACTGAAGCTGTTTGTGGACTAACAAATTATCAATGAAGCTGTTTGTGGATTAACGAGTGACCACTGAAGAATTTGGTGGTCTAAAAGTAATCCGTCTGTTCTGCGAATGGTCTACATCTGCGTGAGACCGTGGTTTGAGAAATATTAGCTGAGTTCTGTTTGTTGGAATAGCTCGGATTCACCATCTTGCAACCGGAATAAGTTGTTGTTGTTGTTGTTATATTTGGATAAACTACGTTTGTTGGTGAACTTAAAAAGAATTCTTACACCGTTGTTAGCTCTAAATGATTGCACAGACCTCCACCGCGTGAAGATTGATGTGGAACTCACTATTGACTATTGTCTTGTGACAGACTGATCTGTGCTACCCCATCATATTCATGGTAGGTCTTTGGATCATTCACTCTAGCATCGTGTGTTTCAGGAAGTGACCGTGAGCTACATCTATTTGACTACAAGCAATCACGGTGCGCAAAGTGGTGTGCATTTTTAAATAGTTTGATATTGGAGTTTCGTTTGTTGACTTCTTGTCTTAACAAATAGCGATCAGCTGATATTGGTAAACAACTGTGTCTAACACACACACACTATAAAGTACTCTCTCTCTCTCTCACACACACCCTCGCTCTCTCTCTCTCACACACACATACACAGTCACACACACTCACACACAACACACTTTCTCTCGCTATATACATCTCACAATCGGTCTTTTGTTTTTCTCTCCATGCCAATATCTCGGGTGAGTCTATCATTCACCACACATCACGTTGATGAATCAGCACCGTAGTATTTGACAGTGATTACTTCATCACAAGTGTCTCTAAATGGGCTGAGTTCCTCTAAGCAGTATCTTCTGAAAGTTCCACGAGTGAATGGACACAGGAGGAAGTCCCTTGGCTTGCGCTCATTTGAGTCAGCTGCAACAACGCTATTAAACAATGATCCAAAATTTTTGAAAGAATGTGAAAACAATTCAAGAAAAAATTCGAATACTTTTCTGTTTGTTTAAGAGAGTTTTTGAAAATCAGACTGAGACGAGCAAGGACAGTTAGCATTCATTACATAACACATCATTCACTCCATAACACATCATTCATCACTTAACATGTGATACAAGAGTGATTAGTTCGATTTTTTAAAAAAAACATTTTATATTTTATTTTTTATTTTTTAAATTTATATAATATATATATTTTAATTATTTTTGTTTTTTTTTGGGGGGGGGGTCATTTTTGTCATTATGGAAACTACGGACCATCATAGAACTTACGGGATATTATTATAACGTGATGGCCATCATAGAACTTACGGGATCTTATAGAACGTGATGGCCATCATAGAACTTACGGAATCTTATAGAACGTGATGGTCATCATAGAACTTACGGGATATTATAGGATGTGCTGGCCATCATTTAATTTACTGGCAATCAAAGAAATGACTGACCAGTATTAAAGTGTAGTGATACTTATAGCTTACCTTGCTTGTGTACTTATGTAGGACTTAAGCTTTGATTCAGATTATCTTAATGAACCATAATCCAGCTTGGCGAGGCTTGATAACTCTAACCCATGCTCACACCAAAAATATTGGTACAACAAATGTAGCCTTAGCAATGTTGATAGAGTAGCAAATGTAGCCTTAGCAATGTTGATAGAGTAGCAAATGTAGCCTTAGCAATGTTGATAGAGTAGCAAATGTAGCCTTAGCAATGTTGATAGAGTAGCAAATGTAGCCTTAGCAATGTTGATAGAGTAGCAAATGTAGCCTTAGCAATGTTGATAGAGTAGCAAATGTAGCCTTAGCAATGTTGATAGAGTAGCAAATGTAGCCTTAGCAATGTTGATAGAGTAGCAAATGTAGCCTTAGCAATGTTGATAGAGTAGCCAACAGAATTGCTCATAGAGTATCTCATAAAATTGCTAATATAATAGCTGGTAGAATAGCCAATAGGATAGTTGACAGCATAGCTGATAGCTGTGTCTTTAGCTGTATGTTTTTCTATGTCTATAGCTGTATGGTTTTATGTGTCTTTAGCTGTATGGTTTTATGTGGCTCTAGCTGAATGGTTTTATGTGGCTCTAGCTGAATGGTTTTATGTGGCTCTAGCTGAATGGTTTTATGTGGCTCTAGCTGAATGGTTTTGTGGCTCTAGCTGAATGGTTTTATGTGGCTCTAGCTGAATGGTTTTATGTGGCTCTAGATGAATGGTTTTATGTGGCTCTAGCTGAATGGTTTTATGTGGCTCTAGCTGAATGGTTGTATGTGGCTCTAGCTGAATGGTTTTATGTGGCTCTAGCTGAATGGTTTTATGTGGCTCTAGCTGAATGGTTTTATGTGGCTCTAGCTGAATGGTTTTATGTGGCTCTAGCTGAATTGGTTGCTTTGGTTCTGTTGTTGATGTAGTTATTTCTGTATTTGTTATGGTCTGTGTTGATTAAAAGAAACATTTCTTTCTTCTATTTCCCTGTCAGGTCTGGAAAAGGTCAGGTGCCTGGTTTTTCAAAGGTATCCCAAAGTACACCTTGCCTGAGAAGAAAGCCGAAGTCGGCAAGTACCCGATGCGCATGCGGCCTTCACCCCGGGGTTCACTTAAAGGTCGCCCTGCAGGGTCTCCATCACCGAGGGACTCTTACACCTGGCATAAAGCACGTGGAAGTGCTAGCACGGGCGTGTCTTGTGAGTTCATTTCTAGTGTTCCAATTATGATTGGCCCTCTCCTGTGTGGATGATGGGCCCCTGATTGTGTATATGATGGGCCCCTGATTGTGTATATGATGGGCCCTTGATTGTGTATATGATGGGCCCCTGATTGTGTATATGATGGGCCCCTGATTGTGTATATGATGGGCCCCTGATTGTGTATATGATGGGCCCCTGATTGTGTATATGATGGGCTCCTGATTGTGTATATGATGGGCCCCTGATTGTGTATATGATGGGCCCCTGATTGTGTATATGATGGGCCCCCTCCTGTGTTGATTATGGGCCTCCTCATGCGTGGGTGATAGAGTTCTCTCCCTCTATGTTAATGATTAAGTTTTTGTGCATGTCCTTGTTTATCTTTTCATCTTACCTTACTTATTACAGAGCTCCTTCCATACAGAAAGTTACTGAGTCCTACGCTTATCCATGTTCTTGCATTTGTATTAGTGTTTTAAATGTACATAGTATTTTGGTTTCTCCTGGCAACCCATGGGAAGAGCCTGTGCTCGAAGTTACTTCATGCAATGTTTTACCTGGCAACCCATTTCATGTCTGAATTCCAGATGAGAAGAGCAAGAATATGTTTGTGTCTTTTCTTGCACATGAACCCAAAAAAAAGTGTTTATCCCTATGTCTATGTGAGTGTTGTATAAGATTACATGTATTGTTGTACTGTATTTCCTAGTTAGATTAAATTGCCACATTTATTATTACTATGCAGTTAGCTCTTTATTCTTCTATCTTCTAGTGTTTCTATGTTTAATGATTTTAAATAATGGTGTTACTCTTGTCCATTTTGAATATTCTCCATTAATGAATATTGCGGCTCTTCTTTGAATTTGTTCTAGTTTATTAATGTTGTCTTTGGTCAATGGGTCCTCTACAGAAAATGCATAGGCTCTTATTTGTCTGACTTGTCAACGTAAGGTTGCATTTTAGTTTATGTTATTAGTACATTTGTTTCTCGTTATAAAGCCTAAAGTTTTGGTTGGAATTTTAAATTATTTCATTGAAATGGGGATCCCATGATAATTGTTTATTTATTATTACTCCTAAGTAATTGACATCTTTAGTTTGGATGATCTGTTTTCCTTGAATGAAATGGTTTGCATGGGCACTTTTCCGACTGAAAGGTGTACTCCAATTTGTTTATCATTTTTGTAGTTTTATCTAGGTGATTTTGTAAGACTTTGCTGTCAAAACTTTAATGTTTAATAGATTAAACAATCATCAGCAAATTACCTAACTTTTTTACCTGATGCGGTGCTGCTAGGTAAAAAAGCAAAAGATGAAGAATAGACGAGCTAGGGCAGTTCATTGGGAGACTCCTCAGTTAACCGTTATTGTTGCTGATTTAAATTCATTAATTATTACAGCTTGCTCTCTGCTTAATAGGAAATCTCGAATCCACTTATATAAGGGACAAGAAATAACAAAGATTTAATTTTTTTGAGCAAACTAGAATGGCAAACTTATCTAATGATTTTGAGTAGTCAAGTAATATTGTAGTTATTTTAATTATTATTATCTAAACGTTTTTGACTAGTTTTATCTTCTTTTTTAAAATGATAGTTTCCAGTCCTGGGGTAAAAAACTTTAGGTTTTTAGTTGTTTTTTTTAAATTCGACAATTATATTATTCTCAATGTGAACTATTTGATATAATTTGTTCAGATGTCCTTGTCACCTGGGGCTGAAAATACTGATGGGAAGTATGTGTTGAAATAAAAAAATTAATTGAATAGGTCAAAGATTACATCAGAAATTTTATTTTCACGTAACTATTTCTATGTAAATCTGAAATAAGTTTCACTTAAGCTTTTTTGATTGGCTGCAAATCTTCAAAGACTTTTTACCTCACCCACTGTAGTGAACTGACTAAAATGGGGCATAGTGGTCGAGTGGCATGCACGCTCAGCTGGCTAAGTGCTGGAAATGGGTTCGAATCTCCATGAAGGCAGGGATTTAGTCCCAGGGCCAAGGGTTCCCTGAGTCCACACAGGTCCAAATGGTTACCTAACACCAGTTAAGGAAACAAAGGTGGCTTGTAATAGATTGGTCCCCCGTAGCCGCGGCCTGTGAACGCTGCGTCACTTGCCAATACGTTCTTACCAGAATGTTAGAGGCATTAATATTCTGTTTAGGAGTGTCTGTAATAGATAAGATATCAAACTCAAGTTTTGGATCATTAATGCCCCCATTCCTAATAATTCTATTATAGCTCCATTCTTTAAAAAATTATAAACAGTCCTTAAAATCTCAACTTATGCTTTATTTTATAACCCAATGTTTTCCTGTCTGCCACCACAGCCAGCTATGGGGAAAGCAGCGAGCAGGACTCGTCCGAAAGCTCTGAAGAAGATTTCCCGATGACCAAAGCCAAAGCTAAAAAGAGCCTGGATTCTGGTAATCCCAAAACTATGACAAGTACATAATCAGAAAATGGATCAAAGCATTTTTCTCCTCATATTTATTTTAGAGAGTAGTCTCATTCTTCATCATGTCTGTAGTTTTAGAGAGTATTCTATTTTTAAAAATGTATACATATTAAAGCATGCCACAACTGAGATTATTTTATTGATTTTCATCAATTTTTAATGATAAGCACAATAAGCATGATAGTCTTTTTAATTATAAAATAGTGTTTTTTATTTTAAAATTAAGTGTGATATTGAAACTGGCATGTTTGCAGCATGTTTGGATTTGAATAGTTTCTTTCTAAACGTGGGAAAGAAAAGTACAAAAATATAAAATTAGATGTTTCAAAAAAGATATTTGGCATGATGATTCATTCAGAAAGTAGAGTTAGATATTCATATGTCTTGAATTTATTTGCTAGCATGAGATTAAAAAAATTTTTTTGTGTGAAAACTTAACTGTTTTAAATTCATTGATATATGAAATTATTTATTAGTGCAGATAGAAAAACAGTAGTATATAAACAATAGTGATTTTAAGATACTTTGACTATAAAGTTGTCCGGATTTAAAAAAAACAACATTTTGATATGGTATGACAGGAAATAATGTAGAAAACATTTTCACCATTCTTTGTACTAATACATTTATTGACAAGCAAAGAGCCTGGCTCTGATAGTGGTAGCCACTGGCTCTGATAGTGGTAGCCACTGGCTCTGATAGTGGTAGCCACTGGCTCTGATAGTGGTAGCCACTGGCTCTGATAGTGGTAGCCACTGGCTCTGACAGTGGTAGCCACTGGCTCTGATAGTGGTAGCCACTGGCTCTGATAGTGGTAGCCACTGGCTCTGACAGTGGTAGCCACTGGCTCTGATAGTGGTAGCCACTGGCTCTGACAGTGGTAGCCACTGGCTCTGATAGTGGTAGCCACTGGCTCTGATAGTGGTAGCCAAGAGATACATGAACTCTTCAAGCTTTAGAGAACATTGTTTGCTCTCTCTCATACCTTCACCAATGAAATGCTTGCCATTCTAGAAAGTGATAACGCCAGCATCGGCAGCTCTGCCTCCCGGACAGCTCACCACCACAACAACAACCACCACACCTACTCCAGGGCCGAGAGCAAGACCAGCATCGCCAGCGCCACAAATGCAGGGGGGCAACTCAGTGCCACGGAGAGCAGCAGGGGAGACGATTTGCACAATGAAAGTGATTCTGAACGATCTAGTGAGTTATCTTTTGTCAGTTTTGTAGAGTGCACTATTTTTGGCCCCCTGTATGTATGCAAGGTTTGTTGTTATTTTCAGCAGAAACATTAGTTATTGCCATTGAGTGACAACTGTTGACATTTATATATGCCGAAAATTAAACCAAACCAAAATGTTTAATAACCAAATTAAAAGAAAGAATAGAATTCAACAAATATAATCAATGTGCCCTCCTTTTATTTACAGAACACATTATTGCCCCCCCCCTTCCCCCCATCTCTGTGCAGATCCTAGGCCTTACTGCCCATTTTGAGAATCATTGATCTTAACTGAAGAGTTACAATTGCTGGTATCTACAACGTTGTGTAACATTTTTCATTAGTCAGTCTTTATGTTTCCATTTCTATTGGCTAGATTTTTCTGTGTACTTGAGTTTTGATTTATCATTGGGGTGAGTTAGGTATTAGAATAGCATTGTAAACGGCTCTAGTATTTTGTGTTTATTCCAACAGTTTACAACTTGGTGAGAATTTCCTAAAAAAGTCTTTGATCGCTACTCCTCATTGCCTTTGTCCCTTTAATAAACTGAATCCAATGTTAATCCCCTGTTGCTGTCACCTCTCCAAGCAGACGACAGATGTGATGGCATTGCCGACAATGTTTTGATTGATATACATGTAATGAAGTCTTTTATCATCAACCAAAGGTTTGGGGCTATCAAAGATCAGTGCTTCTATAATTAGATTAAAAATCCAGACCTATTAATCATCATTTTGGAACTTAGATGGATTCCAGAGGTTTCTATTCTCTGAGACACTAGTTGAAAAAGCTGGACAAGAAAGTCTTGTTTATTACCCAGACAAGACTGGGAGGTGGCAGTACATGTATTTACTAAGAATTTATTTAGTGATCTGATCCAGTGAAATTGTATCAACTAATTAAATCTTTAAACTCAAATTATTAAAACAAAATGTTGGTCTGTTACTGTTTGAAATGATTTCATTTTTAAAATAAAAAAAGTTAATTAATTTTTGTCTGCAATCTTTTAGCTAAAAATGTATCTGTGGATTTTTCTCCAAGCTGTATATCAATACTGGATTTGTCGATTTGTAACCAGATATAAAATAGATTTATTTTGTCTGGGAACTCCCTGTGGAACTGTGGGAACATAACTCTGCTTACAACATTGACAATACTGCAAACAACATTGACAATTACTTTTCTAACAACTTTGACAACTGTCCTAACAACATTAACAACCGTACTAACAATGTTAACAACTGTGCTAAATATGATGTGTCATAAAGCGTCTGTCCACTGACAGATTAACCCAATATTTACCACAGTCCACAGTATTTTAGTTCCATTTAAAGGTTTTCAAAATGTTTGATCCATTTTTATCTTTGAACCCTTGTATCCCATGTAATCCTTAGACCAGTATCCATCATTGGTACTCCAGTATCTTTTGTTGATATTCTAGTGTGTATTGTTGATATTCTAGTGTGTATTGTTGATATTCCAGTTTTATTTTTGGTACTCCAGTATCTATTGTTGATATTCTAGTGTGTATATTGTTGATATTCTAGTGTGTATATTGTTGATATTCCAGTGTGTATATTGTTTATATTCTAGTTTGTACATTGTTGATATTCTAGTGTGTATATTGTTGATATTTCAGTGTACATATTGTTGATATTCTAGTGTGTATATTGTTGATATTCTAGTTTGTATATTGTTGATATTCTAGTGTGTATATTGTTGATATTCTAGTGTGTATATTGTTTATATTCTAGTTTGTATATTGTTGATATTCTAGTGTGTATATTGTTGATATTTCAGTGTATATATTGTTGATATTCTAGTGTGTATATTGTTGATGTTCTAGTGTGTATATTGTTGATATTCTAGTTTGTATATTGTTCATATTCTAGTGTGTATATTGTTGATATTCTAGTTTTTATATTGTTGATATTCTAAAGTGTATATTGTTGATATTTCAGTATGTATTATTGGTTAAATTACTTTTGCAACTCTTCGACCCTAAATTTCTCACCTCTAAAAATGGGTTTAATTGACTTTGTATTTTGTTATAAAAGTTTCCTATCTTATCTCATCTGTTACAGTCGCTCCTTCTTCATACAGAAGATTATTGCGTTCTACTCTTATCTATGGTTTGTGTTTAGTCCTGCATTCTTATTAGAGTTTTAAACGTTGATAAAGTGTTTGTTTTCCTGGTTTCTTCAGGCAAAGTTTGATTAAATCTTAAGCAGCTGGTGAATTTTAATCCTGTCCAATATTTCCTGTAGATGATAGAGATGAGTGGGGTCAGAGGTCAGGAGCTACCATGATGTTTTTAATCAGCCTGCTTGCTGTGTCATAAAATGTTTCAAGCATTTTTATGTGGCGTATGAAATCATTCTAAAAAACACACTATGAATGAACATCTCCCCAATTTGAGAAGCTTTGAAGTCCAATCCCAGTTTTCTAAAAAAACTCTCAAGAGTTTATTTGTGGACTCAGCTGATGGATTTCTATTCCAGTCTCCTGTGCTTGTAAAGCTAAATTTTATCACATCTCTGTCAATGTTTTAATGAGTTTCTTAAAAGAGCATCTCTTTTTATTCTTGGTTTTTTTTAGGGATTTAATTTAACTTTTAAAAGTGTAATGAGATACTTGACGTCTGCCTATTAGAATTGAAAACCAAATGTCTCAAGCACATTATTTTCTTGTGGGCCTGGGTTTAATATTTTGGGATTTTATATTTTAAATTGATTTGTTCTGCTGACATGAAATGTCAGTTGTTTTTATAATGTGAGAGTATCTTTTATAATGTGAGAGTGTCTTTTATAATGTGAGAGTGTCTTTTATAATGTGAGAGTATCTTTTATAATGTGAGAGTATCTTTTATAATGTGAGAGTATCTTTTATAATGTGAGAGTATCTTTTATAATGTGAGAGTATCTTTTATAATGTGAGAGTATCTTTTTATATGACTACACTGTAACATAAATACATCTGGTCATGTTTGTCCGCTTCTAACAACAAGTTACGATCTTATTTCAGTATTCAGCAGGGAAGGGTCGACACGATCTAAAGGCACACAGGAAGAGGTGGATAACATTGATGTGGCTATCAATAGATACGTCAAATCTTCCAATACTGCTGACGAGGAGCAGGTTTCCTCCCCAGACAGTGAAGGAAGTAAGCAGATTTAATTCTCTTTGTTTTGTACCTCTGGAGTCGGGAAACTTAAGCCCATGCATCCGACGGCGGGATCTTGAGTGAATCCAACCTGCCGGCAGCTCTTGGCTGAATTAATAATATTATTTTATTAGCAATATTTTAAAAAATTGGTCTTGAAATAAGAGTTTTATATAATACCATGAGTTTCATTTACGACCATTAGTTTTATATAATACCATGAGTTTTATTTACGACTATTAGTTTTATATGATACCATGAGTTTTATTTACGACCATTAGTTTTATATAATACCATGAGTGCTATTTACGACTATTAGTTTTATATAATACCATGAGTTTTATTTACGACCATTAGTTTTATATAATACCATGAGTTTTATTTACGACTATTAGTTTTATATAATACCATGAGTTTTATTTACGACCATTAGTTTTACATAATACCATGAGTTTTATTTACGACCATTAGTTTTCCCACTGACACCGTACTGTGTTCCAACAGAGATTAAGACAAGGAATTTTTATTTTTTTCATTGGCCTTGAAGAGTTTATGGCTGAAATCCTATCTGAACTGAGATGAACATCTAAGTTTTACAGGATGAACATATACATTTTAATGGATGAACATCTACGTTTTAATGATCCTATCTGAACTGAGATGAACATCTACGTTTTAATGGATGAACATCTACGTTTTAATTATACTTGCAAGCGCCAAAGAATTAAGAATCTTATAAAACTCTGTTTGACTTCACTGTTTAGGAACTGTCAGCTTAAAACTATCTTCCTACTAACTTGTGTGAAAAACATTAAAAATCTTGCCAGAGCAATAGTAAACTATCAAAACTTACTAGAAATATTCCAACCAAGGAGAGCTAAAGTTACATGCTTATAACAGATGTAGGGAAAAAAAACAATGGCGCAGTTCTAATGTTTTTTTCTTCAATAAATATTTTTTTGGAACATCTTTAAAAATACATGTAATGCAATCTTTCTAAGATAGTAAACTATAACATAGTTCTTTCTTCATGTTGAATATTTATATAAGTATATGTATTGCTATCTTTAAAAAATAACACATTTGTGAGATAGACTGGGAAATACCACCATTATGATTAGAGTGGGAAATGCCACCAATATGAGTAGACTGATAAATGCCACCAATATGATTAGACTGATAAATGCCACCAATATGATTAGACTGATAAATGCCACAAATATGATTAGACTGATAAATGCCACCAATATGATTAGACTGATAAATGCCACCAATATGATTTCCAACCAGCCAACCAAACAAGCCATATGACATTTTCTCATTAGACCTGGTCACTATAACATGAGATGACCCTTAGTGTGCCGCATAGGTTCTTGTGTTAATTAGTGTCAATATATCTTAATTTAACCCTACCAGATTCGAGTTACCAAATGTTAGGTAATAGATTTAATTCCTATATACCGAGTTACAGAATTCTAGGTATTTGGGATATCACTTGAATAAGTTCTAAAAATAACAGCCAATCGTCGTTAAATCTCGCTTTTGTTGCAAGATTAGTGTTTACAAATGGTATTTTCCTCGAATAAAGCAGTGAGTTGTGATTACAGTTAATTTTTATCGAAAATAACCATGAAAAGATCGGCGAATAAACCGAGCACTTCCAACGGAAAAAGAGCAAGTATGATACCCACCAAAAATAGACTTGCTATAAAGCAATACATCAAAGACAAGCCTACAAAATGGGGAATAAAATCGTTTCTTCTTTGCGAAAGTCAGACAGGCTACATAGTCAAAGCTGAGATCTACACTGGGGCAGCACCAATAGTTGCAACAGAGCTGGGTGCTGTGGGAAACACTGTGGCTCGTCTTTTGACATCACGTGAGAAGGAAAAGTAAGCATATATTATCATTATGGATCGGTACTACAACTCGGTGACATTAGCAAGGTACATCCTGAATGAGCTGCAAACAGGAGTTGTTGGTACTCTTCAACAAAATAGAAACTTTTTTCCACCGTCTTTGAAGAAGGTGGACAAGCTTGCGAGAGGTGTGAAAGTCGCTATCGATGTCAGGGCATCATAACCTGTATGGTATGGCAGGATCGGAGGCCAATTACATTCATCTCAAACTTTCATGACCCAACACAAATAGGAGTAGCATACAGAAGAAACAAAGATGGAACACTTGATGAAGTTCTGATGCCACAGCTTGTCCAGGACTGCAATCGCCACATGGGGGGTTGTGACAAAAATGATCAAATGACGCGCCTCCATCGCTAATGCCATCATTACCGGTAGCCCCGTCACCTTTTCATCAAATTTTTCATGTGGACCTGCTACAATTCATTTGTTATCTATGTGTGTAAACTAGAAGCAGCTGACAAAAAGGTACATTTTCTTTATTTTTGCTGGGGAGGCCAGGTATAGGGGAAAATTAGCTTGGGGAGCTCGGACCTGGTAGGGTTAACTCATTATTGCCTTGAAATCTAGGCATAAGTCCATGACAACCTGATTGTTGACATGGCTTGGAGGTAGTCAGTTCAATCATTTAATCTAAACTATTTCATTCTACAATAACATCATGAGTCTCTTGGTTTATAGAGTCCCATGTATAACTTCATGAGTCTCTTGGTTTATAGAGTCCCATGTATAACTTCATGAGTCTCTTGGTTTATAGAGTCCCATGTATAACTTCATGAGTCTCTTGGTTTATAGAGTCCCATGTATAACTTCATGAGTCTCTTGGTTTATAGAGTCCCATGTATAACTTCATGAGTCTCTTGGTTTATAGAGTCCCATGTATAACTTCATGAGTCTCTTGGTTTATAGAGTCCCATGTATAACTTCATGAGTCTCTTGGTTTATAGAGTCCCATGTATAACTTCTCTGTACATTCCTCTTTTTCAGCTTCCCTGGGTCTTTTAGAATTTTCTCTGTTGTATGATTCTGTAAACAATGCACTCCATTGCACAATTGCTCGTGCCAAGGTGAGTCTCACAGATCTCTTGACGTTGTATGTAATCCTATTACAACTGCGAACTTTTCTTCCCTTTCTTTTTTCCTTTTGTTAGCATCAGTCGTGAAGTCAGAGATACGTTATTGTTGTATGAGACTGTACCAGTTTGTTCATCTACACATGGTTGGTTATAGTAAATGTTTAATGCTGTACTGTCAGAGGAAATATCTTTTTAATGCAATGTCATAATAAATGTCATAAATGTCATAATAAATGTCTTGTTAATGATATACTGTGGTGATAAAATTGTCTTGTGCACCTGCCAGGGTCTCAAGGCCATGGATTCCAATGGTCTCTCTGATCCTTACGTCAAGCTTCATCTTCTACCTGGCGCCAGCAAGGTAAGGGCAAAAAACTGGCAATGAAATATTTGGGTTATGTTTTCCCTTGCAGTTTGAACCTAATTTTATTGCTTGGCTCTTTGTTAATAAGTGGTTTTGTTGCAACTTTTAACCCAAATGTTGGCTTTGAAATTTTTTAATATTAATTATTAATTAATTGGCTCTCCCAAATTTCTTGAAACATTAAATTTTTAAATGCTAATTGCTCTAACATCTTTACTTTTCCTATAAGATTAACAGTTTTGTTTTAAATTTTTAACATTTCAAATTTTTTAGTAGAATAATAGAGGTTTGTTTGTAAAAGTGATCCCTCTGATTAATGAAGTTGCTTCCTTTGCATTGCCACCTTACTAACAAACTACTGATTCCTCCCAGTCAACAAAGCTTAGAACTAAAACCATCCATAAAACCCTTAACCCGGAGTGGAATGAGTCCTTGACCTACTATGGGGTCACAGAGGAGGACATACCGAGAAAAGTACTCAGGTAAATGGAGCAGGTGCTCTTACTTTAGTCCAGGGGTCTCCAAACTACGGCCCGTGGGCCAGGTAGGGCCCGTGAGGCCTTCTCATCCAGCCCCTGGAGACCTTTTAATCTAAAAAAAGATACTATTTTTACGTGTAGTTTACCACAAAACTGTGTTTAGTCTGCCCACATACTGCTGTTTGACAGTTAATGCGGCCCTCCGGCAGTTTGGAGACCCCTGCTCTAGTCAATAGGTGTTATCTGAAAACATGATGATTTTGTATGGGTCGCTAGGGCATGATGACTTTGCTTGGGCTGGTAAGGTATTGAAGTCTGTGATGCCTTGTAGAAATTTGATCTCTTAAAATGTTTGCATTACCTAGGACCCTGGCTGTATCTTGTAATATTTAATGTAACCAGGACTTTAATAAATAAAGTACTGTTATCTGTTTGGTTCACTACACTAGAAAGTTTTTATTGTTTGTGAACAATACAAGTGCATACACAATTATTCCTAAAAAAATTATTTTTTTGAGGTGGATTAAATACTGGATTATTTTATTTCCAGATTATCCGTGTTGGATGAAGATGCCTTTGGGTTTGATTTTATTGGAGAATTCCGTGTGCCTCTCAAGAGAATTAAACCCCACCAGACCAAGAACTTCAGCGTTTACCTGGAGAAGCAAATGCCAGTGAGTCAATCCGCCGCACCCTATAAACATATTTGCAGAAACAATGACCTGGCAAACAGAAGAATATTCTCTGGCCAAACAAAACAAAATTGTGTCCAGAAGACAATTGTAAAATAAGTTTTAAAAATTATCAAACCAAAAAAGAGAAAAGGCACTTTTTAAAAACTGAAATGAATAGAAAAATAAGAAGCATGCGTTACAATCGTGCTGCACTGATGTCTGTTTTTATTGTACATTCTGCAAACTAAAATATATAACCATTTGGATTAGGGTTACATATAATGTACCAGGTGGCACTGAATTTGTTTATTGTTATATAAATTGTAAAGAGAAAATTAACCTGGAATTTTTTTTTAAATGTGTTTTAGTTTGGGTTTTTTTGTTGTTGATGATATGAATTTAAGAAATCACTTACTGTAAAGGTGATTTAATGACTTATTTTTGTAGGGTTTTACATTCTTTGAAATAATTGCACCATTTACATGTAGATTTTTGCAGCATCTTTCATTTTCTTTTAAAATGTTGTATATTTTAATTATAAAATGTTTATGTTATGTGAAATGAATAATGATTAGTATTTATACACAATGCATGTGTCAGTGGTACAACAGTTAACTATATTTGTCAAATTGTTTTGTAAATTTTATAACAGTAAATTATTTTTGTATCAATTTTAAAAAAACATTTTGTGCAGATGGAGAAAGATGATGACCTAATTCAAATCAGGGGAAAGCTACTCCTTTCTCTGAGGTACGCTGTCTCCAAACAGACATTGTATGTTAGAATTATACGGTGTGCTGAGCTGGCAGCCATGGATTCGAATGGATACAGTGACCCTTATGTTAAAGTGTAAGTGTTTTAGAATTTATACTTTTAATTGAGTGTCTTGCAGATAAACTTTTTATTGAGTGTCTTGCAGATATACTTTTTATTGAGTGTCTTGCAGATGTACTTTTTAGTGATTGTCTTGCAGATGTACTTTTTATTGAGTGTCTTGCAGACCCATCCACCAAAGAAAACATTGATAAACTAGAACTAATTCAAAAAAGAGCTGCCAGATTCATTACTGGAGAATATTCGAAACTGACAAGAATAACACCATTAGTTAAATCATTAAACCTTGAAACACTAGAGGATAGAAGAACCAAAAGCAAAGTAGTAATCATACATAAAGCAATTAATTCTAATTTAGAAATACAACACAAAGATAACTTAATAAAACCCTCAGATAGACATAAGGATAAAAACACCTTTCTTATTCCGTATGCAAGAACAAACACATACAAGTTTTCCTTCTTCCCGTCCGGAATTCGGGCGTGGAATGGGTTGCCTGAAGAATCCAGGAAAACCAACACTTTATCAACATTTAAATCTCTAATAAAAATGCAGGACTAAACACAAACCATAGATAAGCGTAGGACGCAATAATCTTCTGTATAGAAGGAGCGTCTGTAAACAGATAAGATAAGATAAGATATAAGATGTACTTTTTATTGAGTGTCTTGCAGATGTACGTTTTCTCCGACTGATAAACGTAGCTTATGTGTATCATCATGTCATTATATTTTTTGTTTAGTCAAGATATCAATGTTTGGAATTGATTGGATTTATAAATATATGTATTACTATTTTTATTTAAAGCACTGTGAGCCCAGCTGCTAGCTGGAGAACCACGATAAAACTTCTCAAATTATTATTTTTATTATTAATATATATGCTATACAAAGTATTTTTGTTTATTTCTTATGAGTTTGTTTTTAAAAATTACTGTATTTTAACAAATATATTTGTTAGGTTCTGGATTACAATAGGAAAATAGTTGACCAAATGTAAATAAAAACATGGTATACAGCCCAATAGTTGACCAAATGTAAATAAAAACATGGTATCCAGCCCAGTAGTTGACCAAATGTAAATAAAAACATGGTATACAGCCCAGTAGTTGACCAAATGTAAATAAAAACATGGTATACAGCCCAATAGTTGACCAAATGTAAATAAAAACATGGTATACAGCCCATAGTTGACCAAATGTAAATAAAAACATGGTATACAGCCCAGTAGTTGACCAAATGTAAATAAAAACATGGTATACAGCCCAGTAGTTGACCAAATGTAAATAAAAACATGGTATACAGCCCAATAGTTGACCAAATGTAAATAAAAACATGGTATACAGCCCAATAGTTGACCAAATGTAAATAAAAACATGGTATACAGCCCAGTAGTTGACCAAATGTAAATAAAAACATGGTATACAGCCCAATAGTTGACCAAATGTAAATAAAAACATGGTATACAGCCCAATAGTTGACCAAATGTAAATAAAAACATGGTATACAGCCCAATAGTTGACCAAATGTAAATAAAAACATGGTATCCAGCCCAGTAGTTGACCAAATGTAAATAAAAACATGGTATACAGCCCAATAGTTGACCAAATGTAAATAAAAACATGGTATCCAGCCCAGTAGTTGACCAAATGTAAATAAAAACATGGTATACAGCCCAATAGTTGACCAAATGTAAATAAAAACATGGTATACAGCCCAGTAGTTGACCAAATGTAAATAAAAACATGGTATACAGCCCAATAGTTGACCAAATGTAAATAAAAACATGGTATACAGCCCAATAGTTGACCAAATGTAAATAAAAACATGGTATACAGCCCAGTAGTTGACCAAATGTAAATAAAAACATGGTATACAGCCCAGTAGTTGACCAAATGTAAATAAAAACATGGTATACAGCCCAGTAGTTGACCAAATGTAAATAAAAACATGGTATACAGCCCAATAGTTGACCAAATGTAAATAAAAACATGGTATACAGCCCAATAGTTGACCAAATGTAAATAAAAACATGGTATCCAGCCCAGTAGTTGACCAAATGTAAATAAAAACATGGTATACAGCCCAATAGTTGACCAAATGTAAATAAAAACATGGTATACAGCCCAGTAGTTGACCAAATGTAAATAAAAACATGGTATACAGCCCAATAGTTGACCAAATGTAAATAAAAACATGGTATACAGCCCAGTAGTTGACCAAATGTAAATAAAAACATGGTATACAGCCCAGTAGTTGACCAAATGTAAATAAAAACATGGTATACAGCCCAGTAGTTGACCAAATGTAAATAAAAACATGGTATACAGCCCAATAGTTGACCAAATGTAAATAAAAACATGGTATACAGCCCAATAGTTGACCAAATGTAAATAAAAACATGGTATCCAGCCCAGTAGTTGACCAAATGTAAATAAAAACATGGTATACAGCCCAATAGTTGACCAAATGTAAATAAAAACATGGTATACAGCCCAGTAGTTGACCAAATGTAAATAAAAACATGGTATACAGCCCAATAGTTGACCAAATGTAAATAAAAACATGGTATACAGCCCAGTAGTTGACCAAATGTAAATAAAAACATGGTATACAGCCCAATAGTTGACCAAATGTAAATAAAAACATGGTATCCAGCCCAGTAGTTGACCAAATGTAAATAAAAACATGGTATACAGCCCAGTAGTTGACCAAATGTAAATAAAAACATGGTATACAGCCCAGTAGTTGACCAAATGTAAATAAAAACATGGTATACAGCCCAATAGTTGACCAAATGTAAATAAAAACATGGTATACAGCCCAGTAGTTGACCAAATGTAAATAAAAACATGGTATACAGCCCAATAGTTGACCAAATGTAAATAAAAACATGGTATACAGCCCAATAGTTGACCAAATGTAAATAAAAACATGGTATACAGCCCAATAGTTGACCAAATGTAAATAAAAACATGGTATCCAGCCCAGTAGTTGACCAAATGTAAATAAAAACATGGTATACAGCCCAATAGTTGACCAAATGTAAATAAAAACATGGTATCCAGCCCAGTAGTTGACCAAATGTAAATAAAAACATGGTATACAGCCCAATAGTTGACCAAATGTAAATAAAAACATGGTATACAGCCCAGTAGTTGACCAAATGTAAATAAAAACATGGTATACAGCCCAATAGTTGACCAAATGTAAATAAAAACATGGTATCCAGCCCAGTAGTTGACCAAATGTAAATAAAAACATGGTATACAGCCCAATAGTTGACCAAATGTAAATAAAAACATGGTATACAGCCCAGTAGTTGACCAAATGTAAATAAAAACATGGTATACAGCCCAATAGTTGACCAAATGTAAATAAAAACATGGTATACAGCCCAATAGTTGACCAAATGTAAATAAAAACATGGTATCCAGCCCAGTAGTTGACCAAATGTAAATAAAAACATGGTATACAGCCCAATAGTTGACCAAATGTAAATAAAAACATGGTATACAGCCCAGTAGTTGACCAAATGTAAATAAAAACATGGTATACAGCCCAATAGTTGACCAAATGTAAATAAAAACATGGTATACAGCCCAGTAGTTGACCAAATGTAAATAAAAACATGGTATACAGCCCAATAGTTGACCAAATGTAAATAAAAACATGGTATACAGCCCAGTAGTTGACCAAATGTAAATAAAAACATGGTATACAGCCCAATAGTTGACCAAATGTAAATAAAAACATGGTATCAGCCCAGTAGTTGACCAAATGTAAATAAAAACATGGTATACAGCCCAATAGTTGACCAAATGTAAATAAAAACATGGTATACAGCCCAGTAGTTGACCAAATGTAAATAAAAACATGGTATACAGCCCAATAGTTGACCAAATGTAAATAAAAACATGGTATACAGCCCAATAGTTGACCAAATGTAAATAAAAACATGGTATACAGCCCAATAGTTGACCAAATGTAAATAAAAACATGGTATACAGCCCAATAGTTGACCAAATGTAAATAAAAACATGGTATACAGCCCAATAGTTGACCAAATGTAAATAAAAACATGGTATACAGCCCAATAGTTGACCAAATGTAAATAAAAACCAAAAGGTAATACCAAAAGATCAACAGCAAAATGCAACAGCCATAACAATTTTTCAAGTGAATAAAAGAAGAAAAACCTAATGTTGAAAACTGATTGTAACACAACTATCCTTGCCACACTGATACCAACCTGTTTGATCAGTTCTTCATATCAGATTATTTAGTCCACGCAGTGTCAAACACTTATCCGGACATCTTTTCATGAAATTTTTGGCAAAATATTAGAGCCAATTTTTCTTCTTGGCTCCACACCTATTTATGGAAATCTTCTTAACAAAACTATTCAATACAGCTTAATTTTAATGGGGGCCTTTCATTATTTTTAGAATATTAGCATTAGAGGGAATGGTTAATCTTGTAATGAATAAACCTTTACCATTAGTTTTTATCAATGCCAGTGTCAAAAGGGTTTGGTTTTTTTATGGACACACATATAAAGTTATGGGTGTTTGTCACGAATGACCAATTTCCCCCTATAAATTGTGAGCTGCGCATGGTGGTGTGTTTGGTGGTTGTGTTATTGTTATTATTTAGTCGTGCGAAAGCCTGCAAAAGGAAGTTGTTTTTGTTGACGTCATGAAAATGTGGAAGGTTAGAGAGTTGAGTGTATAGTGTGTTGTTGAAAAGAGGTTCAGTCATTTCTTGTGTAAAGGAGTTTATGAATCTGGGAGCAAGCAGTCTAGATATAAATTATTAAGACACTTGTGACGGTGTTTGTACATATAAATTTATGGGTGTGTGTACATAAAAATGTATGGGTGTGTGTACATATAAATTTATGGGTGTGTGTACATATTAATTTATGGGTGTGTGTACATATAAATTTATGGGTGTGTGTACATATAAATTTATGGGTGTGTGTACATATAAATTTATGGGTGTGTGTACATATAAATTTATGGGTGTGTGTACATATAAATTTATGGGTGTGTGTACATATAAATTTATGGGTGTGTGTACATATTAATTTATGGGTGTGTGTAAATATAAATTTATGGGTGTGTGTACATATGATTTTCCAAGTCAATTGATTGATCAGTGATCTTCTTCCTGAAATACTTTAATAACCATTTTTCTCAACAACTAATTATGATTAATTATCAATAGCTCAAGATGGTTGAAGTATTATGTTTATTTGCTTTCACTTTCACACTTAATTTTTTTAATGTTTATTTTCCTCAGTTACTTGAAGCCAGACAAAGACAAGAAGTCCAAGTACAAGACAACTATCAAGAAAAGAACCTTAAATCCAGAGTTTAATGAGGTTAGTTTGGTGTCTTGCTCTCTGTGGTGTAGAACATTGCCTTGGCGAATGATCCTGTTTGTGCCACAGCAACAACGCAGATGTGTCCTCAGTTTCAGCTGTGACAGAGAGATGCTAAGTGATGTCCATTCTTTATTTATTAATTTTCTTGTGGTGTAGACTGCGTTTCTAGAGTCTGTTTTTCTCCATGCTAAAGAATACCTGCACCAAAGTCTCCTTGGTTAGGCTTCTTTTCAATGATTTTTGTGACTGCTCTTGTTGTATTAGTTTTATTATGTACATGCCGTTGCTTTTAACAACTCTTTTAACTATTTGTATACCATTCAACTCATCATAATAACAGGGGGAATTTACAGATGCCAGTTCACTCACCATCAACATTCAAAACTCTAATAAAAATCCAAGATTAGATATAAACCACGGAAAAGTGTATGATGCAATAATCTTTTGTATGGACAAACATCTATGTCAACTTTCATGGCTCTAAACATAACACAGTATCTGACCTTGATACTATCTTTTCATCAGAGCAGAAATAAAAATTCAGCTGCTCTTGTAGTGCATGTATATTTATATTTATTTTTAAAAAAAGCATTTTATTCGTTAACATCATTTGACTGATCTTTAACTTATAATATCAAGCATCATTTTCCTTTTTATTACCTTTAATTAAATATGAAAATAGCATAAAAATTATGTGAAAGGTATATTTAATTTTATTTGTAAAGAAACTAATATGTACTTTAGTGCAGTGCTTCTCAAAGTGGTGGTCCGCAGACCGGTGCCGGTCCGTGGGCCATCCGCCGCCGGTCCGCAGAAGTTATAGAAAAAGGACAGAAAAAATTGTCAAATTGTCAGTGCATGGAAATGATAGTTCACCGGTCCCTGATGCAATAGAAAAAACTCCCGCCTGTCCGCCATACTAAAAAATTTGAGAAGCACTGGTTTAGGGCACTGATGGAATGTTTTAGTTATTAGTAACTACAGTTATTTCCCATATTTGCTAGATGAGGATTTTACTCATTGATTTTTTTATAACTTTTGAATTTTTTTTTCCCAAGGAATTCACTTATGAGATTCGACATAATGAGTTGGCCAAGAAGACTCTAGAGATCACAGTATGGGATAAGGACATTGGAAAAACAAATGATTTCATTGGTTTGTAAATCAATTAATAGTATTTTTTTTAAAATATCTTTTACAGAACTTGCTTACAGAGTGTGTTTAGATTTGTCTAAGTATCTTAAGTATCTTATTTACACTTCAATCTCTAAACAGCTTTGAATTAAAATATAATAATATCAGATTTATTTTTATTATACGCACCCACCTGCTGCTTGCAAGTTATTCAACAAAGCTAAGATGTGACATTAACTTATTTAATTTCCATTGAAATAATCAACTGCTCACTTTTAATCAACGGCACAACTAATAATTTGATCTTCATTTCAAGTTTATTTTTTACTATTCCAGGTGGAGTCCAGCTTGGCATTAACTCTAAAGGGGAACGACTGAAGCACTGGTTTGACACCTTGAAGAACCCGGACCGTGAATACAGACGTTGGCATGTCTTGTCTGCCGAGCTGACGCCAGAGGTTTAATTTAGAGCCTGAACTTGTCGTCATGTGATCAGTGGTAGATATTGTGAGTCTTGTGCACTGAGTTCTCATTCCTCACCTTTCCTTGAGTTCTAACAAGAAAAAGAAAGAAAAAATCATTTAAACAATTTTTCTCACTTTGTAGTTTTTACAGAGCTGAAATTTAATGACTTAATTTTTATTTTTTATTTCATTTAAAAAAAAATTCTTTTGCATCCTCATTCTTCAAAAATTTATTATTTCCTTTCATTAAAAACGGCAAACCTGAAAATATTACATTCTTTTGATAATTATTCTGTTATTTTTCTATATATAATTTTTCATGTTACCCCACTTTAGAATCTCCACCTCGGCATAACTTTCTTTAATTTTTGAGTTCTGAAAGTGGCTTTTATTAACCAATTTAATAGACTACAAAACAGCATTTTGTCATTAATGAAAATTGTGAAGTTTGATGGTAAATTTAACAAAAATTATTTTAGTGAAACGTATCAGCAAACATTACGTATAACTGCTTCAGCTGTTATTCTTGTAAGTCACCATAATTTGTTACTTTACAGACACTTGCTATTTTGTTGGTCAAAATTGACTTCCCTCGTCATTGTTATTGTTTGCTATTTTGTTATATTCATTATAAAATTCTATGTATCATCAAACCCTTCCTGTATCAATTCTACACCACATCAAGTTTTGCGTAACCCTTTCTCCATCCCTACTCTTTGTACCGCTGTACCAGGTATCGAATCTCCAACAGCAGCAGCAAAAACAAAATACTATAAATTTCCATTGTTTTCTTACTTGCCTATCTGTAGGGTTTAAAATAGTGTAAAATGTTTTCTGAAAACTGTAGATTTGCATGAACAACAATACAGTACTTAAAAAAATATACAATTTATAACATTAATGGTTTAAATCTGTGCAAAATTTGCTTTCTCGATGGGCCGAATTTTCATAAATGATCTCAACTGCACAGGGGCACAGGGTTGATTGGAATGCGCGTTCGGCTGGCATACTGATGGTCACGGGTTTGAAGCCATGTGAAGGCAGGGATTTTTTCCCGGGGCCAAGGGTGTCCCTGAGTCCACCCAGCTTCATATAAAGCATCTTTCACATAACAATAAATTAGATTTTCTTCGGATTTTAATGGCCTTCTCATATTGGAAGTTATAACAGATATTGTAATCATGGTTAACTGTCTTATGAGCTATTACCAAAAGAAACTGATTTATTATGGAAAGATCTTAAAATGAAACCAGGCTATGATCATTTTAAATTTAATGGGCCTACCAGTCCAAGACCAAATCCAATTTACAAATCAGATTGTTTCCTGTTTACGCCACTGAATAAAATGCACTGTCAGTTACGATTTCTTTAAAATTGTACCTTCTGTGTGAAAAGTCATACAGATTCCTATTTGGCTCTAGAATCCAAAATAAACAACACAGATTGACAAGGTTTAACAACTATTATCTTTCACAATAAATAAATATTTCATTTTTAAATAAGTGCATATAATGTTTTTAAGTTTTTCATTTAAGCTTCAAATTCTTGCTCTAATTAAATTGGGTTTTTTAAAATTCCATGATGAATAATTTTAAAAATACTTGATATGAATACCTGAGTATAAAATCACATGTGTTATCCTTACAAATCCTTGGCTGTGTTATCCTTACAAGTACAAATCTTTCGCTGTGTTATCCTGTATTATCCATTAAATAGACATTGATAAAGTCCTTAAGTCTTCCTCTTTCTTAATTTCTTAGCATATAAACAGAGTCTTAATTTTAAAACTTTGAATTTTTAACCTCATTTATTTATCTATTTAATGGCATCTCTTGGAGTAAGTTTTGTGTGTGTTTTTTTTTAAATTTTAACTTTTATATGAATATGAATAATATGAAAGATATTGCTTAACAAAGAGAAAGCATGCATGGCATTTTATAGTTGCATTGGCCTACTAAAATAATTAAAAAGGATGATTGTGACAGTTTTATGCACATTACATGAAATTTTAATAATTCTAAAGTTAACAATGTTTATAATGAGAAATAACAATGCAAATATTTTCATTGAATTGTTATTTTGCTTATATTTAAACTTGATAAAGCGATGGATATGTAAACAACTAAAACAATTAAAAATACTTTGATCAATAAAATCAATGTATCTTACTAGGTCAACGTAATTGCATGCTTTTAGTCTATTTTAAATACTGATCTTTACTTGGAAAAATGAAAGAGAAAGTAGAGAGGAATTATATGAATTTTTGAATATTTCTATGTTTTCTTATATAAAAAATGATTAGATGGTTGTTATTGTGGAACTCATTTTATTTTATGAATCCAATTTTTAGTTAAACAATTTGTTGAAAATTATGAAGTTTAGTTATGTCAGTTTTACTGCATGTATTGTTTTATTTCTCAAATTGAAATACAGTTTCCAAAATAATTAGAATGTAATTAATATTATATTTAAATAACTGTAAGGTATGATTTAATTAATACAATAGTGAAGTTATTAGAATCAGCTTTTTCAGCTAAATGTTTTTCAATTACAATTTTAATAAGACAAACTCACTTTCATTTCAGCCGGATGACTAGATGAGTAACTTAGTTCAACTCTAGTGCACAAGTAGATGAGTGGCATACAAGACTTGGACAAACTGACGATGGAGCCTATTGATGGAGATTTTTAATCTATCATTTATTTAAGATCATAGAATTTTAAAAGAAAAATTTAGTGTATGTTAAAATACTTTGTATCTTAATTTTAAAAAAATTAATTAAAATAATGTAATGAAATAAACTAGGCCACAATGAAAACTGTAGGTGTCTAATTATGACATGTGTCAAGGACGATGGGTTTCAAAGCTTTTATTTATTTTTATTTTAATCCAAGTTATAAATTTTTTTTTATTGTTACACTCTTCAATGTCTATAAAAGTCCAGCTTTAAATTATAATTTGATTTTAATGGCTCAGCCTGTTACAGTTTTACTGATGTGGTTTAGACTAAATTCAGACATAATTAAAGTAAAATTTGTTAAACTAATATTTTCCTACTTTTCAAGAATGTCTAAGGGAATTCTGCAAATAGAAAATTTCAATTTGAATTCATGACATGGGTACTATGACATTATGTTTCACTAAAACAAAGTTCTTTCCAATCAAAATAAAACCAATACACAAGTGAAAGATGTATTACTGATGTTTTGGACAAATATACATTTAAAAGATTACAAAATATTGTAATTTTTCTCATAATGTGATATCTCAAAATAGTATGGACACACTGGAAAAATCTAAATGACAGCATATGCTCTAGATTGATTCAGAATTTAATATAATTTAAACTTATGGAAAATTAGTGCAAGGCAGTTATTTGGATCTAGACATATAAAACATTTTTAAAATTTTTTAAAATAAATAGTATCACAATTTCAAAAATAAAATGCTCTACTTAATTCAATAAATATTTATGTTTAATCTGGTCACAAATAAAAATATTTGGCCAAATGTTAAGCCTCAAAATAATTGCCACAAAAATGAAATATAATAATAATTTCTACTTAATACAGATAAATCTGTGGTTTTTGTGTGGATTATTCCATGATTACCCTGAGCTTACAATTTCTGTTTTTAAAAAAACCCTTCATTTTGTTACATTTTTACAATGGCTTTAGACAGTTTTCAAATATTATTTGTTGTTTATAGATGATTTTAAATCTAACATGAATAGGTAACATTTGAATGCAAGTGAATTTTGAACATTATTGGATTTGTATTCCTTGAATTGTATATAGTCTAGTTACATAGGTTGACAGCCAACTAACTGGTTTAACTTTTCAATGTTTACCTTCTAACTCAGTCATAGGAGTTGTTTCAATTAATTCTAACATGTACATACACAATTTTATTGTTGTAATCAAAGCTGCAAAGTTGGGGAAACAAGCCAGGAATAGACATAATTTAACCCCAGATCACTGGCATGACTCTGGAAAATATCAATCTGACGTTGACTTGGCAGCCTTGGTTGGAATGCATAATAAACATTTGTTACACACTTTTCAATACTTAAGTGCCACTTAGATGATTAGTTTTTTTTTCCTTTTATGTATTCTATGATAGCTCATATTAGTAAATCTGGGAGGCTTCTGTTCCCACTTTTCTAAGTGCTTACACTAATCAGACCATCATTTTTTTTAAATTTCTTAGTGTGTTTTCATGTTGTTTGTGTCAGTATATTTGCTTCTATTTTAGTTTTAGTAATAAAAAAAATTATTTGCTTTAAAAAATTTAATACAAGAATTAATTGTGTGATGAAAACAATAAATTAACCTTTATTAATTGACTGATACAAAAGTAGACATTTAGGCTAATGTCATCATCAGTTTAAAAAATTTTTTTTTAAAAGTACACAAGTCACAAGTATTAAAATAAAAAATAATAATTAGGTAATGATTAAAAAAAAATAATATATATATCAGTTTCCTCTGTTTCAGGGATATAAAAATAATTCAAAATTGTGTATACGTAACAAGTTTTGAAATAATTGTAGAATTGCTACTCTTTGAAAACATTGGATTGGATAACAATCCTGAAGTAAAAGGAGATACATTATTCAGATTGAACGTTTTCCTATACTATTTTTTTTTAATGAGAGCATGTCTCTGATTTTTAAAAATGTAGATCTAACAAAATATTAAATTTAAAAAAAAATTTTTTTTAGAAAATATTTAGGATAGGTATATATAAAAATAAAAATTGGTTGCAGGCTAATATTAATTTTTTGCTGTGAAATTAATCCATTATCATGATTATCTCTATAATATACTACATCATTATTCTGCTTAATCCTAAGCTTTCTTTCATTCAACTAGATGTCATCATTTTTTTTCAAAGTGATAATAAAACTATACACTGTGTAAGAATATAAAAACTAATACTTTATTTTCAAATACATTTTTATCTGTTAAATGTATAATCACTTTAAAATAATTTTTAATAGTTTTATTAGTAGGTGCTTAGTTTGTGAATGGGTCATTCAGAATTGAAAGTGACACAAACGATGCCTCCAGGGTCCATTGCTTAATCAAATGAACGTTTTCTTCAAGAACTTTAAAAGTTAATTTAGAGAATATAAAATAATAAACAAACAAAAAACCCAACAAAAATGCATTTGCATACTCATGAAGAAATACAATATAAAAATTAGGCCCAGAGATATTTTAATGCATTAGTTTATGTGTCTCACTGGTTCATGTCCAAGTAATAATGTACAACATTGTTAAATTTAGTTAACAATATTTGATTTTAACTTTAAGCTAATGTAAATTTTATTCTATTCATGTTTTTAAAACTATTCGTGTTGATAAATTAGCTGTGATGAAATTTTGATTTTTTACTGAATCCATATTCTGTGACAATTAAAAATGTTTAAGTTTTGTTAAACCAAAAGACAACGTCTTGTTCACCATAGAAGCTGACTAGCTGAAAAATTCATTGAATAGTGAATTAAATATAAAAATGCTATTGTTGATTGTTGTGGACCTTATTCTGGAGGTGTTGTGAAGTATTTACTGCATCATTTTTTCATATTTCTTTTTTTTCTTCTCTTTATTATCAATATTATTTCGATAAGAATTGAAATTGTAATATGTAACTTAAAAGTTTTTACTTATTATTTAAAGCCATAATTGTCTTTTTTAAAACAAACAATGAAATATTATAAATGTCAAAAAATGCTTGTTAATTAGATGTAGATATTGATTGCCTCTAGAGTAAGAGCTACCTCTTCATTATTGTAAATCTCTAGCTAAGTGTGATCAGGATATCTTCAATTGATTTGAGCTGGTAACTTTGTGACTTTAAATTTTATTCATACTTTTTAATTACCTTCTACATCTAGAAATGTAATCTTGAAATGCAGTTGAATAATTAAATAAATTATTTACATTTCAGTGTTGCATTTGTTTCATTTAAGAACATGTTGTATAGTGATAGACACACATTTACTTTAACCCTTCCACATGGTTCATTCTTGTAGCAAAACATTTGATGTTCATATTAACAAGATGTGCTATGGTTTTAATGAAACAGACTCCTCTTGAGTTGTTGGGCAGGGAAACTTGATATTGTGGTAAAACAACGTTGAAGATAAATCCTATGGGTCTCGTGTTACGAGTCTCAGTAAAGGACCTGTTCCCGGGTCCTAAGGGTGCCCCTGAGTCCACCCAGCTTCGATGGGTACCCGACACGACTTGTAGAAAATTAAGCAACTGGGCTTTGTGCTAGCCATACATTACCCAAGTATGCAGTGGTGTTGAGACCAATGTTCCCTTTAAACTGCGCGGCCGCGCAGCTATCTGACAGACGCCCGGCAGCAGTTCGGACTTACTGCGCAGCAAATTTGGTAAAATATTGCACAAAAAATGAACACTGTGCAACTTTGCACACGAGCTTTTTAATTAGCACACTGACCAACGAACCTTAGAGGGAACATTGGTTGAGACCCACTGACTCATCATTCAGCCTGGCTAACTGGTCATGCATGCCCTCACATCACGTGTGCAAAGCCCCCCTTGCCCCTCATTCTATAACAATAACGGGGACCTTGGACCATTGCAGGAACCAATCATGAAGCAAGGTTAGGGAAGTTTGGCTTGGGGTCAGCGTCATATGGCACCACTAGAAATAACGGAGTTGAGAGGCCTCCTTCCTCTCACTCACTCCAGAAGATGTTTAGTTTAGAGTCAGGGAGCCTGGTTGGTATAGATAGAAGGGTTAAGTTTGTTGGCATTGTCTATATGAGCCAGTAACATTTTTTTTTAGCAGGGTCGTAATTCGTAATACTGTCATATCTTGCAAAATGGAGTGACATTTGCTTTTAATAGTTAACATGTCTGTTGCAACATGGACTATTTACTACAAGGATTTAAAGAGGATGTCAGTGTCGCCAGTGTAAAACTGATTTCCCTATTTTATAATATCAATATCCGTTAGTTATAAAAAAAAAGTTATTGGTGCTATAAATCAGCTACAACACTCTAATGGATATTAATATCCGCTACAAATTGGTGTTTTAAATCTTGAATGGTTATATCACGTCTTTTGTTAATGTTATGCCAAAAATAACTTATTAATTCAATTTATTCTTCTCCTTAGTCTTAGTTAACTCAATTTCAAATACTCAAATTACTCAATACTCTGATCATTATAATTTTAAATTAGTATGGCCCCCTGTAAATACAGTAAATGGTTGAGGTTTTGTTAATACTGCCGTGAAGACAAAATCTAAATTCTTATCGCTTGATTTCTTTATTCATGATTTATTGTTCGCTTTCCGCAACTATATGTGAAACTCATATAAGTATAAGATAAGCAACTAAAACATGAATTGAAAAAAAAATGTATTCCCAAGCGGGGAATCGAACCCCGGCCGCCGCGGTGAGAGCGCGGAATCCTAACCACTAGACCACTTGGGAGACATGGTAATGTCAACTGTAAACTATAATTATATTATATAATAAGAAATAATCCTTTGCATCAACTGTTACACTTTATTTTAAATAACTGGGTTAAAATTCAATGCCGAAACTAGAAATATTTTTTAATTATTTTTTTTTAATTTGCTGTACGTGTTTTATATGTGACTGATATCATACGAGATCTCTTTTGTTATACTTTTTGAACATTTAAACTTATGGCCAAATTACTATATACAAGACAATTCTCTTATTTTTTTACACTTATCTCATAAAATTATGAATTTTTTAAAATTTCAATGTTATTTACTAAAATTCATGTGCTGTTTGGTTTATTTCAAATATGATTTCATTCATATAAGACATTGAATTTATCTTATCTTATCTTTCACGGACGCTCCTTCAATACAGAAGTTTATAATGATTGTGTCTTAGGCTACGTTTATAGAGGCGGCGGGTAGGCGGGTTGCCGCGAGCTGGTAGAAAACCGCGCCTAATCACTCGCGCGGTTGGTGTTTATAGTAAAAGCGTGAAAAAGCCAGACGACACGCAGTGAACTACGTCACCAAGCTCACAGGTGTGGTTGATTCCAGGAAATATTTGTAAACATAACCTTGAACTAGAAATATCTATGGACTATTAACAAGTGTGTCAGTGTGAATTATAAATAAAGGAACTTAAGTTGTATCCATTCATGGTGTGAAGAGTTTGATAATTGCAATTTTTTGGAAATGGACAAAAGACAAGATATTTTTGCAGCAATACAAATTAAAAGTCAAGAAAAAAGGCAAGGTTTGAGAAACCAGAGTTTGCCAAACCAAGGCAACAGACAAACTATTTGCTGGTAATGTAACAAGCCAGGACATATGGTAATGCAGTGTTACCACAATAAAGGACAACCAATTAGGGTGTCACCTAATGGCAGCCCTTTAAGAAAGAAAACAGAAGAAAGCTCAAGACAAGATCACTTTGAAAACAAAGGTAGACAAGCATGGAGAGAAAAATATAATCATAATTCCAGACATAGAGATTATGATGAAAGTAGACAATCATGGAGAGACAGATATAATCACAATTCCATATATAGAGATTATAATCAAAGCAGAAGATCATGGAGAGGCAGATATAGTTTTGATTCCAGAATAAGAAATTTTGATAAGCCATGGAGAAAGAATGAAAACCAAGACATGAATGATAGAAAAATAATAAAGTTGAATCGAGCACAAATAGAAACTAGTGACACTGTAGCCACTATTGACAATCACATATATGATAAAAGGAATGAAGACCATAATAGCAGAGACAAAGATGGTACTAGTGAGTCTGAAATCATTCGTGTGAAATCATCTGAAGTAGGAACAACAATTGGTTGTGTATTAAGCAGAATGAAAGACCTAGATAAAAACAATGATTTTCAGATAAAGCTTTCTACTGACAGTGACTCATCTGGTCGAAATTCTATTGAATTATCTGGAAGCAAAAATGATATCTCAAAAGCTAAACGACTTATTCAAGATGCTGAAATTAATATTGTGAATGGACATAATCGAAGTCATGGTTGGTGAATTATTGAACATTTAACAGTCTGAAGAAACATTCAAAGCCCATCTGTTTGAATTCACAGTCCGGCGCGGCAACGCGGAACAAGAACTAGCAACTAGTTCTGGTAATTACCCGCGACGGTGGGCAAATCTGTCGCCTCGAGACACCCGCTTCCTCTATGAACACCTGCAAAGCAAAATAGAAACATTCCTCGCGCGAGTTCGCGCGGGTCGACTCGCGCGTGCGATTTCCCGAAACCCGCCGCCTCTATAAATGCTAGCTTACGCTTATCCATGGTTGTATAGGGGACCGTCCATAAATGACGTCACGCGATTTTGGCCGATATTTCACCCCCCCCCCTTCACAAAATCTTAGACCCCCCTCCAATATGACGCCACAAAGCTTTGACACCCCACACACACAAAAGCTGTATTTTCTATTTGAAAAAGAGCATTTTCATATCACTTTTTTGTCATTTAAGTATGTTTTTAGTGTAAGGTTGCACTCTAATATCGAAACACGCGTGAAGCCAAGTAAACGCGGTGGTCGAGTGGCAGCGCACTGGACGGTCGTACCGATGGTCACGGGTTCGAATCCGTGTGAAGGCAAGGGCTTGTTCCCGGGGCCTAGGCCGTCCCTGAGTCACCCCGCTCCGAATGGGTACCTAACAATTGTAGTGTTAGGCGAATTTATGATATAAAAAACAGGGTATTAGTAGGCCTGACAAGACGTAACACAACAGCGAACGTTTCGGCAAAGAGCCTTCCTCAACGGACAAATAGTACACACATGAAAAGAAAAACACGGAATAATAATAGAAAAACACTTAGCAGTAGGGATCCCTACTGGACTGCTTGGATTTCACCGCAGCTAAGTGTTTTTCTATTATTATTCCGTGTTTTTCTTTTCATGTGTGTACTATTTGTCCGTTGAGGAAGGCTCTTTGCCGAAACGTTCGCTGTTGTGTTACGTCTTGTCAGGCCTACTAATACCCTGTTTTTTATATCATAAATGTACCTATTTAAAAGCCTGATTGCAGTCTCACCCCTATTACTTTAGTGTTAGGCGGCTGGGTAATGCGTGGAACCCTCAAAGCCGTGGCCTGTGAACGCTGCATCACCTGCCAACAGATCATCTGTCATGGTCTGTGGACGCAACTATCTTCTGCATAGAAGGAGCGTCTGTATAGATAAGATAAGAGAAATAAATTGAAAGAAATCAAATATTTATGTCGAACTTTCATTTAAAGTTGTGAGTTTTGATGTGACGTCACATTTCTCAAACACCCCCCCTCAGCCCTCGTCACGCATCGTCACAAATGTGTGGTCACCCGTCGCCCCTCCCCCCTAGGTGCGTGACGTCATTAATGGACGGCCCCTAGTCTTGAAATTTTATTAAAGTTTTAAATATTGATAGTGTTATAATTTTCCTGTTTCGATCAGGAAAAAATTCCATGTCCGAATTAGAGATGGGGAGAGCGAGAATTTGTGTTTGTTCTTGAATACGGTATAGAAAACTGTTTTTATCCCTCTGTCTATCTGAGGATTGTCTTAGGTAGTTTTTGTAGTGTATTTCAAGTAAGAATTAATTATGTATATGCACATTCTTAAAATGCAGTACTGAGGATGAGGAGAAGTAGGAAGTTTGCCTACTTTTACCGCTTACTTTTTTGCATTCGCCAAAGTAAGGAAACATTAAACATTGTTATTTTTTTACCACGTTTTTATTAACTTGCTTTCGTGTCTGTCCGCAATTTTTCAAATTTGCCAACGCAAAATTAAACCACTTTTGATGGTCATAGAGAGCTCAAAATTTGACCACAGATAGATCTTGGATGACAATGCATTGTTTCAAAATTTCAAATCGATTGATTGTACCGTAATTAAATTATTGCATATTTTAGTTTATCTCTATATAAGCATCTCTTATCCGTCTGATTTTTCTTTTCACATGCCAACTCAGTTAACCCGTGACCTCATCCCCGTGGTATTAACACGTTGGGCGGCGCTTATGAGGTGTTTGGTAAAATAAATAGAGGTAAACAAAAAAGATTGTTTAAATGGGAGTTAAATCATTGAAGAAAATTGAATAAGAAAGCAATCTTAATATAAATTAGTGTAGTGTTTTCAATTGATAAGCGTTGGTGTTTGTCCATATGTTTGTGTTTGTTTGTTTTGGGTCTAAAATTCCTCACCTCCACGCGGTTAGACCTGACAATCCATAACATATGGAAACCATGTAGGCAATTTTGTATTTAATGCATTTTCTTATGTACAATAAAAGTAATATATACTCTATGATTTTACCCATAGACCAAAAAGAGTAAAATAAATAAAGGTAAAAAAGGATTTTTTTAAATGTGGGGTGGGTGTTTGGAATAAAAATTAAAGATTAATAATTTAGAAGGCAAACGAGAGATGTATCAGTTATAAGTGAGAGAATGAGTGAACTGCATATGTTAAACCTCATAAGCGCCCGCCCCACGTTTTTAGTTATGAAGGTATGTAGCTATTCAACTTAGAAGTTTTAAATTATTTTATTCTTTTTAGTCCAATTATAAAAACGTGGTTTTAAAAAAATCATTTTTTACCTTTATTTATCTTATCTTATCTATACAGACGCTCCTTGACCATCGGTACGACAGTCCAGTGCGCTGCCACTCGACCACCGCGTCCCGCGTCTATTTATTAGACCTAACTATCATCCCGTTTTTTTAAATTGTGTTATTGATTTAACAACAACAACAAACAACAAAAAACCCCACTTAACTTGCACTTTATTATTATCTGCAAATAATGGAGATTTAGCTTAAGTTGGTGGGGCCAGGGCAAGTTAATAAATCCCAAGCCTGTAAATTAGTGTAAACAGAATGCCGAATGATCAACGGAATATCAGCCGTTCTTATGAAAGGGTAGTTACTCTATTTTGCATCTACTGAGTCGTGAATGTCAACAAATACATGCGGTAAACTTGGCTATTCATTTTTGCTATCCTCTCAAATATTAGTCAGTCAAATTAATTATATTTTTCTCGCAAAAAAAAGAAACAATCGACATTCTTCGGTAATCCTGCAGTTTCTACACGTATATTATTTCACAGCGAAATTTAATTTTCGCATGAGAACTTACGTAATTTAATTAATTAAATTTAATGCATATAAGTATAAGTTATAATAATAATTAATATCAATTAATAATTCATATTATGTATTTTAGCTATTATATTGCTAATTTGTATTAATTTCTAAGGCTTTTTGGTAATCCCTTATTTTAGCGCATTTAAAATTTTTAGAACAAAATAACTTACTTTTACTAATTTAAACACTTAAACTTAAATCAGAAATAAAAAAGTAATAAATGCTTTACAATTAGTTTTTTGTGTGTTTTGTTGAGTTTAAAAGGGTTTTTAAATTTAAAAAGGGTTTTTAAATTTAAAAAGGGTTTTTAAAATCAGACTTCCAACAACAATGGCGCTGTAAGTCACAGAAGATACGTGAAATATACAAATTATTATTTCGTACAAATTGTAAAATACTACTTTTATTTCAACAAACAAATAATATTTTAATTTTAAAATAGATTTATAATACTAATTAATAAGGTAAATTTAAACATATTTTTTTAATGACTTGAAATATAAAATGCTCTAAAATAAGGGATTACCAGGCTTTTTTTCGGCCCTTGAAGTTACATAATCGAAGTAGGATACATCCATTTTGTTTTTATAGCACACTACTTGCCCTGTTGTCACAGTATCAGTAACACAGTAATGTCAGTAAGATGCCAAATGAAATTTTCTCACTAAAAAACAAACAAATTAAGAATCAAACATCTAGATACGAAATTAAAAATGAAATTGTCTTTAAAATATTTATTTATCTTCTAAGCACATTAAAATAGATGAATAATACTTTTTAAAAAACATCTTCAGTCAGTAAATTTATTTTAGCAAGGGTCGTTCCAGGTAAAAAAATATCTGGCAAGTAATTAATGAATTTAATGTTATGCTTAACTTGAATTTAATTGAAAAATCAACCTGTACTGCATTGTCAGTTAAATTAAAAAAACATGTTTTTGTGCCTCCCCCCCCCCTGGAAAATTTCCTAGCAACGTCCATGTCTGTAATATGTAAGATAGGATAATATTAGTTAAGATATTATATAAGATTAGATAATATTCTGAATGACAAAGCACCTCGTTGAAAAACTTGGATTTGCTAGATCCGACACCAATTTCCAATAAAGATTTAAGTAAACTGTCTTTGCTCAATGGAGTCCTAAGTGCCTGCTGTCACCAACACAACTTCAAGCTGCAAAATAACAAAAGTCTAAAGAAATTTGTATGAGTGGGTCACTCCAATATAAGAATAACACATCAAAATTTCTGGTAATAATTTCCGTACTTTCTAGCCACTTTAAACAGTGACAGCATCAAGAAATAAAATCAATCAGTTTTCTCCACACTTAAACCAGCCTCACGAGTTCTGTAGTCCATACAAATAATATTAGCTCAGCCCTTACTTTCGTTTATGAACAAAACTAATAAACCCAATTTATTCCACATTCTTGTGTACACCAATTCCCAGCATGCACCAGCCTAATAACTCATCAATTGACACACATCACAACACAATATATGTTTTAGTATTAAGTTATTAGCTGAGCTACTTAATTGTAAATAGCTCTAATGTTAATTTCTATATTTCTTTCCGCAGATAGACTTATATACGTCTAACCTCAAAAAAATGCTTTCCCAATCAACCAAATCATCCTGGTCAGTTTATATGACTTTTCAAAAGTTTCAAAAAGTTGTTAAGCCAAACTGGTTGTCTGCTGTATCACCAATGAGAACCAGCACCAGGAGGTAATCTTAAATTTTAACTGCTGCGGTCAGTTTTTTTGAAGTGAGATATGTAATATTGCTAAATAACTTTAATTTCAAATTAAAAATTTTTTATGTTGATTCTGTTATATCAAAACTTAAAATTCTACTTTACAATCTTTCATTGAAATATTATAGGTCCCTTATGATTTAATTTTGGTCAACAGATTTAATAACCAAAATTCAAATGATGGTTTCGATGTGATTGTTGTGGGGGGCGGTCATGCTGGCACGGAGGCAGCGTGTGCTGCTGCGAGAATGGGGGCAAAGACACTCTTGGTTACGCACAAGCTCAACACCATAGGTAAATTTATATGCTGTAAGATAATAGATTTGAGAGTATTTATAAAAGGTTGGATGGAATGGAAGTACATGTAATTTAAACCTGAATGAAAGCTGAAATTCTTTTTAAAAATGTAATTCTTTATCTCAGGTGAAATGTCATGTAATCCGTCATTTGGCGGAATAGGTAAAGGTCACCTTATGAAGGAAATTGATGCCCTTGATGGAGTTTGTGCGAGAATTTGTGGTGAGTAGAAAAATAACTTTAAAGAGGATTTAAGATAATCTGCTACTCAAACGGAAAATAAAATTCCACACTCAAAACTAAATTACTAATTGAATTCCATGTCAATTAGGACACAGCATTCTGATATTTGATATTTGGCATAAAATTTGGTGGTATTTTTATATCATGCATTTCAGTTTTATGGATTAATTTTTAGTAAGTTGTTTAGTGTGATACCAGGCCATCTTGAATTAAGATTTAATTTCCGGTCTGACAATCAGAGATATTTTTACTGATAAAATTAGCTTGTGTGTACCATCCATGATTAGCTTGTGTGTACCATCTGTGTTTTGTTTTGAACTTACTGGGTACTGTGCTATAAATAAGTTCTTAAACTTGATCATTGATAGTATTATTATGGATTTGTTATTATGTTATCTTGCCTGTTACAGACGCTCCTGCTATACAGAAGATTATGATTATCTATTGTTATTTATTAGCCTGAACACACAAAAGCAGACAAAATGCCAATGTGCCCACTTTGTACATGTCTACCTGTGACAGCAGCCCATCACCACTTTCACTTTCTAACACATGAAGACTCACGTAAATACCTGACCACATTAACACCTTGTAAACCAACAAAGAACAAGTGCATAGACTTTGTTAATTCTTTACCAAGGCCACAGGCCAAAGGTTGTCCTAATGGCCTCATGATCTAAAATCTAAATGATGTAAATAACTCAAATTGTTTAATAGTCTTCGTCTGAATGCCATCAGTGTCATCCACAGCGCTAATAAACTTAAACTTTGTTCAACACTAAAATCCATTTCTATTACCACTTTTGCTCTCCTGACCTTTAAATGTACAGTAGTGTTAAAATTATTAAAAAATACCTTTAAAATAAATTTCCAAACATTTTTTATATTGAAATTCTCTTAATGCCTGCCTCTTCTTCTTTATTCTTGTAGATACAACAGAAGTATAGTACAAAATCTTAATATTTCCCTTATTTTCTCTATACTTGTAGATAAATCAGGAGTGCAGTACAAGATTTTAAACAGAAGAAAAGGTCCAGCTGTCTGGGTGAGTTTGTTCAGTTTTTTTATGTTAGTTATGTTAGCGTCATTTGATGATTCATTTATTGAGAAGATTTCTCACGTAACTGTGAGGCAGTGACTACTAAACTTTTTTAATTGATTTGCCCTTAAATAATTCATAATGTATATATATTACTGTTACATCTATAACTCTTATAAATCTATAACTCTTATATCTTGCCTTGAACTATCCCTTAACCCGTTGTTGGGGCACCATCGTGAACTGCACACTATCTCACGTCATTTGTCCCTGTCCTGTGCTGCCTTTTGAGAGTCGCTGAATGACAGGCCGGTCCACTCCTTGATATCGTCTTCCCATCTCTTCCTTTGTCTGCCTCTTTTCCTTCCTCCCTGGACTGTGCCTTGCAATATAGTCTTTGCGAGACCTCCAGATCTTGCCACGTGTCACATAAGCAAGGAATTTGAATAAAAGTGTTTTACTAATTATGATAAGCCAATGTGAATCTGTTGACCATGGGCCTAATGTTACCAATTTTGATAAGTGTATGTTAATCTGTTGACCAGGGCCCTAGAGCACAGATTGACAGAGATCTCTACAGACGTAATGTCCAAGCCGAAGTCTTCTCAACCCCCAATCTCACAGTCAGGGCTGCAGCAGTGGAGGATTTGATTACAGCTGAAGTGCCCTCCCTTGAAGATCACGGCACTGTCTTGGCATGTCGGGGTGTTGTATTAGGCAAGTCTTTGCTTGTGGAGACTGACCATCATGTTTGTATCTGCAATCATTACATACACTCACACTGATGTCCTTGAACTAAGTCTGTTTTAAATCTTTGTCTCTTCGCTGAGTACAAATCTATTTTTCTGGACTCTTTTCTTGTATTCTTATTTTTTTGTTTTAGGCAATGACAGGCTTTTTTAACATTGACATTTTAATAATATTGGTGAATGCCAAATTTACTGATTGTCCATTTAAACACTAGCACGCCATGCAATATTTACTGAATGTCAGTTCTAACACCAACACGCCATGCAATATTTACTGAATGTCAGTTCTAACACCAACACGCCATGCAATATTTACTGAATGTCAGTTCTAACACCAACACGCCATGCAATATTTACTGAATGTCAGTTCTAACACCAACACGCCATGCAATATTTACTGAATGTCAGTTCTAACACCAACACGCCATGCAATATTTACTGAATGTCAGTTCTAACACCAACACGCCATGCAATATTTACTGAATGTCAGTTCTAACACCAGCACGCCATGCAATATTTACTGAATGTCAGTTCTAACTCTAGCTTGCCATGCCCAAGAAACTATGCAGCTGTTCTGTAAACTATTATCTTTTATGCTTATTGTAGATTCTGGTGATGTGATTCCTGCCAAGACAGTGGTTCTCACAACAGGAACATTCTTGAGAGGCTCCATCAACATTGGATTGACACAACGGCCTGCGGGGAGAATCGGAGATGAACCTGCCGTTGGACTGGCTAAAACAATACAAAAAGCTGGCTTCACCATGGGGAGACTAAAGACAGGTAAAATTGAGTTTAAGAAATACTGCCTCATGATCTTTAAGGGATACTTAAAGCAATTTCAATTGAAATTGAAATCAGCGGCTAAGTCCTCATGAAATAAAATTAGGACATCCATGATCTCATGAAATAAAAGTAGGACATTCATAACCTCATGAAATAAAATTAGGACATTCATAACCTCATGAAATAAAATTAGGACATTCATAACCTCATGAAATAAAATTAGGACATTCATGACCGCATGAAAAAAAATTAAGACATTCATGACCTCATGAAATAAAATTAGGACATTCATGACCTCATGAAATAAAATTAGGAGATTCATAACCTCTTGAAATAAAATTAGGACATTCATGATCTCATGATTTCAAACCTGGATCTAAATCAGGTGGTCATCAGACTTGAAAGTGAAACTCATCATTTCATTCATCATGTCCTGTCAAATTTGTTGTTTGTGGGAAAAAAGGTTTGCACAAGACATGTTGAGATATTTGCATGGCAGCACAGCTTAGAAGGAGCATTGGCTGTGTCCACTTGAGTGGTCAATGAAACCTGGTGTGTTCATCTCATTAATAAACCTGGTGTGTTCATCTCATTAATAAACCTGGTGTGTTCATCTCATTAATAAACCTGGTGTGTTCATCTCATTAATAAACCTGGTGTGTTCATATCATTAATAAACGTGGTGTGTTCATCTCATTAATAAACCTGGTGTGTTCATCTCATTAATAAACCTGGTGTGTTCATCTCATTAATAAACCTGGTGTGTTCATCTCATTAATAAACCTGGTGTGTTCATCTCATTAATAAACCTGGTGTGTTCATATCATTAATAAACGTGGTGTGTTCATCTCATTAATAAACCTGGTGTGTTCATCTCATTAATAAACCTGGTGTGTTCATCTCATTAATAAACCTGGTGTGTTCATCTCATTAATAAACCTGGTGTGTTCATCTCATTAATAAACCTGGTGTGTTCATATCATTAATAAACGTGGTGTGTTCATCTCATTAATAAACCTGGTGTGTTCATCTCATTAATAAATCTTGTGTGTTCATCTCATTAATAAATGTGGTGTGTTCATCTCTTTAATAAACCTGGTGTGTTCATCTCATTAATAAACCTGGTGTGTTCATCTCATTAATAAACCTGGTGTGTTCATCTCATTAATAAACCTGGTGTGTTCATCTCATTAATAAACGTGGTGTGTTCATCTCATTGATAAACGTGGTGTGTTCATCTCATTAATAAACCTGGTGTGTTCATCTCATTAATAAATCTGGTGTGTTCATCTCATTAATAAACCTGGTGTGTTCATCTCATTAATAAACCTGGTGTGTTCATCTCATTAATAAACGTTTTGTGTTCATCTCATTAATAAACCTGGTGTGTTCATCTCATTAATAAACCTGGTGTGTTCATCTCATTAATAAACCTGGTGTGTTCATCTCATTAATAAACCTGGTGTGTTCATCTCATTAATAAACGTGGTGTGTTCATCTCATTGATAAACGTGGTGTGTTCATCTCATTAATAAACCTGGTGTGTTCATCTCATTAATAAATCTGGTGTGTTCATCTCATTAATAAACCTGGTGTGTTCATCTCATTAATAAACCTGGTGTGTTCATCTCATTAATAAACGTGGTGTGTTCATCTCATTAATAAACCTGGTGTGTTCATCTCATTAATAAACCTGGTGTGTTCATCTCATTAATAAACCTGGTGTGTTCATCTCATTAATAAACGTGGTGTGTTCATCTCATTGATAAACGTGGTGTGTTCATCTCATTGATAAACGTGGTGTGTTCATCTCATTAATTTGTTCATGCTGAAGGTTGATGCAATGGTTTAAATTAGTGATTTTTTGTTGTTAATTTTGGGGATGTTGTTGCTAATGTTATTGTGGATGTTGTTGCCGATGTTAATGGGGATGTTGATGTGGACATTGTTGTTTATGTTGTTGTTGTTGTTTTTGCTTATGTACCAATATCAGCCATAAATGACTTTGTTTACTGTGGTTGCCAGGCACCCCACCAAGGCTGGACAAGAACTCCATTGACTACAGTAAAACAGAAGAGAAGAAAGGAGATGAGTGTCCTATGCCGTTTTCCTTCATCAATGAATCCGTTTGGATCAAGGTATTAACATAGGATTATTTGTGTGTTGAAAACAATTGTTTGTACTTGTTATAGAGTCACATCTGTTAGCATTGGTCTTGTTTTAATGTAACATCTATATCCATTAGTATTTGTATTGTTTTAATGTAACATCTATATCCATTAGTATTTGTATTGTTTTAATGTAACATCTATATCCATTAGTATTTGTATTGTTTTAATGTAACATCTATATCCATTAGTATTTGTATTGTTTTAATGTAACATCTATATCCATTAGTATTTGAATTGTTTGATTGTAACATCTATATCCATTAGTATTTGTATTGTTTGATTGTAACATCTATATCCATTAGTATTTGTATTGTTTGATTGTAACATCTATATCCATTAGTATTTGTATTGTTTTAATGTAACATCTATATCCATTAGTATTTGTATTGTTTTAATGTAACATCTATATCCATTAGTATTTGTATTGTTTGATTGTAACATATATATCCATTAGTATTTGTATTGTTTTAATGTAACATCTATATCCATTAGTATTTGTATTGTTTGATTGTAACATCTATATCCATTAGTATTTGTATTGTTTTAATGTAACATCTATATCCATTAGTATTTGTATTGTTTTAATGTAACATCTATATCCATTAGTATTTGTATTGTTTTAATGTAACATCTATATCCATTAGTATTTGTATTGTTTTAATGTAACATCTATATCCATTAGTATTTGTATTGTTTTAATGTAACATCTATATCCATTAGTATTTGTATTGTTTTAATGTAACATCTATATCCATTAGTATTTGAATTGTTTGATTGTAACATCTATATCCATTAGTATTTGTATTGTTTGATTGTAACATCTATATCCATTAGTATTTGTATTGTTTGATTGTAACATCTATATCCATTAGTATTTGTATTGTTTTAATGTAACATCTATATCCATTAGTATTTGTATTGTTTTAATGTAACATCTATATCCATTAGTATTTGTATTGTTTGATTGTAACATATATATCCATTAGTATTTGTATTGTTTTAATGTAACATCTATATCCATTAGTATTTGTATTGTTTGATTGTAACATCTATATCCATTAGTATTTGTATTGTTTTAATGTAACATCTATATCCATTAGTATTTGTATTGTTTTAATGTAACATCTATATCCATTAGTATTTGTATTGTTTTAATGTAACATCTATATCCATTAGTATTTGTATTGTTTGATTGTAACATCTATATCCATTAGTATTTGTATTGTTTGATTGTAACATCTATATCCATTAGTATTTGTATTGTTTGATTGTAACATCTATATCCATTAGAGTCAGTCTTGTTTCATTGTAGCTAAGAGAGATTTGTTTTGTATTTAGAAACTAATTTATCTTAGTTTAGAGACTACTTTAGAAAGACACAATTGAGTTATATGAGAATACATTTTTTTAAAAATTTGGTTAAATTGAATAAACATATTATGATGAATGTATAATGAATTATTAAACATTAAATAATTTCTTCATTTTAATGCCATTTAACTTGTCTTTGATTGAAAGTTAATTTTTTAAAATGTTATATCTTTATTTTTAATATTTAGCTTGTTTATATGTGCGGTTGATTCTGGATTCTAAGCAGATATTTTAGCTGTGTATTTTTTCATCAGCCTTCATTTTGATAGACCATCTTCCAGTACTGAGCCTTCAAATTTCTGATGACCTGTCATTTGACCACAGGTTTTGATGACCTGTCATTTGACCAGTTTCTGTTGACCTGTCATTTGACCACAGGTTCTGATGACCTGTCATTTGACCACAGGTTTTGATGACCTGTCATTCAACCACGTTTCTCATGACCTGACATTTGACCACAGGTTTGGATGACCTGTCATTTGACTATAGGCTTTGATGACCTGTCATTTGACCACAGGTTCTGTTGACCTTTCATTTGACCATAGTTTCAAATGTTTTATAATAATGGAAATCTGCCGAGTGGCTCACATAAATTATGGCATTGACATGGGGACTGGACACTATGACGTCTAGTTTAAGTGCATTTTCCTTTTCTTTTTTGCTGACAGCCGGAAGATCAGCTGTCATGTTACATGACGAAAACGACAGAGGAAGTGGCCAATATCGTCAGGGCGACACTCCATCTGAACAGGCACGTACAGGAGGAGATCAATGGACCGCGGTGAGTCAGATCTTTTGGGAGTGTTTGAGTTAGGGGGGGGGAGTCTTGGTGGTGACACGTGTGCCCCTGAGCATGTGTGGGGTAGCTGTTAAGATGTACGTTTACACCTGGGAATGGGGAATAGACACCTGTCTAACATACACAACTACACTGCCATCTGTCAGATCAGCTCAATCCGTCACTATCTAACAGTTAGTGCAAAGAAAACTCTAGTCTGTGCTCTTGCTCTCTCTCATCTTGATTATTGCAATTCTCTTCTTTCAGGTTCAATGAAACAATACATCGAAAAAATACAAAAAGTTCAAACTTCAGCTGCCTGGCTATTTCTTAAGGCAAAAAAAAACCCAACACCTTATCACTCTTTCACTTCATTCACTTTATTGCCTCCCTTTACAAGCATGCATTGATTGCAAACTGTTCGTTCTCTGCCACAACTTCTTTTCTGACTCATGCCCTTCCTATCTCACTGAACTTCTCTCAGTCTACTCACACACTTATGATTATGTCATTATATTTTTTGTCATTAGGGTATGAATTTTTTTAATTGAATGAATTATAAATATATCTGTTTATATTTTTATGTGAAGCTCTGTGAGCGAAGCTGCTTGCTGGGGTACTCTGCTATATAAATGATCAAATTATTATTATTAACTAAAGGGAAGATTTATCTTCTATCGACAAGAAGAAATACTAAAAGTTTTTTTTTCTTTCCCAGTCTTAGAAGTTCCTTATTGAATGAATTTAGATTTAATTTGTATCCAGAGTGGTGAAGGGGGTGGGGTAGAGGTGTTGTCAGCCTGGCCAGAAATGTCTTCCTTATTTTGTTGGCACTATCTACAAGGGTCCACTAACCCATACTGTCATGACCTCCACTTCTAGTAAACTTAATCACAGTTAAGTGTTTGCATGTTACCCCCTCAACCCTCATAGATTGCCAGCAACTTCCAATTGAGAACAATTGAACCAAAGATATCTCTCAACATACATAATATAGCACCAACCACTAGGGCTGTCAATATTGTTGAAAAATGCTGCCCGGGTACCCGTTCAACTTTCGAATGGGTACCTGGGTTACCCGATCGAAACATCGCATAATTTTCCCCGTCATTACCACTATACAATGCTACCTAGCCACCTTCCATGCACTTCATTTCACACAGTAGTTGTAGGGACCTACATAAATGACATCAAGCGATTTTGGCAGATTTTTACCCCCCCCCCTTTCCCCGTCACAGGTTGTCACAAAAATTTAGAGCCCTATCCAATATGACGTCACAAAGCTTTGTGGGAGCCCCCCCCCCTAAAAGCCGTACTTCCTTTTTGAAAATGAGCAGTTGTAATTTTACTTAACTGCAGAATCTTGTTCCCGTTGTGGTTTTTACTGTAACTTTGGATACTTCCCCCTTTTTCCTATATCCTGCGTCCATGTTTGTTTTTGTTTTTCCTTTCTTTTTATTTAACATAAATATTTTAAAATACAATATGTTTTAAGAATGTTATTACTTATGTAAGTATTGTAAGAATGTATTTTATGTTGTACTGATGAAGGCATTAGCCGAAACGTTTACTATCGTGTCAGTCTAAAAATATAGCTCAAATTTATTGTTTTCATTGCACAGTTTGTGTATTTTGTATTTCATCATATTAATCGTGGGTTAGATACAAAGCTAAACAAAACACTGCAGCCAATGTAGATTGTAAGTTGGACATCATCTCATTGGGAGACTTTCCAATAACAAAAACTAACCTAGTTGTTGTTTTCTTATGTTTAAACTTTAGAGCAAAGCTGATATTGTGGAAAACTTTGCATCTCTTCGTCTCAAAGATTCCTGGGGTCATGTTAAACTCACATCTATTTCGTCTATATCAATTTTTTTGTTCAAATATAAAGATGTGAATAAAAATATTTGTTCAGACTTTATTTCAAACGAAAAAGGCTTACTCTATCACAGGAGAAGTTCTACCAACTAAAAAGCAGAAATTAATTTCAATTGTCTAAAAATGTTTTTTTGCCAGGAAAGACAGGAATTTTGCAGTGGAACATTTAGCACCGTGGAACATTTAGCACCGTGTCATGCACACCTGTGAACACAACAGCTCCAGAGCTCTCTTGTGTTTCTATGGGAAACCAATGAATAGAAAAACAAGAAAATACAACAAAAATTAATAATGTAAATAAGCAGGGAATGGAATGTCTTCCGGTATTGTTCCCCATGGCAGAGTTATGGGACTTTCACCTGGTGCTTACCTAACCTTTTAGTCCCACTCAAAGAAACGTGTTTTAGTGCTCGTGGGTCAAGTTTCTGTTACGTAGTGAACAAGCAAGTAAGCCTGGCCTGTAGGTCACATTATGTTTGTCTTGACAACCCATTCAGTCCCCCAGGACTTGAGTCTCCGAGTGTCCTCCAGGACTTAAGTCTCTGAGTCTCCCCCAGGACTTGAGTCTACAAGTGTTACAGTCCTCCTATTTGAAAGTATGTGCATGTGAGGCTTTAACAACACACATATTTCTTAAATCTCTCCTACCCATCACAATCTATCCACCCATCACAATCTCTCCTACCCATTACAATCTCTCCTACTCATCACAATCTATCCACCCAACACAATCTATCCACCCAACACAATCTCTCCTACTCATCACAATCTATCCACCCATCACAATCTATCCACCCAACACAATCTATCCACCCAACACAATCTATCCACCCAACACAATCTATCCTATCCACCCATCACAATCTCTCCTACCCATTACAATCTCTCATACTCATCACAATCTATCCACCCAACACAATCTATCCACCCAACACAATCTATCCACCCATCACAATCTCTCCTACCCATTACAATCTCTCCTACTCATCACAATCTATCCACCCAACACAATCTATCCACCCAACACAATCTATCCACCCATCACAATCTCTCCTACCCATTACAATCTCTCCTACTCATCACAATCTATCCACCCAACACAATCTCTCCTACTCATCACAATCTATCCACCCATCACAATCTATCCACCCAACACAATCTATCCACCCAACACAATCTATCCACCCAACACAATCTATCCACCCATCACAATCTCTCCTACCCATTACAATCTCTCCTACTCATCACAATCTATCCACCCAACACAATCTATCCACCCAACACAATCTATCCACCCATCACAATCTCTCCTACCCATTACAATCTCTCCTACTCATCACAATCTATCCACCCAACACAATCTATCCACCCAACACAATCTATCCACCCAACACAATCTATCCACCCATCACAATCTCTCCTACCCATTACAATCTCTCCTACTCATCACAATCTATCCACCCAACACAATATATCCACCCATCACAATCTCTCCTTCCCACTCCATCACAATTTCTACAAACCCATCACAATCTCTCCTTCCCACCCATCACAATTTCTCCAAACCCATCCCAATCTCTTCTTCCCATCACAATCTGTCCACCCAACACAATCTATCCACCCAACACAATCTATCCACCCAACACAATCTATCCACCCATCACAATCTCTCCTACCCATTACAATCTCTCCTACTCATCACAATCTATCCACCCAACACAATCTATCCACCCAACACAATCTATCCACCCATCACAATCTCTCCTACCCATTACAATCTCTCCTACTCATCACAATCTATCCACCCAACACAATCTCTCCTACTCATCACAATCTATCCACCCATCACAATCTATCCACCCAACACAATCTATCCACCCAACACAATCTATCCACCCAACACAATCTATCCACCCATCACAATCTCTCCTACCCATTACAATCTCTCCTACTCATCACAATCTATCCACCCAACACAATCTATCCACCCAACACAATCTATCCACCCATCACAATCTCTCCTACCCATTACAATCTCTCCTACTCATCACAATCTATCCACCCAACACAATCTATCCACCCAACACAATCTATCCACCCAACACAATCTATCCACCCATCACAATCTCTCCTACCCATTACAATCTCTCCTACTCATCACAATCTATCCACCCAACACAATCTATCCACCCAACACAATCTATCCACCCAACACAATCTATCCACCCATCACAATCTCTCCTACCCATTACAATCTCTCCTAATCATCACAATCTATCCACCCAACACAATATATCCACCCATCACAATCTCTCCTTCCCACTCCATCACAATTTCTACAAACCCATCACAATCTCTCCTTCCCACCCATCACAATTTCTCCAAACCCATCCCAATCTCTCCTACCCACCACAATTTCTCCAAACCCATCACAATCTCTCCCACCCATCACAATATCTCCAAACCCATCACAATCTATCCAAACCCATCACAATCTCTCCTTCCCACCCATCACAATTTCTCCAAACCCATCCCAATCTCTCCTACCCACCACATCTTCTCCAAACCCATCACAATCTCTCCCACCCATCACAATATCTCCAAACCCATCACAATCTCTCCAAACCCATCACAATCTCTCATACCAATCACAATTTCTCCAAACCAATCACAATCTATCAACCCATCATAATCTATCCACCCATCACATCTATCCACCCATCACAATCTCTCCAAACCCGTCACAATTTCTCCCACCCATCACAATTTCTCCAAACCCATCACAATCTCTCCCATCCATCACAATATCTCCCATCCATCACAATCTCTCCCAACCATCACAATCTCTCCCATCCATCACAATCTCTCATACCCATCACAATCTCTCCAAACCCATCACAATTTCTCCAAACCCATCACAATCTCTCCCATCCATCACAATCTCTCCCATCCATCACAATCTCTCTAAACCCATCACTATTTCTCCAAACCCACCACAATCTCTCCCACCCATCACAATCTCTCCAAACCCATCACAATCTCTCCCACCCATCACAATCTCTCCCACCCATCACAATCTCTCCAAACCCATCACAATTTCTCCAAACCCATCACATTGTCTCCCACCCATCACAATCTCTTCCATCCATCACAATCTCTCCCACCTATCACAATCTCTCATACCCATCACAATCTATCCCACCCATCACAATCTCTCCAAACCCATCACAAATTAGTCCAAACCCATCACAATCTCTCCCACCCATCAAAATCTCTCGCATCCATCACAATCTCTCCCACCCATCACAATCTCTCATACCCATCACAATCTATCCCACCCATCACAATCTCTCCCACCCATCACAATCTCTCCAAACCCATCACAAATTAGTCCAAACCCATCACAATCTCTCCCACCCATCAAAATCTCTCGCATCCATCACAATCTCTCCCACCCATCACAATCTCTCATACCCATCACAATCTCTCCTACCCATCACAATCTGTCCAAACCCATCACAATCTCTCCCACCCATCACAATCTATCCACCCATCACAATCTATCCACCCATCACAATCTCTCCAAACTCATCACAATCTCTCCAAACTCATCACAATATCTCCTACCCATTACAATCTCTCCTACTCATCACAATCTATCCACCCAACACAATCTATCCACCCATCACAATCTATCCACCCATCACAATCTATCCACCCATCACAATCTCTCCAAACTCATCACAATATCTCCAAACTCATCACAATATCTCCAAACTCATCACAATCTCTCCAAACTCATCACAATATCTCCTACCCATTACAATCTCTCCTACTCATCACAATCTATCCACCCAACACAATCTATCCACCCAACACAATCTATCCACCCAACACAATCTATCCACCCAACACAATCTATCCACCCAACACAATCTATCCACCCAACACAATCTATCCACCCAACACAATCTATCCACCCAACACAATCTATCCACCCAACACAATCTATCCACCCAACACAATCTATCCACCCAACACAATCTATCCACCCAACACAATCTATCCACCCATCACAATCTCTCCTACCCATAACAATCTCTCCTACTCATCACAATCTATCCACCCAACACAATATATCCACCCAACACAATCTATCCACCCAACACAATATATCCACCCAACACAATATATCCACCCAACACAATATATCCACCCAACACAATATATCCACCCAACACAATCTATCCACCCAACACAATATATCCACCCAACACAATATATCCACCCAACACAATATATCCACCCAACACAATCTATCCACCCATCACAATCTCTCCTACCCATTACAATCTCTCCTACTCATCACAATCTATCCACCCAACACAATCTATCCACCCAACACAATCTATCCACCCAACACAATCTATCCACCCAACACAATCTATCCACCAAACACAATCTATCCACCCAACACAATCTATCCACCCAACTCAATCTATCCACCCATCACAATCTATCCACCCATCACAATCTCTCCAAACTCATCACAATATCTCCTACCCATTACAATCTCTCCTACTCATCACAATCTATCCACCCAACACAATATATCCACCCATCACAATCTCTCCTTCCCACTCCATCACAATTTCTACAAACCCATCACAATCTCTCCTTCCCACCCATCACATTTCTCCAAACCCATCCCAATCTCTTCTTCCCATCACAATCTGTCCAAACCCATCCCAATCTCTCCTACCCATCACAATCTGTCCAAACCCATCACAATATCTCCACACCCATCACAATCTCTCCAAACCCATCACAATCTATCCGCCCATCATAATCCATCCACCCATCACAATCTATCCAACCATCACAATCTCTCCAAACCCGTCACAATCTCTCCCACCCATCACAATTTCTCCCACCCATCACAATTTCTCCAAACCCATCACAATCTCGCCCATCCATCACAATCTCTCCCATCCATCACAATCTCTCCCACCCATCACAATCTCTCCCATCCATCACAATCTCTCATATCCATCACAATCTATCCCACCCATCACAATCTCTCCCACCCATCACAATCTCTCCCACCCATCACAATCTCTCCAAACCCGTCACAATCTCTCCCACCCATCACAATTTCTCCCACCCATCACAATTTCTCCAAACCCATCACAATCTCTCCCATCCATCACAATCTCTCCCATCCATCACAATCTCTCCCACCCATCACAATCTCTCCCATCCATCACAATCTCTCATATCCATCACAATCTATCCCACCCATCACAATCTCTCCCACCCATCACAATCTCTCCCACCCATCACAATCTCTCCAAACCCATCACAATTTCTCCAAACCCATCACAATCTCTCCCCCATCACAATCTCTCCCATCCATCACAATCTCTCCCACCCATCACAATTTCTCCAAACCCATCACAATCTCTCCCACCCATCACAATCTCTCCCATCCATCACAATCTCTCCCACCCATCACAATCTCTCCCACCCATCACAATCTCTCCCACCCATCACAATCTCTCCCATCCATCACAATCTCTCATACCCATCACAATCTATCCCACCCATCACAATCTCTCCAAACCCATCACAATTACTCCAACCCATCACAATCTCTCCCACCCATCACAATCTCTCCCATCCATCACAATCTCTCCCACCCATCACAATCTCTCCCACCCATCACAATCTCTCATACCCATCACAATCTCTCCCACCCATCACAATCTCTCCAAACCCATCACAATTTCTCCAAACCCATCACAATCTCTCCCACCCATCACAATCTCTCCCATCCATCACAATCTCTGCCACCCATCACAATCTCTCCAAACTCATCACAATCTCTCCCACCCATCACAATCGCTCCCACCTATAACAATCTCTCCCACCCATCACAATCTATCCACCCATCACAATCTCTCCTTCCCACCCATCACAATTTCTACAAACTCATCACAATCTCTCCTTCCCACTCCATCACAATTTCTCCAAACCTATCACAATTTCTCCTACCCATCACAATCTGTACAAACCCATCACAATCTCTCCCACCCATCACAATATCTCCAAACCCATCACAATCTCTCCAAACCCATCACAATCTCTCCCACCTATCACAATCACTCCAAACTCATCACAATCTCTCCCACCCATCACAATCTATCCACCCATCACAATCTATCCACCCATCACAATCTATCCACGCATCACAATCTCTCAAAACCCATCACAATCTCTCCCACCTATCACAATTTTTCCCACCTATCACAATTTCTCCAAACCCATCACAATCTCTCCCACCCATCACAATCTCTCCCACCCATCACAATCTCTCCCACCCATAACAATCTCCCCCACCCATCACAATGTCTCCAAACCCATCACAATTTCTCCAAACCTATCACAATCTCTCCCACCCATCACAATCTCTCCAAATCCAGCACAATCTCTCCAAACCCAGCACAATCTCTCCTACCCATCACAATCTCTCCTACCCATCACAATCTATCCACCCATCACAATCTCTCCCACCCATCACAATCTATCCACCGATCAAAATTTCTCACATCCATCTACAGATTATATGTGACAATATTTGACACGATAGTTTGCTATTTGATGCATTGTTAAACGTTGTCATTCCGTACGTAGTGGAGCGTATAAAACAATAATGTTAGATCTGGTGTAACATGAGTGGTGATATGTTTAGGGCCTACCCAAGGCCACACGTCTGTACTGACCACTAGACCACAACGGTGCAGTCAAAGTTGAACTTTAGTAAATTTTTCTCTAAAGAACTGCTTCTAAAATGACAAGCACCATACTGATCCAGACGCCTTCCCTCGCGTGTTTAGTCGTGGATTAATTGAGCTCCGGTGACGTAACAGTACTAAGACGCAAGAATAAGTTGTTATTGTGTTTGGCAGTCAGTGATGGCAGCCGGCCAACGGGAATATGGGGAGAACAATGCTGATGTGGGGGCGTGAGGTCTGTTTGGACTCATTTATCTCATAACGCTGTTCGGTATGCGTTAATTACTTTAAAAGTGGGCTCATATGTGATGGAATGGTAGCCTATGGGTTTGTCATTCACAGTCAGTTATGTTTTTATTTTATGCAACGGTATGTGTAGTGTTAGAGGGTGTCATCTCGTTCGCAATATTTAATACTAGTAACAAAGGCCGCACGAGGACGGAAATAAGTGTAGGTTGACCTGTGAAGTTCATGGTAGGACATCACAACATCGACATCAACCGACTCCAAAATGAGACCCTACCCCCCCCCAACACCGCGATCTGCCCAGAGACCCTACCTCCCCCACACACACCGCCGTCTGTCCGGAGACACTACCTCCCCCCCCCCAACGCGGTCTGTCCAGAAACCCTACCTCCTCCTTCAACACCGCGGTCTGTCCAGAGACCCTACCTCCCCACCACCGCGGTTTTTCAAGAGACCCTACCTCCCCTGCACCGCGATTTGTCGAGAGACCCGCCGTCTCGACCGGCCATACATGTGTATCATGTCAAAAATACTATACATTATAGTTATAGTTATAATAAATAACCCGTAAAACAATGTTTTTTACTACAAATCCCAACGCGGACCGCTCAAAATAAACTCTTTGGAAAAAACTACACCAAAATATCTCGTTTGAACGTCGTCCAATAGCCTTTTAAACAAAGTTTTTGACTACAAATCCCAACGCGCACGGCTCAAAATAAAGTCTTGGAAAAAAATATTGCACCAAAAATAACTCGTTTTTAACGTCCGCGTAAATTTTCTCAAATGTAAATGAGATTTAATTTTTCTCCGCTAGTGATTGGCTGTAGCTGTCTGTAGGAGTTTGAGGGACCAATCGCTATCGAGGACCGGGCAGAAAATTGCCCTTTATTATTATAGATAACGATATCTCAAGTTGTGAGTCTCTTTCAATTTCCTATGCCAAGGTGGATTTGATTTATGAGCACCTGAGTGGTATTTTCAACGTCATTGTTAGCACACTCTTATACAATCATGCAGTAATAGGGCTTAGGTCTGTGAGAAGATTTGTGATACGTCAACTTTCATCTATACAGTATTACCCCTAAAATATGCACAGTTTGTTTACATACAACACAAAAACACTTTGCAAAAGTAATATTTAAAAAATAACTTTCAATGGAGAGACGATAGATTTAAGTTTCGAATGAGATAAGCAAATACATTTTTGAAACAATGTTATTCAAATTATTGAATATAATTTGATTAATTTTATTTAAAACATTTTAAACTTTAATTTTATTTATCTTTTATCTGCGTCCAACGCATATATATTTAAATATGGTATAAAACTAGTATTAAATATACATGTAAAATTATTAATCACTTGAAATTGAAAGGTAATGTTGGTTCTTAAACCAATATTGACTTTTGCATGGATTACATTTAATATTAGTTATTAAATGTAAGGGCCACTGAACATATCAATGTTCGAAAATGGCAATCATTACACATTGCATAAAGTTTATTTGGCAACAGTACTTAAACATTACATACATCAAAACAGCTAAAACAAAAGAACCTCTATAAACAGAATTGAATGAGACATTACGTTCTACGAAAATACTTATTAATTCAAGACGATACACTTACGAATAAAGGTTTGTAATGCAATGACGCAACAAGAAGCTATGTTATTCAAACAACTTTGTTTAATAAATACATATAATCATATAGTCTTATTCCGAACCTTGACAGTTCTAACGGATACCTTGTGCCAACACACACACAGACCAGCATACAAACCAACAAACAGGTAACACATCCAAATAAATTTAAATAAATTAAGCCGAGGGGTATAGAGAACATGAGATGAGGGTATGTGGAACATGAGATGAGGGGTATGTGGAACATGATATGAGGGGTATGTGGAACATGTGATGAGGGGTATGTGGAAGATGAGATGAGGGGTATGTGGAACATGAGATGAGGGATATGTGGAACATGAGATGAGGGGTATGTGGAACATGAGATGAGGGGTATGTGGAACATGAGATGAGGGGTATGTGAAACATGAGGTGAGGGGTATGTGGAACATGAGGTGAGGGGTATGTGGAACATGAGATGACATATATGTGGAACATGAGGTGAGGGGTATGTGGAACATGAGATGACATATATGTGGAACATGAGGTGAGGGGTATGTGGAACATGAGATGACATATATGTGGAACATGAGATGAGAGGTATGTGGAACATGGGATGAGGGGTATGTGGAACATGAGATTAGGGGTATGTGGAACATGAGATGAGGGGTAGAACAGCCAGCATGGTAAACGGGTGGGTCAGATTGTGTCAATAGGAAACCCACCACCACCCTCCCACGGGGGATGACACGTATGCATACCAGACTCTCCTGGCAATTTGTCGATAAATGTGAGATGTCATTGTGCTATTGTGATGTCATTGTGGCAATTGTGATGTCATTGTGGCAATTGTGATGTCATTGTGGCAATTGTGATGTCAGTGTGCTATTGTCATGTTATTCTGCTATTATGATGTCATTGTGCTATTGTGTTGTCATTGTACCAGTGTGATGTCATTGTCTATTGTGATGTCATTCCCCACCCCCCCTTTCTTTGTGCTTTGACGTCATCTACTCGCAGGATCGTTGTTTATTATTCTGCCATTCATTGTTCCTTTTAGCGTAGTCGCGCAGCAGTTAAGAATTACCGCGCAGCAAGTTTTGATATGTGTTTGTGGGATGTGAAATTCTGCACATAAAAAAATAATGTAGCTGTACATCTTAACACACGAGTTTATTATTTTACACAGTGGCCATTGAACCTGGGGGAACATTGAGGGAACCTTTCAGGTACACTTCTCGATGTCTTTCATGAACCCATAACCTCTTTTAGAAACCCCATAGTCTATAGCAGTTGATCTCAAGCCTTTTAGTATGGCGAACCGGCAGGAATTTTTCCACTGTACCAGGTGCGCTATTTTCCCTGTACTGACGTGGTAGCAAAATGTAGTTTTTTAAAATTTTATTATTATTGTTATTGATGAAAAATTGACATATACTTTGTGGTTAGTATTTATAGATGATAATGGAGACTTATAATTAGATTTTTCGGTCCAGCCTTGATAACTTCTGCGGACCGGCGGCGGATGGCCCACGGACCGGGACCGACACCGGCCCGCGGACCACCACTTTTAGAAGCACTGGTCTAGAGGACCCTGGAAAAGCCCATTTACTAATACCGGAGGCACTTTGCTTTTAATGTTATATCTTTTATTGATGAGATTGCTATTCAATTTTTATGTCATTAGTATTTTTTGTTGTTATTGCTAGGGGTGGGTCTCACGATTAGCATATTACTACACCAGCACTACATATTATTGGACTACTTTTTCTTCAATGGAAGTGCACTACTTTGCGACGTACCACCATGGAACGTTACGCGATCACTATGCAGTCCTATCACATTGTGGGTGTGGAGAAAGGTTTTTGGAGTAGGGTCTGGGTTTAGTGATGACATCATACTTACTCTTAGGTTAAAGGTCACATATATATATTTACTCACAACCAGAAGTTTTACGTTGTTTGGAACATGTCATTAAAATAATTTTCAAAATAATATCAGAAAGAACATTCTTGCCCTCATTGCAGAGTTACGGGGACTATCACTAACAGCATCACACAGGTCATAGGTGGAGGGGGGCTTCTAACTAGGTCTGACCTGTGAGATTGCATTATATGAAAAAATTTAACAACCTATCATGTGCGCATCCATTACGAGCACACCCGTCATGTGCATCCATACCCGAGCACACGGACGAGGGTGTAATGAAAGAGATGAAACATGCCCATGATGCCATGTTCGCACAGCGATGGACTTGAAGATTACATGTCAATGAACTTTATCTCTAACTGGCCAGCAGAAGACCATGTTGATGATAGGCGCCTGGAACTTTACCTTAAGACACCAGTGTTTGGGTTTTAGTTGGTAAAGTTTGATTTGTACCACTTCCTCTTCGGGCGCCTGGAACTTTTTAACACAAGACGTCACTAGGGTTCTATGCTTTTCTAGTTTGGTTTGTAGCACGCCCTATAGTCGACAGATCCTCGGCTGTGAGACCCCAGTCTGAACAGCCCGGCATATTTGAACGCATCACAGTGGAGCTGACGCCCCACAGAGGAGCTGACGCCCCACAGATAAGATGAGCTGACGCCGCGCAGGAGAGCTCATGCCCCACATTAACACGTCTATTCCCAATGCCTGTTGTTATTGGAAGTACAGACCGTGAGCCTTTCATTGAATTAACACACGACACTCTCTTGTTGTGAGTTGCCTCCCCCATGGCACTGAGATGTCCGTGACGTAGGAGAGAGGGCCTTGTATCCAAATAATTATGAATTACTTGATCCGATTTTTTTCAAATATTTCATTACTCAGTGATGTGATCTCAGTTAATATGTTTGGTCTTACCTAAAAAATAATGACCACAATCTGCCACTAAAAACATTTAAATAATTGAACACAGTGACCTCGTAACCCAGTTTCACAAATTACAATTAAACCCATATTAATAATCCTCTTGATATATTACAATCACATCTTTATACCCTAACCACAGCCGCGTCTCACATTATAAGTGCACATTACTCCTGTAAATAAAAACGACAACATTCCTTCCCCCTTAAAGGCGTGTTTGTTTTTTTTTGTTTTTTTTGTGGTTTTGTTTTTCCCGAGTGTCAATATCAGACATCTTAGAACACATTCTCCGCTGGCTTTCAACATTGAACATTGTCTAGAGTGCTCGCCCCTTCCTCCTCCTCTCTTCTGATTGGATCGTACTCCCTCTTCAATGGCGTGAAGTTCATCTCTATATTGTCTTCACTGTCCGCCACGGGGACGTCAAACTCTCTGAACCCCCGCAGCTCATTCGTGCTGGAGGTCAGCGGCGTTTCGCAGCTCTGAGAGTTAATCCTGTAGTGGGACAGAGGCCTCAGCGGCGTCGTCTCACCCGCAGCCAAGGAAGCGCAGTAGCGGCAAGGTATCTCCAGGTCCGGAGGTTCGTTGCCCAGCACAGAGTGACATCCGTGGTATGGGTCTCCGCCTGCGGTGGAATTGTGCAGTGAGGTGGCCAGCTGTTCGCCGTGGTGGTAGTGGTGCTGGTGGTGCTGTCGGTTCTGAGCCATGAGGTAGGCGATCTGCGTGGCCGTGTACTGGTCGCGGTCGCAGTACATGAAGCGGGCCAGGAGGTTGAGGTTGCGGTCAAAGCAGATGAGAATGATCGGCTCCACCATGGCCTCCGTCCACGCGATGAAGTTGAAGGCTTGGTAGACCTGTGGACAGAGAGTTGGACATGAGAGCAGTAGCAAACAAAAACTTACCTCTCAGTCGTACACACAAACACCTACCTCTCAGTCGTACACGCAAACACATGCCTCCTCTCAGTCGTACACACAAACACTTACCTCTCAGTCGTGCACACAAACACCTACCTCTCAGTCGTACACAAAAACACACACCTACCTCTCAGTCGTACACACAAAGACACACCTAACTCTCAGTCGTACACACATAGACACACCTACCTCTCAGTCGTACACACATACCTACATCTCAGTCGTACACGCAAACACATACCTACCTCTCAGTCATACATACAAACACATGCCTCCTGTCAGTCGTACAAAAACCCACACCTCTCTGTCAGTCGGAGATACAAACACATACCTCTCTGTCAGTCGTACACACAAACACATGCCTCCTGTCAGTCGTACACACAAACACATGACCTCCTGTGATAATGTGACTAACACAAAACACGACAGTGATAATGCGACTAACACAAAACACGACAGTGATAATGTGACTAACACAAAACACGACAGTGATAATGTGACTAACACAAAACACGACAGTGATAATGTGACTAACACAAAACACGACAGTGATAATGTGACTAACAGAAAACACGACAGTGATAATGTGACTAACACAAAACACGACAGTGATAATGTGACTCTAACACAAAACACGACAGTGATAATGTGACTAACACAAAACACGACAGTGATAATGTGACTAACAGAAAACATGACAGTGATAATGTGACTAACACAAAACACGACAGTGATAATGTGACTAACACAAAACACGACAGTGATAATGTGACTAACACAAGCCCCGAATCTCACCTTGGGCGAGACGCGGAAGTGAATGTCTATGAGAATAAGAAGGAAGAGCGGGTACCAGCACAGGGCGAAGGCTATGGCCGTGATGACGAAGATCTTGGCCCGGTGCAAGGCCTCCTGGGTCATCTCGTGGACGGTGCACGCGGACGGCTTGCGGCCCACCTCGTCGCTGATGGTTATGGAATGGCGGACCAGCATGGAGACCCGGTTGGGCCTGTTGATCTGAATCTCCTTGTAGAGTTTGTTCAGGAAGTGGCCGATGCCGACGAAGGACAGCGTGATGATGACTATCCACATGACGTTGGCCACGTACCCGGTGACCTTGCCCAGCTGGAAGGCGCAGCTGCCGATGTCCGGGTTGTAGACGATGTCCCCGCCGATCAGCGTCGGACCCAGGTGCAGGATCACGCTGGTGATGTACACGACCAGGAGCCCGAAGAGGATGCAGCAGCTCGTGCCCTGGGAGTTGCCGCCGACGTTGACCTCCCCGAAGGTGTACGCCTCTGTGCAGATCATGGCGACCATGTTGATGGCGGAGGTGGTGACGATGACGATGTAGAAGGAGCCCTGGAAGTTGCAGTTCTGCGGTTCGTTCTCCTTCTTGTCGTCTGCGCCGCTCAGGAGGTTCAGGCCGAACGGGACGCAGAAGGCGGCCTTGAGGAGGTTGAGGATCCCTGAGTGGATCAAGAAGGCGCTGGTCATTCTGTGGACAGCAGGATTGATATCATTCGTACCATAAAAAGATACATAAATTTTACACAGTAGAAAGAATTACATCTTTTATTACATATACATATTCATATCATTAGAACCATAGAAAGATTCATATCAAGATGTTTCAACCTTATTTGTTAATACTTACCCTAATGTTGTAGTGGAATGCCCTGCTATTAAAATAGTTTTTAGTGTGTGCCCTGTTTTGTAAAGCGTTTAGTTTTAAAGTAAACGTCACTCTTAGTCTTCAAACCGAAACATTACTTGTGTCCCTGGGATTTTTAATGTACTGACACACCCCCTGCACGTGATAGTAGGACCCACCTTCTGAGGTTCCTCCGGATGAAGATGATAGTGATGACGAGTATGTTGAGAGCCATGCCCAGGCTGCCAACAAAGAAGAGGTAGTAGGCCTCCTGACGCTGTGTCTCCCGTGGTTCCATGGCGACGATGTGAGGGCCCCCAGACTCATGACCCCGACCCCCGTCAAACTCACTCGTGTTGGCCTTCAACTGGGTCATGGATCGGGCCACAAACCTGTGGGGTCACTGGTTGACATGGCTGGAAGGAAACGTGGACAAATCAGGATTGGAAATGTGGATTATAAGCATAAACGTGGTCACGTTGTTTAAACTCTCGTCTAATTTATGATAAAAGTGGTCCCTTCATTTGAAGTGAAGTCAATCACATTTCTTTAAATAAGAGTTTATTAAAGAGATTTAACCAAAAATATACGATATTTTGATTTTTCTACTCTATCTAAAGTCTAAACTGACATTCCGATAGATTGGTGATGTTTTCTTTTAACCCTCTTTATAAAACCGTTCCCAACGAAACTGTGAGACGGAAATGATAACGGAATAAAATTTTAGTGTTACGGGATTCATTTTAGAATAGTTTGTCATGATGCCAACCGAACCTTTTGTATCGTATTTGCAACCTAAGACATAGTACCAGATTTGTTCTATTTGCAAACGATGCATTTCCGTCGTCTTTGCTCTGCTTCCAACCGATGCATCTGTATCATATATGCTCCATTCCCCACTTCTTTGTGTCATATTCGTGCTATTTCCCATTTACGTCTGACTACCGTAGTTGCTCCATTCCCCACCGATTGCTCTATTCCCCACCGATTGCTCTCTATATATATGGCATCCGTCCATCCTCATGGGATGATGGCGTTTCCTCCTGCTCCTCTGCCCCCCTTCCCCTTTCTCCTGGCCCTTTTCTCCTCGCTCTTGACTGTAAGGGAAGCTTCCGCGGCTTGGATGCCCTCGCGTACTTTAGCCCGCCAGGAGGTGCGTTCCTCAGCAATGGTTTCCCACGTTTTATGGTCCACACCGATTGCTCTATTCCCCAACGATTGCTCTATTCCCACCGATTGCTCTATTCCCCACCGATTGCTCTATTCCCCACCGATTGCTCTATTCCCCACCGATTGCTCTATTCCCCACCGATTGCTCTATTCCCCACCAATTACTCTATTCCCCACCGATTGCTCTATTCCCCACCGATTGCTCTATTCCCCCACCAATTACTCTATTCCCCACCGACGTCACGTTCTAGACCAGTTTTCGCGACATTGACACAGTTCTGCTTTCCCACTTCTCCCTCCAGACCCGCCCACGTATGCAAATCCTTTTTCCTATTTTCCCAGCCCCTGTAAAGCTGAGACCGGAGATCCATAAGGATCCAACCCGGTAAGCCATCCATAGATACTTATACCCGTCTGGTTATTGCTGTCTGCAGATATGTTCCAACATGTCGGACGGTGAGCAGTTTGGCATCGATCAAGCCACAATAAGAAGATTTGGACGCGATCGCCGACAAATTCCTGGCCAGACTTTGGCAAGTTCAACTTGTCCACTGGATTGGATAGGCGGTTGTCCGGTTTTGAAAAACATGGGGACGTAGAGCTCGTTAACAGGATATAGAGCGATTACATAAAATAGCGGGATATTTCTCGTCGTTATAAAAATCATATTTGAAAGAAGATGACTTCGTTGTAAAGAGGGAATTTTGCATCATTAGAAGGAATTTCTCATTATTAATCACAGGTTAAGATAGAATTTTGATGAATTTGATATCCTTGACAGCACGAAGTAGTCGCTCGTAAGTCACGTCCAAGCAGTTTCGACATTTCAGATATTCCCGTAAGATCCCCCCCCCTTTCCAAAAAAAGATGACCAAAAATATCAGATATTACTGAAAGATGACCAAGAAACTCAGTTATTCCTTAAAGATTACCAAAAAAACTCAGATATCCCATTACAATGAAAATATAAAATATCCCCATAACATAAGCAACAATCTGAGATATTCCCGTATAATTAACGAAAATTTCAGATATTTCCGTTGGAAGACCTAAAACCTCATATGTTCCTGTAAGCTGACCAACAACCTGAGATATCCATCCCATTAAGATTACCCACAATCTCAGATATTCCCGTGAGATGACCAAGACTCAACACCTTGAAAACCGAGCTCCCCCTCTCCCATTGGCCTTTTGTTTGGCGACATCCACGCCGCCGCACGGTCCTATGAACTAGTCGTTAGATCAGATGTACAAACTCAAGTCATTGAATCGTTGGGTTGTGTAAGCCGGTTAATCTCGTTGGTCCCCGTTGGGAGCAGACAGTAGTAGCTCAACTACGAGATTAACTAGACTGGTAATCTCCATTGGTCTACCATCATCTTTTATTGATTGAGTCACTCAAGTTTATCACGAGCTGTGCTCACAGCACTTCACATAAAAATAGTAAAATACATATAATTATAAGTTTATTCGATGTGAAACATTCATATCCCACCTACAACATATAATGACATGATGGGTGCATGTAAACATTCATATCCCACCTACAACATATAATGACATGATGGGTGCATGTAAACATTCATATCCCACCTACAACATATAATGACATGATGGGTGCATGTAAACATTCATATCCCACCTACAACATATGACATGATGGGTGCATGTAAACATTCATATCCCACCTACAACATATGACATGATGGGTGCATGTAAACATTCATATCCCACCTACAACATATGACATGATGGGTGCATGTAAAATACGTTAATTTTTTTTTATTGTTGTTTCATTAATTTTGAAAGTTAATTTGAAGAGATGTATTTAAGTGCATTCTTGAAGGCCTTGGTAGTATATATAGGAATACTGCGAATGTGTAATGGTAGAGAATTCCATTGTTTGGGGACACAAAAAAGAGAAACAACTTTTAACAAGTTCTGTCACGTGACTGAGCGGGTCTCCTAGTGTACTCGGTATGTGATAAGTTGAACAATCGATTTGTGGGCTTTAAATATTTGCTAGTTCTTAATCTCCCATCTTCATATATTGACTGTAATGAACTCTTTGAGTTCCCCAACAACACCACGGCTATAGTACCACTGCTTCTCTCAAATAAGCCACGGCTATAGTGCCACTGCCTCTCTCAAATACGCCACGCCTATTCTGTCATTGCGTCTCTCAAATCAGCCACGGCTATTGTACCAGCAACCCTCTCCTCAATGAGCCACCACTGTAGTACACGCTACTCTCTGTAGTACAAGCTTCTCTCTGTAGTACAAGCTACTCTCTGTAGTACAAGCTACTCTCTGTAGTACACGCTACTCTCTGTAGTACAAGCTTCTCTCTGTAGTACAAGCTACTCTCTGTAGTAGAAGCTACTCTCTGTCCACACAGTGTAATATTAAACCGCTTAGTGTGTCAAACAAGCCAGACAAGGATTTCTGGGTAATCCTTTGATGAAAGAAGGGAGGCCATCACAATAGTACAATATTTTCTTCACAGTTGCGTACTCAATCAACTTTGTTACCTTCGTTATTATCTGCTTATAACACGGGTTGTCTTTACACACGTTAAAACGGGTTGTCTGTATTACCCAGGTTGTCTTTATTCAAGAGTTGTCTGTATTACACGGGTTGTCTGTATTGCAATTGCTGTCTGTATTACACGGGTTGTCTGTATTACACGAGTTGTCTGTATTACACGGGTTGTCTGTATTACACGGGTTGCATGTATTACACAGGTTGTCTGTATTACACGGGTTGTCTGTATTACACGGGTTGTCTGTATTACACGGGTTGTCTGTATTACACGGGTTGTCTGTATTACACAGGTTGTCTGTATTACACGGGTTGTCTGTATTACACGGGTTGCATGTATTACACAGGTTGTCTGTATTACACGGGTTGTCTGTATTACACGGGTTGTCTGTATTACACGGGTTGTCTGTATTACACGGGTTGTCTGTATTACACGGGTTGTCTGTATTACACGGGTTGTCTGTATTACAAGGGTTGTCTGTATTACACGGGTTGTCTGTATTACACGGGTTGTCTGTATTACAGGGGTTGTCTGTATTACACGGGTTGTCTGTATTACAAGGGCTGTCTGTATTACACGGGTTGTCTGTATTACACGGGTTGTCTGTATTACACGGGTTGTCTGTATTACACGGGTTGTCTGTATTACACGGGTTGTCTGTATTACACGGGTTGTCTGTATTACACGGGTTGTCTGTATTACACGGGCTGTCTGTATTACAAGGGCTGTCTGTATTACACGGGTTGTCTGTATTACACGGGCTGTCTGTATTACACGGGCTGTCTGTATTACACGGGCTGTCTGTATTACACGGGCTGTCTGTATTACACGGGCTGTCTGTATTACACGGGTTTTCTATTTCACATGTTGTTTATCTTACACCTAAGTCAAGATCAGTGAACATACTTCACATGTAAAACTTTGACTCATTAGCAAAGCATGCTCCGAAAGTGGACGCCCTTGTTTGATTGGTACACTGCTTGGTTTCCTTGTCTGATTGGTACACTGATTGTTGTCCTTGTCTGATTGGTACACTGATTGTTGTCCTTGTCTGATTGGTACACTGATTGTTGTCCTTGTCTGATTGGTACACTGATTGTTGTCCTTGTCTGATTGGTACACTGATTGATGTCCTTGTCTGATTGGTACACTGATTGTTGTCCTTGTCTGATTGGTACACTGATTGATCTCGTTGTCTGATTGGTACACTGATTGATGTCGTTGTCTGATTGGTAAATTGATTGATGTCGTTGTTTGATTGGTACACCGGTTAAAGGAGCCTTTCTTTAAGTCAATGAAATGACGATGCGTGAAAGGAGGCGAGCCGATAAGCTATCTTCTGGTTGTTAGTCTTGTCTCTAGCATCTGTTTGAAAGGAGGCGAGCCGATAAGCTATCTTCTGGTTGTTAGTCTTGTCTCTAGCATCTGTTTGAAAGGAGGCGAGCCGATAAGCTATCTTCTGGTTGTTAGTCTTGTCTCTATCATCTGTTTGAAAGGAGGCGAGCCGATAAGCTATCTTCTGGTTGTTAGTCTTGTCTCTAGCATCTGTTTGAAAGGAGGCGAGCCGATAAGCTATCTTCTGGTTGTTAGTCTTGTCTCTAGCATCTGTTTGAAAGGAGGCGAGCCGATAAGCTATCTTCTGGTTGTTAGTCTTGTCTCTAGCATCTGTTTGAAAGGAGGCGAGCCGATAAGCTATCTTCTGGTTGTTAGTCTTGTCTCTAGCATCTGTTTGAAAGGAGGCGAGCCGATAAGCTATCTTCTGGTTGTTAGTCTTGTCTCTAGCATCTGTTTGAAAGGAGGCGAGCCGATAAGCTATCTTCTGGTTGTTAGTCTTGTCTCTAGCATCTGTTTGAAAGGAGGCGAGCCGATAAGCTATCTTCTGGTTGTTAGTCTTGTCTCTAGCATCTGTTTGAAAGGAGGCGAGCCGATAAGCTATCTTCTGGTTGTTAGTCTTGTCTCTAGCATCTGTTTGAAAGGAGGCGAGCCGATAAGCTATCTTCTGGTTGTTAGTCTTGTCTCTAGCATCTGTTTGTCTCGTAAGTCGATGGGAGTGGGAATAGGTAAGGATGTCACGTGATCCGATCAATGGCCCCCATATGTGGCCGGGGTCCCATTGATTTAAGGGGCACATAACCTTGCGGGGAACAATGGCAGGATTAAACTTTGTCAACTTTCAAACATATTGGAGGAATATCGAGCTGCTGGCCCCGTGTAAGATATTTCAACAATCTTCGCCTGCTCACTCTGTACACACGCTTAGTGTTTGCCTTCAGGCGTAGACACACATATAGTGTTTGTGCTGAGCTATAGACACACATATTGTTTGCCTTTAGGCGTAGACACACATATAATGTTTGTGCTGAGCTATAGACACACATATTGTTTGCCTTTAGGCGTAGACACACATATAATGTTTGTGCTGAGCTATAGACACACGTATTGTTTGCCTTTAGGCGTAGACACACATATAATGTTTGTGCTGAGCTATAGACACACGTATTGTTTGCCTTCAGGCGTAGACACACATATAATGTTTGTGCTGAGCTATAGACACACGTATTGTTTGCCTTCAGGCGTAGACACACATATAATGTTTGTGCTGAGCTATAGACACACGTATTGTTTGCTTTCAGACATAGACTCACAAATAATGTTTGTGCTGAGCTATAGACACACTTATTGTTTGCTTTCAGACATAGACTCACAAATAATGTTTGTGCTGAGCTATAGACACACGTATTGTTTGCTTTCAGACATAGACTCACAAATAATGTTTGTGCTGAGCTATAGACACACGTATTGTTTGCTTTCAGACATAGACTCACAAATAATGTTTGTGCTGAGCTATAGACACACTTATTGTTTGCTTCAGACATAGACTCACAAATAATGTTTGTGTAAAGCTATAGACACACGTATTGTTTGCTTCAGACATAGACTCACAAATAATGTTTGTGCTGAGCTATAGACACACGTATTGTTTGCTTTCAGACATAGACTCACATAATGTATGAGGTATATGGAAGGTATGGTGTCTTATGGGCATGTAGGCAAAGGTGTAGTGTCTGCTAGGGATGCAAACACTGGGAGGTGTGTCTTTATTGTGCTGAAAAATTATATGTTGTCGCTATGAGCAGTCGGCTTAGCTTTAGAATGTGGGCTTATCGTTGTGATATGGGCTTATAGTTGGGATGTGATTTAATCATTAATATTTGTGATATGGGCTTATAGTTGGGATGTGATTTAAACATTTATATTTTAAATTATCCGTGGGATATTGACAAATGTTATGGTATGACACGGTATAATGTTATGTAAGTTTTTTTTAAATGTATTTGTAAAATTGTATTGACATTTTAAATCATCATTTTACATCCTTTTTTTTCATAGGAGTTAGTAGTATAAGTTAGGAATAGAATTTATTCATTGAGGTTTCTCACCATTTGATTTGTTTTCATACTGTATGTTTTGTCATGGAAAACAAAATAACAGTCTAGGTTGACTCGCGACTTGCCTGACTATCTTATCTAATCATACTTATTACAGACGCTCCTTCTATACAGAAATAGTCGCTTCTTTGTAACGGTTGGGGTCAGATTCTGGTCAGTCAGAGTGTTTTTTATAATTTGATTGTTTGATTTGATAGTTGGATAAAGTGATAAAGAATGTTGCTTGGCAATTTTCAGAAGTGATAAAGCGTGTAGTTGGGTAACTGCATTGAGTAATAAAGCTTGTAGTTGGGTAGCTGGTTTAAGTAATAAAGCGTGTATTTGGGTAACTGCCTTTAAGTAATAAAGCGTGTATTTGGGTAACTGCTTTTAAGTAATAAAGCGTGTAGCTGGGTAACCCTCTGAAGTTGTGAGTTGTGCTGTCAAAAACGTGACCGGAAGTTGAAGATGAAACCTGATCTATTCCTAGAACAGACTGGCCAAATGTTCGGTGAAATCACCTACCTGTCTTTCCACAGAGGAATCGTATCACTTAATGTTGAACTGTCAATGGAAGCTTTGCTAGAAGTATTAGAACTAAGTGTGCGACTCCATGCCGAGAGAGCACGGACACAACCAATGTACAGTCCACACCGACTTCAACACGCTACTCAAACTGACTGAGATTTTTCTCAACCTTTCAACTGTCCTTCTGTAAAACGATACTTTGAAAGTGAACGATACCGTTACACCCATCGATACCTGCCCGTCCCACGGCCCCGTGTAGTCCCAAACATATCCCCCCACCCACCACAACCAACATCCCAACTCATCTGATGTTGAGCATCTGTTGGCCAGCTATTCATTGCTCACATCGGGTGGGGACGGGGGGGGGGCTGGCCACACATACACACAGACCTTCACTCCCCCAACCCACAGGGAGTTTTTGTTACCCGTCCACTGATCAAAGCCGTTAACATCAATGTCCATTTGCCGTGCAAGTAACCTGACACCAGTTGAGTGCAGTCTTTAATCATATTTTCATGTAGAGTTTGTTTTTTTTCAAATCTAATCCCGGCTTTATTGTCATTGAGGAAATAATTCTTTGTTTAAATCAATTACATTTAAAATTAATTATACGATGCCCTCTGTGGGAACATACTATGCTTAACTTATTGCGTAGTTATGTCAAATTAAAAAGAAGTACCGGGAACTAAGTTTACTTGTGATATGACAGATGTAATGTTGTTTGATGGGCGACGGCAGGCAGAGTATCATGTTTACTTGTGACATGATAGATGTTATTTTGTATGATGAACGAAGGAAGTGCCGGGAACCAAGTTTACTTGTGATATGACAGATGTAATGTTGTTTGATGGGCGACGGCAGGCAGGGTATCATGTTTACTTGTGACATGATAGATGTTATTTTGTATGATGAACGAAGGAAGTGTCCGGAACCAAGTTTGCTTGTGACATGATAGATGTAATGTTGTGTGATGGACGTCAGAAGAGCCTGTCTTGGATTACTTGAAGAACAGGGTTATAGTTTTAAGCTCCCTTTATAATAATAATAATACATTTATAATTTTTATAGCGCTGTGTCCCAGCAAGGAGCCGGGCTCACAGCGCTTTACATGGAGATAATAACATACATATAATAATTAAATAAACATTCTTATCATAATAACCACATAAATGACAGTAGTTTAAGCAGTACTTTATCAATTTTTCTCTAAGTTCTATGTGGAACATTGGGCCTCAGTCGAAGACTTCAACTTTGCACGATCTCTTGCCAGTATTCCCAGCTGTTTATATTCTCTCCGCCTCATCCCACACACCACGTCTCCGAGTTTTCTTGGGTCTGTCACATCGTCGTTTGCCCTGAGGGTTTCATTCTAGTCATTGTCGAGCTATACTGGTGTTGTCTTACCCGAGGCTGTGTCATATTCATCTCAATTTTCTTCCTGTGAAGGACTTAACTGGACAATGTCCACATGTATATGCTAACATCAACATTCACCCACTTACAATTCAAACATCCGAAATCAAGATTATCTTCTTTTTAAAAAAAATCTGTGGAATCGTTATCTACAATGAACGCATTCACATCTCTAATCAAATGTCACTTGGGACATTTAACAAGGGTATGAGAGCCACTGTTGTCAAGGGTACGAGAGTCACTGTTGTCAAGGGTACGAGAGTCACTGTGCAAGGGTATGAGAGTCACTGTTGTCAAGGGTATGAGAGTCACTGTTGTCAAGGGTATGAGAGTCACTGTTGTCAAGGGTATATAAAGTCACTGTTGTCAATGGTATGAGAGTCACTGTTGTCAAGGGTATATAAAGTCACTGTTGTCAAGGGTATGAGAGTCACTGTTGTCAAGGGTATGAGAGTCACTGTTGTCAAGGGTATGAGAGTCACTGTTGTCACGGGTATGAGAGTCACTGTTGTCAAGGGTACGAGTGTCACTGTTGTCAAGTGTACGAGAGTCACTGTTGTCAAGGGTATGAGAGTCACTGTGGTCAAGGGTACGAGAGTCACTGTTGTCAAGGGTACGAGAGTCACTGTTGTCAAGGGTATGAGAGTCACTGTTGTCAAGGGTATGAGAGTCACTGTTGTCAAGGGTATGAGAGTCACTGTTGTCAAGGGTACGAGAGTCACTGTTGTCAAGGGTATGAGAATCACTGTTGTCAAGGGTATGAGAGTCACTGTTGTCAAGGGTATGAGAGTCACTGTTGTCAAGGGTATGAGAGTCACTGTTGTCAAGGGTATGAGAGTCACTGTTGTCAAGGGTATGAGAGTCACTTTTGTCAAGGGTATGAGAGTCACTGTTGTCAAGGGTATGAGAGTCACTGTCGTCAAGGGTATGAGAGTCACTGTTGTCAAGGGTATGAGAGTCACTGTTGTCAAGGGTATGAGAGTCACTGTTGTCAAGGGTATGAGAGTCACTGTTGTCAAGGGTATATAAAGTCACTGTTGTCAAGGGTATGAGAGTCACTGTTGTCAAGGGTATATAAAGTCACTGTTGTCAAGGGTATGAGAGTCACTGTTGTCAAGGGTATATAGAGTCACTGTTGTCAAGGGTATGAGAGTCACTGTTGTCAAGGGTATGAGAGTCACTGTTGTCAAGGGTATGAAGTCACTGTTGTCAAGGGTATGAGAGTCACTGTTGTCAAGGGTATATAAAGTCACTGTTGTCAAGGGTATGAGAGTCACTGTTGTCAAGGGTATATAAAGTCACTGTTGTCAAGGGTATGAGAGTCACTGTTGTCAAGGGTATGAGAGTCACTGTTGTCAAGGGTATGAGAGTCACTGTTGTCAAGGGTATGAGAGTCACTGTTGTCAAGGGTATATAAAGTCACTGTTGTCAAGGTATGAGAGTCACTGTTGTCAAGGGTATGAGAGTCACTGTTGTCAAGGGTATGAGAGTCACTGTTGTCAAGGGTATGAGAGTCACTGTTGTCAAGGGTATGAGAGTCACTGTTGTCAAGGGTATGAGAGTCACTGTTGTCAAGGGTATGAGAGTCACTGTTGTCAAGGGTATGAGAGTCACTGTTGTCAAGGGTATGAGAGTCACTGTTGTCAAGGGTATGAGAGTCACTGTTGTCAAGGGTATGAGAGTCACTGTTGTCAAGGGTATGAGAGTCACTGTTGTCAAGGGTATGAGAGTCACTGTTGTCAAGGGTATGAGAGTCACTGTTGTCAAGGGTATGAGAGTCACTGTTGTCAAGGGTATGAGAGTCACTGTTGTCAAGGGTATGAGAGTCACTGTTGTCAAGGGTATGAGAGTCACTGTTGTCAAGGGTATGAGAGTCACTGTTGTCAAGGGTACGAGAGTCACTGTTGTCAAGGGTATGAGAGTCACTGTTATCACGGGTATGAGAGTCACTGTTGTCAAGGGTACGAGAGTCACTGTTGTCAAGGGTACGAGAGTCACTGTTGTCAAGGGTATGAGAGTCACTGTTGTCAAGGGTACGAGAGTCACTGTTGTCAATGGTATGAGTCACTGTTGTCAAGGGTATGAGAGTCACTGTTGTCAAGGGTATGAGAGTCACTGTTGTCAAGGGTATGAGAGTCACTGTTGTCAAGGGTACGAGAGTCACTGTTGTCAAGGGTATGAGAGTCACTGTTGTCAAGGGTATATAAAGTCACTGTTGTCAATGGTATGAGAGTCACTGTTGTCAAGGGTATATAAAGTCACTGTTGTCAAGGGTATGAGAGTCACTGTTGTCAAGGGTATGAGAGTCACTGTTGTCAAGGGTACGAGAGTCACTGTTGTCAAGGGTACGAGAGTCACTGTTGTCAAGGGTACGAGAGTCACTGTTGTCAAGGGTACGAGAGTCACTGTTGTCAAGGGTATGAGAGTCACTGTTGTCAAGGGTATGAGAGTCACTGTTGTCAAGGGTATGAGAGTCACTGTTGTCAAGGGTATGAGAGTCACTGTTGTCAAGGGTATGAGAGTCACTGTTGTCAAGGGTACGAGTGTCACTGTCGTCAAGGGTACGAGAGTCACTGTTGTCAAGGGTATGAGAGTCACTGTTGTCAAGGGTACGAGAGTCACTGTTGTCAAGGGTATGAGAGTCACTGTTGTCAAGGGTATGAGAGTCACTGTTGTCAAGGGTATGAGAGTCACTGTCGTCAAGGGTATGAGAGTCACTGTTGTCAAGGGTACGAGAGTCACTGTTGTCAAGGGTATGAGAGTCACTGTTGTCAAGGGTATGAGAGTCACTGTTGTCAAGGGTATATAAAGTCACTGTTGTCAATGGGTATGAGAGTCACTGTTGTCAAGGGTATATAAAGTCACTGTTGTCAAGGGTATGAGAGTCACTGTTGTCAAGGGTATGAGAGTCACTGTTGTCAAGGGTATGAGAGTCACTGTTGTCAAGGGTATGAGAGTCACTGTTGTCAAGGGTATGAGAGTCACTGTTGTCAAGGGTATGAGAGTCACTGTTTGTCAAGGGTATGAGAGTCACTGTTGTCAAGGGTATATAGAGTCACTGTTGTCAATGGTATGAGAGTCACTGTTGTCAAGGGTATATAAAGTCACTGTTGTCAAGGGTATGAGAGTCACTGTTGTCAAGGGTATGAGAGTCACTGTTGTCAAGGGTATGAGAGTCACTTTTGTCAAGGGTATGAGAGTCACTGTTGTCAAGGGTATGAGAGTCACTGTTGTCAAGGGTATGAGAGTCACTGTTGTCAAGGGTATGAGAGTCACTTTTGTCAAGGGTATGAGAGTCACTGTTGTCAAGGGTATGAGAGTCACTGTTGTCAAGGGTATGAGAGTCACTGTTGTCAAGGGTATGAGAGTCACTGTTGTCAAGGGTATGAGAGTCACTGTTGTCAAGGGTATGAGAGTCACTGTTTGTCAAGGGTATGAGAGTCACTGTTGTCAAGGGTATATAAAGTCACTGTTGTCAATGGGTATGAGAGTCACTGTTGTCAAGGGTATAGAGAGTCACTGTTGTCAAGGGTACGAGAGTCACTGTTGTCAAGGGTACGAGAGTCACTGTTGTCAAGGGTATGAGAGTCACTGTTGTCAAGGGTACGAGAGTCACGGTTGTCAAGGGTTGAGTGTAAACTGCGTTAATTGCCATTAATTAAGTAGGACAAATATAAAAACAATATTTGTGACAGATGATATTGTAACGATTGTGTCCAATAGCTTACGTCATGCCGTGTCCATTGTAATACGTACAATAACTTACGTCATGCCGTGTCCATTGTAATACGTACAATAACTTACGTCATGCCGTGTCCATTGTAATACGTACAATAACTTTCTTTCGGGGTTAATCTAATAAAATGAACATTATAAAATGAACATTATAAAATGAACATTATAAAATGAACATTATAAAATGAACATTATAAAATGAACATTATAAAATGAACATTATAAAATGAACATTATAAAATGAACATGAGCTGAGAAGTTGCTGTGTGGTGGGTGCAGATGACAGAACTCACAGTTCTGCTGAATCGAGGAAATGTAAAGGGAGTTATCTGCCCACTATAGGGACATTCCTTTTTGTCTACATGAGTTATTTGCTCTCTATAGAGACTAGAGACATTCCCTTTTGTTAACCTGAGAGTTATCTCCCCACTATAGAGGCATTCCCTTTTGTTAACATGACAGTTGTCTGCCCACTATAGAGACATGCCCTTTTGTATACATGAGAGTTGTCTGCTCACTATAGAGACATTCCCATTTTTAACATGCGAATCATCTGCCCACTGTATGACATTCCTTTTGTTATTATGAGATTTGTCTGCCCAATATAGAGACATTCCCTTTTGTGAACACGCTAGTTGTCTGCCCACTATAGCGACATTCCATTTTTTTTGCACATGTCGAGCGCTCGATGTTCTTGTCGTGCCTTGACCGCCGCCCGCTGACCGTGACACAAATGGGCAGATGTAGTCCAAGTCTGCCCCGGAGAGCGTCACTTTGGGGTGCTTGTAGGGTGAGTGATCAATGAAGGAAGGGGCGATAAGTAAGGTGGGGGGGGTATTGTAGGACGTATGTTTTATTTATTAAAGTAACGCGTCTCGAGAAAGTGTTTGTAACCGCTAGTAAACAAAGTAGGAGACTGTTCAATTTCTATATACAATGGTAGCAATCGTTTGAACGATGGTCAGTTTAACAATGTCTGATCGGATCTGAGTCATGTTCAAGAACAGGCCGTGATACTTGAACCTCTCCTGGAAACTGCACACAGCTTTCGTCAAGGACAAACTTCCCTTTAGTGAAGGATCTCATTAGGATCAGTCAGTAAGGGATAATAAACTTTATCTCGGATTTTTGACACCACTAGTGTCAAGTCTATTGTCAAGTCTCCTGTCCAGTCTATTATCGAGTCTATTGTCCAATCTATTGTCAAGTATCTTGTCCAGTCTATTGTCAAGTCTATTGTTAAGTATCTTCTCCAGTCTATTGTCAAGTCTCTTGTCCAGTGTATTGTCGTGTTTCTTGTCCAGTCTATTGTCGTGTCTCTTGTCCAGTCTATTGTAGTGTATCGTGTCCAGTCTATTGTCGTGTTTCTTGTCCAGTCTATTGTCGTATTTCTTGTCCAGTCTATTGTCGTGTTTCTTGTCCCGCCTATTGTCAAGTCTCTTGTCCAGTCTATTGTCAAGTCTCTTGTCCAGTCTATTGTCGTGTTTCTTTTCCCGCCTATTGTCAAGTCTCTTGTCCAGTCTATTGTCAAGTCTTTTGTCCAGTCTATTGTCGTGTTTCTTGTCCCGCCTATTGTCAAGTCTCTTATCCAGTCTATTGTCAAGTCTCTCGTTACTATTCGAATTCTTTGGATTCACGTATTCCCATCACATCCGTGTGACAGTTGTTATTAACAGTTTTAAAGTTAGGTGTGTATATGACGTGAGGTATTTAAGTTCATTTTTGTTATTAATTCACTGGTCTCTGAAAACGTTAGTAAAGTCTGAGTGGCTTTCCCATTGATAAAGTCTGCACTACTGGATTCCTATCGTTTAGCATTGATCTATCTCTCTATCAATTTAAGCCTGACTCTATCTCTCTATCAGTGTAAGCCTAACTCTATCTCTCTATCAATGTAAGCCTGATTCTATCTCTCTATCAGTGTAAGCCTAACTCTATCTCTCTATCAGTGTAAGCCAAACTCTATCTCTCTATCAATGTAAGCCTAACCCTATCTCTCTATCAGTGTACGCCTAACTCTATCTCTCTATCAATGTAAGCCTGACACTATCTCTCTATAAGTGTAAGCCTGACTCTACCTCTCTATCAGTGTAAGCCTGACTCTATCTCTCTATCAATGTAGTCCTAATGTCCGTCAGTCTGAGCCCACGATTCAATAGCTTGGCTTAGTTATATGTGAACAAAGAGATAGCTGGGTTTATTTAAACGTTATTAGAAAGATACATTGGCTAATTTGAATGTTGATATAGAGATATATTGGCTAAGTTGAATTTTCAATACACAGATATATTGGCTAAGTTGAATTTTCAATACACAGATATATTGGCTAAGTTGAATGGTCATGGAGAGATAGATTGGGTAAGTTGAATTTTGAATAGAGAGAGATATATTTGCTAAGTTTAATGTTGATAGAGAGATAGATTGGCTAAGTTGAATTTTAAATAGAGAGATTGCCTGAGTTGAATGTTGACGGAGAGATAGATTGACCGAATGAATGTTCAATAGAGAGATAGATTGGCCGAATGAATGTTCAATAGAGAGATAGATCGGCTAAGTGAGTTGAAGTTGCTAACGTTTTATCTACAATAAGCAGTCTGTGTACAAATGATATCAAACAAAATGGCATGCTGGATGTGATTACCCAAAAGAAACCTCTTTACCCTGTCACTCAAGTCTAGGATTTTCACTCGCGGCGTCTCGTTATATAGGATTGTTTACTTAAAGTCAAGTGGGTTTGTTTTTTGTTTTACCAGAGTCCGCATCTCTGATCTATCGTAAAACGTCTTGAACCCACACAGGTGCCCTGAGAGATTACAGCACAGAGATACTGCTACGTTTGCTTGTTACTCTATCTCTCCAGCTATTTACTTTCGTGCTGGCATGGAATTCCTCCATTGTTACCCGCGCTAGATTGGCATGAATGAATGTAAGACAGTGCTATAGCCTCGTGTTTCTCATCTATCTTGTGTTAGCACCTCCAAGACAGTGCTATAGCCTTGTGTTTCTCAGCTGTCTTGTGTTAGCACCTCCAAGACAGTGCTATAGCCTCGTGTTTCTCAGCTGTCATGTGTTAGCACCTCCAAGACAGTGCTATAGCCTCGTGTTTCTCATCTATCTTGTGTTAGCACCCCAAAGACAGTGCTATAGCCTCGTGTTTCTCATCTATCTTGTGTTAGCACCTCCAAGACAGTGCTATAGCCTTATGTTTCCCAACTATCTTGTCATGTCAGCACCTCCAAGACAGTGCTATAGCCTTATGTTTCCCAACAATCTTGTCATGTCAGCACCCCCAAGACAGTGCTATAGCCCTATGTTTCCCAACTATCTTATCATGTCAGCACCCCCAAGACAGTGCTATAGCCTTGTGTTTCCCAGCTGTCTTGTCATGTCAGCGCCACGCGCAGACACTCCAGGCCGTCGCGTCTCGTTCGTCTGCTAATTAGCGCGTTTATTGGCCTCATCTATCTTCTCGTATTGTACGTAGGTTGGCGCTGAAATCACGGCGGCTCAATAGGGGGAATGAGATAACTCACTATTATTTGCATTCACTCCCGAGTTTTCTATCATATCAACAGATATTCACATTGGTATCAGTGATAGCGGAGCTTACATTAATACGAAATAAACCCGTTTTGTTCCTATTGGCTTTGTTACTATCAAATAAATTTTCATAGTCAATAAATGGTTTTAACAATTGTTAATATTAGGCATTTGGACTTTTATTGACCACTGTATCTCAACATTATCAAAATCTTTTGAAATAATAATATTTTCTCATTCTAGTTAAAGCGTATGATCAAATTAATTGCTGAATCGGTTTTTGGTAATCTCTGTATTGAAGAAAAGAGCTCAGGAAAATGTCGCAGTACTGACCTATTGGTCCATGTTCGCACTACTGACCTATTGGTCCATGTTCGCACTACTGCCCTATTGGCCGCAATCACTAAACGATAAAAGACGGAGGATTTATCAGCGAAACGAAAATGTTCCTTCAACCTATCTTATCGTCGTCGTCCCTTGTCACCGATGTAAGTAAAAATGTAACCATTTTCGAATATGTACAATATTGAAACGTATTACAAGTGAAAACGAATAAATTATCTGTCAGAATATATTCGCCATGGTGACGGGCAAGTTGTAAAACTTTTAAACGACGCTAATTCGTAGTCTCATTTCTTTATTTTAGATTATTTTAACAAATCCAATGAGATACATTTCATTATAAGGGGGAAATAATATATTGATTCGCGGTTTTTGTTTCCATCATATAAAAGGGTAATTTTCGTTGAACTCCCCACCCCTGCCAGCATAAACTAAAAGGTGGATTTCTAGCCATTTTGTTTCCCTTATCAACTTGGAATGTTCAATTAGAAACAACACAGACAATAAAAACAACACGTGACGTCACGGCGAGAGAGAATGGCAGACATGTTTCACATTCTAGCTCCCTCACACCTTCTATCAGGACTTTATCCCCTCCACCCCCTCTACAAAAAGTGAAACTGAGTGGCTCCAGTGCTCACCCCGTCCTGAATATACCTGCCATATCCACCCACTACTGATGTGTACCTGCCATATCCACCCACTACTGTGTACCTGTCATATCCACCCATACTGATGTACCTGTCATATCCACCCACTACTGTATACCTGCCATATCCACCCACTACTGTGTACCTGCCATATCCACCCACTACTGTATACCTGTCATATCCACCCACTACTGTATACCTGCCATATCCACCCACTACTGATGTGTACCTGCCATATCCACCCACTACTGATGTGTACCTGCCATATCCACCCACTACTGATGTGTACCTGTCATATCCACCCACTACTGATGTGTACCTGTCATATCCACCCACTACTGTATACCTGCCATATCCACCCACTACTGATGTGTACCTGTCATATCCACCCACTACTGTGTACCTGCCATATCCACCCACTACTGTGTACCTGCCATATCCACCCACTACTGTATACCTGCCATATCCACCCACTACTGTATACCTGCCATATCCACCCATACTGTATACCTGCCATATCCACCCATACTGTATACCTGCCATATCCACCCACTACTGTATACCTGCCATATCACCCACTACTGTGTACCTACCATATCCACCCACTACTGTATACCTGCCATATCACCCACTACTGTATACCTGCCATATCCACCCACTACGTAATGCTATTACACTACGATACTGCCATATCCACCCACTACTGTATACCTGCCATATCCACCCACTACTGTATACCTGCCATATCCACCCATTACTGTACCTGCCATATCCACCCACTACTGTATACTGCCATATGCACCCACTCTGTGTACCTGCCATATCCACCCACTACTGTGTACCTGCCATATCCACCCACTACTGTATACCTGCCATATCCACCCATTACTGTATACCTCCATATCACCCACTACTGTATACCTGCCATATCCACCCACTACTGTATACCTGCCATATCCACCCATTACTGTATACCTGCCATATCCACCCACTACTGTAACTGCATATCCACCTAGTACCCATATCCACCCATTACTGTATACCTGCCATATCCACCCACTAATGTGTACCTGCCATATCCACCCACTACTATACTGTGTACCTACCATATCCACCCACTACTGATTGCTACACTACGCCATATCCACCCATTACTGTGTACCTGCCATATCCACCCATTACTGTGTACCTCCATATCACCCATACTGTGTACCTCCATATCCACACTACTAATGTGTACCTGCCATATCCACCCACTACTAATGTGTACCTACCATATCCACCCATTACTGTGTACCTGCCATATCCACCCATTACTGTGTACCTGCCATATCCACCCACTACTGATTTGTACCTACCATATCCACCCACTACTACTGTGTACCTCACCACATATCAGTATAAGAGTTTCATTTGACCCACATGTCAGTAGAGTTTCATTTGACCGAAATGTCACCTTATTGTGTCATTTGACCCAAATGTCAGTGAAGTGTCATTTTACCACATGCCATTATAAACACATTGATGTTTAACTTTCATAATCTCGTTTATCTAATTCGAAATGTTACTCAAGTACGAAATGAAAGGAAATATTGAGCCAATCGTAAAAAATCCCCCCCCCCACACACACACACCAGCGGCGTAGCGTGGGTATGTGCCGCCCGGGGCAGAATTCCCCCCCTCCCCCACCCACTGGAAAAAATATGTTGAAGCCATAAAGATAATATAATTTATTATTAGAAAGTAATACGACGGACATTATACATTTTTTAAAATTAGAAATAAGTAAAAGGTTGTATATTAAGCACGGAAGTTGTTTTAGCCTAAATATCTGAATAAACTTGAATAAATCAAGCGGGATTGAATTCATCAATTCATTGAATTTTTTTACCCTTTAGCCTAGTAAAATATCTAATTCACTGAAGAAACTTGCTTTATATAGCAAAACAAAGTCAGTAGATTAATGGTACGAAAATATCTCAAATCTGTACTCTAAATACATGACTTTCACATAACTATTTTATACTATAAATTTCTTTAGTGTTTTGTACATAAATACTGATATTGCTCAATACAACAAATGCTCGTATTCGATAATTTGAGGTAAATGTAAGGTCAACGGACAATCTTTAGCAAAAGTCAAAGCTTCATCACACAACCATCTCTCGACGGAAGCCTCTGCAAAGCATTTTTACACATGTGATCGCTCAACACTTTATGCATCAGATCATAAAGAAATGTCTCCGATTTACGACAAACAAAAAAGTTGACACACATTTCATGTGACTGCATATTTCGTCACAGAGTCTATGTTTAATGCATGTGACTGTTTGGGCAGTGAGATTTTTCAAATGCTGTGTTGACATGGGAAAAAACAAACGTTACAACGCTCTAGCGTACCAAAAATAGTTGCAGCGTTCGTTTCAGTTTGATCATCATGTAAACAATTTAGGTTTAATGAAACTGATTGAGCAAAATACTAATTTGATATTGAGATTTATATCTTTGAGTCTTTCTTGAACTTCTGTATACTTTCTAGCCATGAAAAAGTATTGAGACACGTCAGGCCTCGGCAGTCTATTATTTTTAGGTCATCAGCTTTAACTTTTTTTCATATATGTCGTTACCAGATTCATTTCTTTTTTCAATGAAATCTTAGAACCATTCTACAACGTCAACGTCTACTTTCTGATTTTCAATTTATAAATATGACAAAAACGGACTAGTTTGTTATTATGTGAAATATCTGGAGTGCTATCGAATACAATGGAATAACAGTTGGTCTATTTGTGGAATATCATATTTGGCGAACTTTATCTCCTAAAACTGAAATAAGCTATTTCATTTGAGGTGACAATTTTTTAAACCTTTTTTCACATGATGTTTTTGAAGCACTGGATCGTAATTTGCTAGATGATGCATCAGTTCCAGACTATTGCCTATATTTGCACTAGTATTGTTCTCTCTGTGACCGCCAAAAGCCAAGTTCTATTTTACAAGGATTTACAAGTACAGGTGGCGCACAGTTTTAAAAGAGGGCGTCATTGTAGCCGAGGAGCGAAGGGTGGAGGAGGCTACAGACAGAAAAGCTAGGAGAAAGGCCAAAACATTTGGGGAGCATAGAACTCATGTGCAAAAGCTGTGGTAAAGACTGTCACTCAGGGATAGGACTGCTCAGCCACACGGTGAAATGCAACCCAATCCAACGGTGATGCACCATCGTCTTACGAGACGGAAGGATGCCGAATAGAATTCAAGTACTGTTAGAGATTCTAACAAGAAATTCTTTCCACTTGTTTTTTTTTAAACAATAAAGTTTCTGATTCATTCTATTTATGAGTACCCGCGCATCATTGTACAGTTCTTAAAATACTTCAGCTTCTTTGATTTTCAGTAGCATAACTATCAGAAGAATTTAGATTCATTATGGTGTTTAAAGTTTTGGCATTTGAAACGTTGACTTATTTTAAGATATGTCCTTCATTTCCTTTATTATTTTTTTACCTTGACTTTCCTTTTATTTCATTAATCTTTATTGTAACGATTCATTTTGTTGACGTTTTTGTTTTTAAGCTAATTTAAAAAAGGTGCCGTCCTATACATTCCATTTGCTCATATAGATCGGGTACAATAATTTTCTCTTCTAAAACAGGAGCGGCTGTCAAATTTGAATAATCAATAAAGCTACCAACATATCCGTGTCACGTTCTCATAATACTTAATTAAGCCTCTTGGTTTCTTAGAATAATTTATTTCCAATATGAACGTTTTGGCAGTAGAACCGTTCCCATATTTAAGGATAGTTCCTTTATTTCTATTATTTATTCTTATTTGGTTTTTTATTTTATTTTGATAAAAAGTTCAACTTTAGTTTTCAAACGTTCATTCTTATAAGCTTATTAACGACGAGAAATTTACCGCCCCTATTTAAGTGCCGCCCAGGGCATTTGTCCCCCCCCCCTTGCCCCCACGCTACACCACTGGCACGCACACACTCACTTAAATTTTAGGGAGGGGCTTTTGCGCGCCCGTCCCCTTTCAGTTCATCTGCTTTATCTTGTGACATCTGTTAATCTCGCCCCTAGGTTTGTGTATTTACCGGACGGTTTAGCTTTGGGCGTGACATTACAGGATAACCACCACTAGGGATTCTAGTACTCATTTTATATTTTGTTAAGCCACATGTTCGAACGCCAAGCTACCTAGCAGTGCTTAGAGTCTCCCAGCCTTGGTCTATACCAGCATTGCTCTGTGTCTTCTGGCTTGGCCTATACTAGCAGTGCTTAGAGTCTCCTAGCCTTGGCCTATACTAGCATTGCTCTGTGTCTCCCAGCCTTGGTCTATACCAGCATTGCTCTGTGTCTTCTGGCTTGGCCTATACTAGCAGTGCTTAGAGTCTCCTAGCCTTGGCCTATACTAGCATTGCTCTGTGTCTCCTAGCCTTGGTCTATACTAGCATTGCTCTGTGTCTCCTAGCCTTGGTCTATACTAGCATTGCTCTGTGTCTCCTAGCCTTGGTCTATACTAGCATTGCTCTGTGTCTCCTAGCCTTGGTCTATACTAGCATTGCTCTGTGTCTCCTAGCCTTGGTCTATACTAGCATTGATCTGTGTCTCCTAGCCTTGGTCTATACTAGCATTGCTCTGTGTCTCCTAGCCTTGGTCTATACTAGAAGTGCACTGTGTCTCCTAGCCTTGGTCTATACTAGCATTGCTCTGTGTCTCCTAGCCTTGGTCTATACTAGCAGTGCACTGTGTCTACTAGCCTTTGTCTATACCAGCAGTGCATTTTGCTTATGGCCTTGGTCTATACTAGCATTGCTCTGTGTCTTCTGGCTTGGCCAATACTAGCATTGCACTGTGTCTCCTGTCCTTGGTCTATACCAAATACCAGCAATGCATTGTGTCTCCTAATCTTGGCCTACACCAGCAGTGCACTGTGTCTCCTAATCTTGGCCTACACCAGCAGTGCACTGTGTCTCCTAATCTTGGCCTACACCAGCAGTGCAATGTGTCTCTTATCTTGCATCACTTATGCCTAACATGGATGGCATCTTTTATAAGTTTGCATCATTATCAAATGAAGACCTCAAGGGAAGAAACGGCTAAGTGACATTTTTGAAATTTTTTAGTTATCCCCTGTATCTGATAGAGCCGTGATTCCCAAAGTGGGCGCTACCGCCCCTTGTGGGCGCTGAAGCGATCCAGGGGGGCGGTGAAGGCCACGGGTCAATTGGGGGGGGGGCGGTGAATAACTGTAAGGGGGCGGTGAAAGCATATAAAAGGAATAGAAGATTTAGAAAAAAAATGAGTTATGTATTCTGCTCATAACGCTTACCGTATATACTCGTTCGCAAGCCGACCTTTTTTGGACAAAATCTACGGGGAAAAGTGTGTGTGTGTGGGGGGGGGGTCGGCTTATGAGCGGGTCATAGGTGATTTATGCATGGATATTGAATATGGGTGTTGTTATTGTAGATTATCAATGTCCTTTTCTACATTCTACAAGATTCGACTGCTCTATCAGAAGCTATAATATATTCTTAAAAATCAGCATTTACCTTATTTAATCATGTTATTTATTTTTGTGAACGTTTTGATAAATTGTTTTACAAATTTTGTTTTCAACCACGGATTTTAATGTACGCACTTTCGTCACTGTTTACCAAATAATTTTTTTTAAAATACCGGTAACTCTTGCTTAACAAAGAGCAGAAAGACAAAGATAGGCAGTACAAAGTAAACAATCATAATGACCAATTGAGCTTGTAGTTTTAAAAAAATATGTACCATTTTTAAAAGCTGTCCTATTATTTTTGGGGGGTCGGCTTGCGATCGGGTTATACACTTCTTATACTTTTCCCTTCCAAAAGTGGGGGGTCGGCTTATGAACGAACGGGCTATAGAACGAGTATATATACGGTAATTTGTCTTTAAAAAACGTTTTGAATGTTGGTTTGATTACCGCATACTCCCTCACTTGCATTTAGGTTTTCTTTTAGATGTGCAAATTGCGAACTTCCACAATGCAAGAACATTTGAAATAAAATTAACTGGGATTTTAAAAAAAAGGATTTATCTAATTTTCAAACACTAAAATACAAATTTATCAAACAACTGACATTGACAATACTCTTTTCAAAAGCAACCACACAAGATGGCAATGGCATGCTAGCTTCTTACAATATTTCGTTACTAATTGCCAAATCGGGTAAATCTCATACTATTGGTGAAGAACACATTATACCGGCTTTAAATGAATTCATACGTACTATGCTACACAAGCCAGCCTCTGATATTATCAAGAAAAATTCGTTTAGCAATAATACAGTTCAAATAAGAATTGATGAAAAGGCTCAAGGTGTTGAAGATTCATTGTGTGGCTATTTAAAAACATATCTGTTTTCTTTACAACTTGAGGAGTGACTTTGCCAGGAAAAGAAGCTTAATTTCTGTCTTACATGCAGTTCACAAAGGAAGAACAAATTTGCCAAGAATTATTATTTGATACATGATTGCAAACTTAATCCAAAAAGTAACCACAAATGATGAATTTAAATTTAAATTCAAAAGCGGCTAGCAACAATTATGGCTGGAAAAGGAGATCTTGAAGTATGGGCTATAATTTAAAAATTCTTAATTACATTTCCTTCATCATATTTAGTGGAAAGTAGATTCAGTTGGCTAATTAGTTTATTAACAAAACCAAAAAAAATATGCAAATAGTCAATCGCGGTTACTTAAGATTACTGCTGACGAAAATAGAGCCGAGGATTACTAAATAGGTAGCAGCATACCAGGTTCATCTTCTCATTTATATAATTTCGAATTTTGTTGTTGTTGTTGTTGATTTGAAGTATTCTTGAATTGTGGAACCAATTTACAGGTTGTGATTCGCATGAATGCAATCAAATTGCATTCAGTCAACGCCGATCTGTTCTTTGACTTATTTATTTTCATACAAGAAAAGCTTGCTTAAAGATGTATGTGGACCCAAATAGTGGCAAAAGGGTGGCATTAAAGTTTGTTAAAGTGTGGAAACGCTGCACCTAGCCTAAGCCCAAACAATCTCTAGCAGAAAAAACTAACTTGAACTTCTCCTTCAGGTCATAATCTGCTTTTAGGTTAAGCAGTTCTAACAGTACATCCCTCTGGGGCTTAATCAGCTTCTGCACTAAATTGCGAACTAAGGATAATGAATAGTGGTTACAGGTTCTTTTAGTCTTGGAACCTCCTTTCAAATTCCATAGCAAAGGCATCCAACTGAGCCTTGTACGTGTCAGCCATTTTACCAGAAACGGTTTTCTGTTTCAGTAAAGGGAAATGACAAATCCTGTTTTCACCTGCTTGCCTGGAGAACAGGGAGAGTTTTGCCTGAAATGACTTAACATACACATATATTTCATGTGCAAACAAGCTATTGCACTGAAGTTTGACATTCAGCTAATTCAACTTTTCCCATAATGTCAATGTCAAACATGAACTCTAACTTCCACTATTCATTAACTATGGTAGTATCACAATTACAAACAAAACCCCTTCATCTCATCCAACATAACTATTTCTTCTTTGAGATCTCATACTCGCCTCAATATCTTGCCCACGCTCAGCCAGCGGACACTGCTGTGGTATATAATATCATAATATTCAAATCTTCAAGCAGTGCCTTTAACGCCTGTGGTTAAGTGCCCTGGTTGTTACAAAGTTTATCATACTTACAACTGCTTGAAATTGAACACAGCCTTACACAGACTTTCCTGATGGTTGCCACAGTGGAGAGGTAAGAGTGTACGGTCAGGATGATATGCTTTAATTTTATTATTCATACTAATTTTCCAGTTAAAGGACGCGCTCCTGAAGTTATTACACTTGTCATCTTGTTTCACCACACCAACCCAGTTATGTTAACACAGTTCTCAACAGCATTGAATAAATCCAGGCCCGTAATTGTTTCTTTGAGTAGTTCAACACTAAGTAATTCTTCGTTAAGCTCGAAACGAGGATTTATTCCCCGTATAAATACCAACAGTGCTTTTCCTATACATTGGTACTTAAATCCAATGCAAGAGTACCACAAAAAGTTTTTGCTTGCATCTCGAAGTTGGTGCATTAAATTGTCAGTATTTTTTTCAAAACGCCTGAATAAAGTTTCCCTTGATAAAGAAATGGTGTCAAATTATGTTTCCTGTTTTGGACATATAATGCTTGCTGCCTCTGTCAATCATTTCTTGATGAACTCACTGTCAGAAAAAGGCTTGTTCCGTTTAAAATGTATAAAATATAAACAGGTTCACAAATAAAACGAAAGAATAAAAAAAAACTTAGCTGCGGTGAGATCCAATTAGTCCAGTAAAGAAAAATCTCACCGCAGCTAAGTATTTTTTATTCTTTCGTTATATTAGTTTTATTTGTTTACTTCTTGTTCGTTGAGGAAGGCTCTTTGCCGAAACGTTCGCTGTTTTGTTACGTCCTGTCAGGCTAACTCATACCCTGTTTTGTTACGTCCTGTCAGGCTAACTCATACCCTGTTTATATTTTATACATTTACTCATTTAAAAGCCTGGTTGCAGTCTCTCCCCCATTATTTTCTTTGTTCTGTTTTACCATCTTATGGGATATCTCCAAACCGGTTGCAGCATCTTGTATATAAGACTGTTTTGTGAAAATATTTTGCTGCCTCTTTAAATTATTAACAAACTTCTTGCATTTCCTTTTTCTCTATTGGTTCGTTAAATTGTGCCTGAAATACAAATGTTTTGTTTGGTGGTATCTTTTTAAGTCGTACTCCTTGAAGACGCTCATACACTCAAGGCACTGCAAGCAGGCTGCTTTTCTCCCAAAGCTCATATAGCAATATTTAACAGTTAATTAGTCATTTTAAAAAAGACATTCGCCCTCAATCTTGCTTTCTTTGATAGCACTCATTGTTAAATCAACCTCTATTTGCTTTGAAATTACACATTTTCAAAACTGTTCGAAATGTAAATCGTAAACAAAGGCCAATTCTAGTTGAACTGAAATATAGTTTAGAATAGTTAACAATTAATGACTAATGATTCTGGAGCCATGAAACCGATAATATACCTCTAGATTCGAATCAAATGCTCGGAATAAATTTAAAAAATATATAAAAAATTATACGCAAAGAAAATTAACATGACGTAAAATCGCCCCATCTACATGCCTACGGGCCGCATAATATACTCTGACTGGCCGCATGTGGCCCGCGGACCGTAGTTTGCCCATCCGTGTGTTAGAATAATAATAAAAAAATTGTGGGGGGGGGGTGCGCTGAGTAATATTTTTTCTGAAAAGTGGGCGGTAGGCCAAAAAAGTTTGGGAACCACTGTGATAGAGGATCAAAAGTAGAATTTTCTGAATGAAGTTTTAAGAGAAAAATTATTCCTCTGACCCTATCAAAAATTCAAATGTATTTAGTTAATTTATAAGAAATCTGTATAATTTTAAACTTTCAAACGTTAATATCTCATGGCTACAAAAATGTGACATAGCCGTTTCTTCCCTTGAGCTCTTCAAATATCATCACCACCATATTTTACATCAGATGGACACATGTTCATGTTAACAATGATTAGCTAGCAGCTCCCTGACATTCTAAAGTCATGATACACAAAGCGCTGACCACGTCTGATTAGCTAGCTATCAAACTGACTTAGAACTCCCATCACTGTAATAATTGACATGATGGAAACCGCTAGTATTGCGGAGTATTATGTGAGGAAACAAGTGTAGCTAATGGCGACTCATGGTCGGGTGTAGCACGCTCTATGACTGATTTATGGCGTTACAATTCTCCCATCAGAAATCAATCGAACCCCACACGAGTTAATACGCCCTCTCACTTCAGTGCCGTCATCTTCATGAAACGGTGAATATTAGCTGAAACCTCTTACAATTCTCTCTCCAACCTCTTACACTTCTCTCCAACCTCTTACACTTCTCTCCAACCTCCTACACTTCTCTCCAACCACCTACACTTCTCTCCAACCACCTACACTTCTCTCCAACCACCTACACTTCTCTCCAACCACCTACACTTCTCTCCACCCTCTTACACTTCTCTCCAACCACCTACACTTCTCTCCAACCACCTACACTTCTCTCCACCCTCTTACACTTCTCTCCAACCACCTACACTTCTCTCCACCCTCTTACACTTCTCTCCACCCTCTTACACTTCTCTCCAACCTCTTACACTTCTCTCCAACCACCTACACTTCTCTCCAACCACCTACACTTCTCTCCAACCTCTTACACTTCTCTCCACCCTCTTACACTTCTCTCCAACCTCTTACACTTCTCTCCAACCTCCTACACTTCTCTCCAACCTCCTACACTTCTCTCCAACCACCTAAACTTCTCTCCAACCTCCTACACTTCTCTCCAACCTCCTACACTTCTCTCCAACCACCTACACTTCTCTCCAACCTCTTACACTTCTCTCCAACCACCTACACTTCTCTCCAACCACCTACACTTCTCTCCAACCTCTTACACTTCTCTCCAACCACCTACACTTCTCTCCAACCTCTTACACTTCTCTCCAACCACCTACACTTCTCTCCAACCCTCTTACACTTCTCTCCAACCACCTACACTTCTCTCCAACCTCTTACACTTCTCTCCAACCACCTACACTTCTCTCCAACCACCTACACTTCTCTCCAACCCTCTTACACTTCTCTCCAACCTCTTACACTTCTCTCCAACCTCTTACACTTCTCTCCAACCACCTACACTTCTCTCCAACCTCTTACACTTCTCTCCAACCTCTTACACTTCTCTCCAACCACCTACACTTCTCTCCAACCTCTTACACTTCTCTCCAACCACTTACACTTCTCTCCAACCACTACACTTCTCTCCAACCTCTTACACTTCTCTCCAACCTCTTACACTTCTCTCCAACCACCTACACTTCTCTCCAACCTCTTACACTTCTCTCCAACCACTTACACTTCTCTCCAACCTCTTACACTTCTCTCCAACCTCTTACACTTCTCTCCAACCACCTACACTTCTCTCCAACCACCTACACTTCTCTCCAACCCTCTTACACTTCTCTCCAACCTCTTACACTTCTCTCCAACCTCTACACTTCTCTCCAACCACCTACACTTCTCTCCACCCTCTTACACTTCTCTCCAACCTCTTACACTTCTCTCCAACCACCTACACTTCTCTCCAACCTCTTACACTTCTCTCCAACCACTTACACTTCTCTCCAACCACCTACACTTCTCTCCAACCTCTTACACTTCTCTCCAACCTCTTACACTTCTCTCCAACCACCTACACTTCTCTCCAACCTCTTACACTTCTCTCCAACCACTTACACTTCTCTCCAACCTCTTACACTTCTCTCCAACCTCTTACACTTCTCTCCAACCACCTACACTTCTCTCCAACCACCTACACTTCTCTCCAACCACCTACACTTCTCTCCAACCACCTACACTTCTCTCCAACCACCTACACTTCTCTCCAACCACCTACACTTCTCTCCAACCACCTACACTTCTCTCCAACCTCTTACACTTCTCTCCAACCACCTACACTTCTCTCCAACCCTCTTACACTTCTCTCCAACCACCTACACTTCTCTCCAACCTCCTACACTTCTCTCCAACCTCTTACACTTCTCTCCAACCACCTACACTTCTCTCCAACCCTCTTACACTTCTCTCCAACCACCTACACTTCTCTCCAACCTCTTACACTTCTCTCCAACCACCTACACTTCTCTCCAACCTCTTACACTTCTCTCCAACCACCTACACTTCTCTCCAACCTCTTACACTTCTCTCCAACCTCTTACACTTCTCTCCAACCACCTACACTTCTCTCCAACCTCTTACACTTCTCTCCAACCTCTTACACTTCTCTCCAACCACCTACACTTCTCTCCAACCTCTTACACTTCTCTCCAACCTCTTACACTTCTCTCCAACCACCTACACTTCTCTCCAACCTCTTACACTTCTCTCCAACCACTTACACTTCTCTCCAACCTCTTACACTTCTCTCCAACCTCTTACACTTCTCTCCAACCACCTACACTTCTCTCCAACCACCTACACTTCTCTCCAACCTCTTACACTTCTCTCCAACCTCTTACACTTCTCTCCAACCTCCTACACTTCTCTCCAACCACCTACACTTCTCTCCAACCCTCTTACACTTCTCTCCAACCTCTTACACTTCTCTCCAACCACCTACACTTCTCTCCAACCTCTTACACTTCTCTCCAACCACTTACACTTCTCTCCAACCACTACACTTCTCTCCAACCTCTTACACTTCTCTCCAACCTCTTACACTTCTCTCCAACCACCTACACTTCTCTCCAACCTCTTACACTTCTCTCCAACCACTTACACTTCTCTCCAACCTCTTACACTTCTCTCCAACCTCTTACACTTCTCTCCAACCACCTACACTTCTCTCCAACCACCTACACTTCTCTCCAACCTCTTACACTTCTCTCCAACCACCTACACTTCTCTCCAACCACCTACACTTCTCTCCAACCACCTACACTTCTCTCCAACCTCTTACACTTCTCTCCAACCTCTTACACTTCTCTCCAACCACCTACACTTCTCTCCAACCTCTTACACTTCTCTCCAACCTCTTATACTTCTCTCCAACCACCTACACTTCTCTCCAACCTCTTACACTTCTCTCCAACCACCTACACTTCTCTCCAACCACCTACACTTCTCTCCAACCTCTTACACTTCTCTCCAACCTCCTACACTTCTCTCCAACCACCTACACTTCTCTCCAACCACCTACACTTCTCTCCAACCTCTTACACTTCTCTCCAACCTCTTACACTTCTCTCCAACCACCTACACTTCTCTCCAACCACCTACACTTCTCTCCAACCTCTTACACTTCTCTCCAACCTCTTACACTTCTCTCCAACCTCTTACACTTCTCTCCAACCACCAATACTTCTCTCCAACCACCTACACTTCTCTCCAACCTCTTACACTTCTCTCCAACCACCTACACTTCTGTCCAACCTCTTACACTTCTCTCCAACCTCTTACACTTCTCTCCAACCTCTTACACTTCTCTCCAACCTCTTACACTTCTCTCCAACCACCTACACTTCTCTCCAACCTCTTACACTTCTCTCCAACCACCTACACTTCTCTCCAACCACCTACACTTCTCTCCCAACCTCTTACACTTCTCTCCAACCTCTTACACTTCTCTCCAACCACCTACACTTCTCTCCAACCACCTACACTTCTCTCCAACCACCTACACTTCTCTCCAACCTCTGATACTTCTCTCCAACCACCTACACTTCTCTCCAACCACCTACACTTCTCTCCCACCTCTTACACTTCTCTCCAACCTCTTACACTTCTCTCCAACCTCTTACAGTTCTGTCCAACCACCAATACTTCTCTCCAACCACCTACACTTCTCTCCAACCTCTTACAGTTCTGTCCAACCACCTACACTTCTGTCCAACCTCTTACTTTTCTCTCCAACCTCTTACACTTCTCTCCAACCACCTACACTTCTCTCCAACCTCTTACACTTCTCTCCAACCACCTACACTTCTCTCCAACCTCTTACACTTCTCTCCAACCATATACACTTCTCTCCAACCACTTACACTTCTCTCCAACCTCTTACACTTCTCTCCAACCACCAATACTTCTCTCCAACCACCTACACTTCTCTCCAACCTCTTACAGTTCTGTCCAACCACCTACACTTCTGTCCAACCTCTTACACTTCTCTCCAACCTCTTACACTTCTCTCCAACCACCTACACTTCTCTCCAACCTCTTACACTTCTCTCCAACCACCTACACTTCTCTCCAACCTCTTACACTTCTCTCCAACCATATACACTTCTCTCCAACCACTTACACTTCTCTCCAACCTCTTATACTTCTCTCCAACCATATACACTTCTCTCCAACCACCTACACTTCTCTCCAACCTCTTATACTTCTCTCCAACCACCTACACTTCTCTCCAACCTCTTACACTTCTCTCCAACCTCTTATACTTCTCTCCAACCACCTACACTTCTCTCCCACCTCTTACACTTCTCTCCAACCTCTTATACTTCTCTCCAACCACCTACACTTCTCTCCAACCTCTTATACTTCTCTCCAACCACCTACACTTCTCTCCAACCACCTACACTTCTCTCCCACCTCTTACACTTCTCTCCAACCTCTTACACTTCCCTCCAACCACCTACACTTCTCTCCCACCTCTTACACTTCTCTCCAACCACCTACACTTCTCTCCAACCTCTTATACTTCTCTCCAACCACCTACACTTCTCTCCAACCTCTTACACTTCTCTTCAACCTCTTATACTTCTCTCCAACCACCTACACTTCTCTCCAACCTCTTATACTTCTCTCCAACCACCTACACTTCTGTCCAACCTCTTACACTTCTCTCCAACCTCTTACACTTCTCTCCAACCTCTTACACTTCTCTCCAACCTCTTACACTTCTCTCCACCCTCTTACACTTCTCTCCAACCACCTACACTTCTCTCCAACCTCTTACACTTCTCTCCAACCTCTTAAACTTCTCTCCAACCTCTTAAACTTCTCTCCAACCTCTTACACTTCTCTCCAACCTCTTACACTTCTCTCCAACCTCTTATACTTCTCTCCAACCACCTACACTTCTCTCCAACCACCTACACTTCTCTCCAACCTCTTACACTTCTCTCCAACCTCCTACACTTCTCTCCAACCACCTACACTTCTCTCCAACCACCTACACTTCTCTCCAACCTCTTACACTTCTCTCCAACCTCTTACACTTCTCTCCAACCAGCTACACTTCTCTCCAACCACCTACACTTCTCTCCAACCTCTTACACTTCTCTCCAACCTCTTACACTTCTCTCCAACCTCTTACACTTCTCTCCAACCACCAATACTTCTCTCCAACCACCTACACTTCTCTCCAACCTCTTACAGTTATGTCCAACCACCTACACTTCTGTCCAACCTCTTACACTTCTCTTCAACCTCTTACACTTCTCTCCAACCTCTTACACTTCTCTCCAACCTCTTACACTTCTCTCCAACCACCTACACTTCTCTCCAACCACCTACACTTCTCTCCAACCACCTACACTTCTCTCCAACCTCTGATACTTCTCTCCAACCACCTACACTTCTCTCCAACCACCTACACTTCTCTCCCACCTCTTACACTTCTCTCCAACCTCTTACACTTCTCTCCAACCTCTTACAGTTCTGTCCAACCACCAATACTTCTCTCCAACCACCTACACTTCTCTCCAACCTCTTACAGTTCTGTCCAACCACCTACACTTCTGTCCAACCTCTTACACTTCTCTCCAACCTCTTACACTTCTCTCCAACCACCTACACTTATCTCCAACCTCTTATACTTCTCTCCAACCACCTACACTTCTCTCCAACCTCTTACACTTCTCTTCAACCTCTTATACTTCTCTCCAACCACCTACACTTCTCTCCAACCTCTTATACTTCTCTCCAACCACCTACACTTCTGTCCAACCTCTTACACTTCTCTCCAACCTCTTACACTTCTCTCCAACCTCTTACACTTCTCTCCAACCTCTTACACTTCTCTCCACCCTCTTACACTTCTCTCCAACCACCTACACTTCTCTCCAACCTCTTACACTTCTCTCCAACCTCTTAAACTTCTCTCCAACCTCTTAAACTTCTCTCCAACCTCTTACACTTCTCTCCAACCTCTTACACTTCTCTCCAACCTCTTACACTTCTCTCCAACCACCTACACTTCTCTCCAACCTCTTACACTTCTCTCCAACCACCTACACTTCTCTCCAACCTCTTACACTTCTCTCCAACCACCTACACTTCTCTCCAACCTCTTACACTTCTCTCCAACCACCTACACTTCTCTCCAACCTCTTACACTTCTCTCCAACCACCTACACTTCTCTCCAACCTCTTACACTTCTCTCCAACCATCTACACTTCTCTCTAACCTCTTACACTTCTCTCCAACCACCTACACTTCTCTCCAACCTCTTACACTTCTCTCCAACCTCTTACACTTCTCTCCAACCACCTACACTTCTCTCCAACCACCTACACTTCTCTCCAACCTCTTATACTTCTCTCCAACCTCTTACACTTCTCTCCAACCACCTACACTTCTGTCCAACCTCTTACACTTCTCTCCAACCTGTTACACTTCTCTCCAACCACCTACACTTCTCTCCAACCACCTACACTTCTCTCCAACCTCTTATACTTCTCTCCAACCACCTACACTTCTCTCCAACCTCTTATACTTCTCTCCAACCACCTACACTTCTCTCCAACCTCTTACACTTCTCTCCAACCTCTTACACTTCTCTCCAACCACCTACACTTCTCTCCAACCACCTACACTTCTCTCCAACCAGCTACACTTCTCTCCAACCTCTTACACTTCTCTCCAAACTCTTACACTTCTCTCCAACCACCTACACTTCTCTCCAACCACCTACACTTCTCTCCAACCAGCTACACTTCTCTCCAACCTCTTACACTTCTCTCCAACCTCTTACACTTCTCTCCAACCACCTACACTTCTCTCCAACCTCTTACACTTCTCTCCAACCACCTACACTTCTCTCCAACCTCTTACACTTCTCTCCAACCACCTACACTTCTCTCCAACCTCTTATACTTCTCTCCAACCACCTACACTTCTCTCCAACCTCTTACACTTCTCTCCAACCTCTTACTCTTCTCTCCAACCACCTACACTTCTCTCCAACCTCTTACACTTCTCTCCAACCACCTACACTTCTCTCCAACCTCTTATACTTCTCTCCAACCACCTACACTTCTGTCCAACCTCTTATACTTCTCTCCAACCTCTTATACTTCTCTCCAACCACCTACACTTCTGTCCAACCTCTTACACTTCTCTCCAACCTCTTATACTTCTCTCCAACCACCTACACTTCTGTCCAACCTCTTACACTTCTCTCCAACCTCTTACACTTCTCTCCAACCACCTACACTTCTCTCCAACCACTTATACTTCTCTCCAACCACCTACACTTCTCTCCAACCTTTTACACTTCTCTCCAACCTCTTACACTTCTCTCCAACCACCTACACTTCTCTGCAACCTCTTACACTTCTCTCCAACCACCTACACTTCTCTCCAACCTCTTATACTTCTCTCCAACCACCTACACTTCTCTCCAACCTCTTATACTTCTCTCCAACCACCTACACTTCTCTCCAACCTCTTATACTTCTCTCCAACCACCTACACTTCTCTCCAACCACCTACACTTCTCTCCAACCTCTTACACTTCTCTCCAACCACCTACACTTCTCTCCAACCACCTACACTTCTCTCCAACCACCTACACTTCTCTCCAACCTCTTATACTTCTCTCCAACCACCTACACTTCTCTCCAACCTCTTACACTTCTCTCCAACCTCTTACTCTTCTCTCCAACCACCTACACTTCTCTCCAACCTCTTACACTTCTCTCCAACCACCTACACTTCTCTCCAACCTCTTATACTTCCCTCCAACCACCTACACTTCTGTCCAACCTCTTATACTTCTCTCCAACCTCTTATACTTCTCTCCAACCACCTACACTTCTGTCCAACCTCTTACACTTCTCTCCAACCTCTTATACTTCTCTCCAACCACCTACACTTCTGTCCAACCTCTTACACTTCTCTCCAACCTCTTACACTTCTCTTCAACCACCTACACTTCTCTCCAACCTCTTATACTTCTCTCCAACCACCTACACTTCTCTCCAACCTCTTACACTTCTCTCCAACCACCTACACTTCTCTGCAACCTCTTACACTTCTCTCCAACCACCTACACTTCTCTCCAACCTCTTATACTTCTCTCCAACCACCTACACTTCTCTCCAACCTCTTATACTTCTCTCCAACCACCTACACTTCTCTCCAACCTCTTATACTTCTCTCCAACCACCTACACTTCTCTCCAACCACCTACACTTCTCTCCAACCTCTTACACTTCTCTCCAACCTCTTACACTTCTCTCCAACCTCTTACACTTCTCTCCAACCTCTTACACTTCTCTCCAACCACCTAAACTTCTCTCCAACCTCTTTCACATCTCTCCAACCTCTTACACTTCTCTCCAACCTCTTTCACATCTCTCCAACCTCTTACACTTCTCTCCAACCTCTTACACTTCTCTCCAACCTCTTACACTTCTCTCCAACCTCTTACACTTCTCTCCAACCACCTACATTTCTCTCCAACCTCCTACACTTCTCTCCAACCACCTATACTTCGTTCCAACCTCCTACACTTCTCTCCAACCTCCTACACTTCTCTCCAACCACCTACACCTCTCTCCAACCTCTTACACTTCTCTCCAACCACCTACACTTCTCTCCAACCTCTTATACTTCTCTCCAACCACCTACACTTCTCTCCAACCTCTTACACTTCTCTCCAACCTCTTACACTTCTCTCCAACCTCTTACACTTCTCTCCAACCACCTACACTTCTCTCCAACCTCTTACACTTCTCTCCAACCTCCTACACTTCTCTCCAACCACCTACACTTCTCTCCAACCACCTACACTTCTCTCCAACCTCTTACACTTCTCTCCAACCACTTACACTTCTCTCCAACCTCTTACACTTCTCTCCAACCACCTACACTTCTCTCCAACCACCTACACTTCTCTCCAACCTCTTACACTTCTTTCCAACCACCTACACTTCTCTCCAACCTCTTACACTTCTCTCCAACCACCTACACTTCTCTCCACCCTCTTACACTTCTCTCCAACCACTTACACTTCTCTCCAACCTCTTACACTTCTCTCCAACCACCTACACTTCTCTCCACCCTCTTACACTTCTCTCCAACCTCTTACACTTCTCTCCAACCTCCTACACTTCTCTCCAACCACCTACACTTCTCTCCAACCACCTACACTTCTCTCCAACCTCTTACACTTCTCTCCAACCTCCTACACTTCTCTCCAACCACCTACACTTCTCTCCAACCACCTACACTTCTCTCCAACCTCTTACACTTCTCTCCAACCTCTTACACTTCTCTCCAACCACCAATACTTCTCTCCAACCACCTACACTTCTCTCCAACCTCTTACAGTTCTGTCCAACCACCTACACTTCTGTCCAACCTCTTACACTTCTCTTCAACCTCTTACACTTCTCTCCAACCTCTTACACTTCTCTCCAACCTCTTACACTTCTCTCCAACCACCTACACTTCTCTCCCACCTCTTACACTTCTCTCCAACCTCTTACACTTCTCTCCAACCACCTACACTTCTCTCCCACCTCTTACACTTCTCTCCAACCACCTACACCTCTCTCCAACCTCTTATACTTCTCTCCAACCATATACACTTCTCTCCAACCACCTACACTTCTCTCCAACCTCTTATACTTCTCTCCAACCACCTACACTTCTCTCCCACCTCTTACACTTCTCTCCAACCTCTTACACTTCTCTCCAACCACCTACACTTCTCTCCCACCTCTTACACTTCTCTCCAACCACCTACACTTCTCTCCAACCACCTACACTTCTCTCCAACCACCTACACTTCTCTCCCACCTCTTATACTTCTCTCCAACCACCTACACTTCTCTCCAACCTCTTACACTTCTCGCCAACCTCTTATACTTCTCTCCAACCACCTACACTTCTCTCCAACCTCTTATACTTCTCTCCAACCACCTACACTTCTGTCCAACCTCTTACACTTCTCTCCAACCTCTTACACTTCTCTCCAACCACCTACACTTCTCTCCAACCTCTTACACTTCTCTCCAACCACCTACACTTCTCTCCAACCACCTACACTTCTCTCCCACCTCTTACACTTCTCTCCAACCTCTTACACTTCTCTCCAACCACCTACACTTCTCTCCAACCACCTACACTTCTCTCCCACCTCTTACACTTCTCTCCAACCTCTTACACTTCTCTCCAACCACCTACACTTCTCTCCCACCTCTTACACTTCTCTCCAACCACCTACACTTCTCTCCAACCTCTTATACTTCTCTCCAACCACCTACACTTCTCTCCAACCACCTACACTTCTCTCCAACCTCTTATACTTCTCTCCAACCACCTACACTTCTCTCCAACCTCTTACACTTCTCTCCAACCTCTATACTTCTCTCCAACCACCTACACTTCTCTCCAACCTCTTATACTTCTCTCCTACCACCTACACTTCTGTCCAACCTCTTACACTTCTCTCCAACCTCTTACACTTCTCTCCAACCACCTACACTTCTCTCCAACCTCTTACACTTCTCTCCAACCACCTACACTTCTCTCCACCCTCTTACACTTCTCTCCAACCACCTACACTTCTCTCCAACCTCTTACACTTCTCTCCAACCTCTTACACTTCTCTCCAACCTCTTACACTTCTCTCCAACCTCTTACACTTCTCTCCAACCTCTTACACTTCTCTCCAACCACCTACACTTCTCTCCAACCTCTTACACTTCTCTCCAACCACCTACACTTCTCTCCAACCTCTTACACTTCTCTCCAACCATCTACACTTCTCTCCAACCTCTTACACTTCTCTCCAACCACCTACACTTCTCTCCAACCTCTTACACTTCTCTCCAACCACCTACACTTCTCTCCAACCTCTTACACTTCTCTCCAACCATCTACACTTCTCTCCAACCTCTTACACTTCTCTCCAACCACCTACACTTCTCTCCAACCTCTTACACTTCTCTCCAACCTCTTACACTTCTCTCCAACCACCTACACTTCTGTCCAACCTCTTATACTTCTCTCTAACCTCTTATACTTCTCTCCAACCACCTACACTTCTGTCCAACCTCTTACACTTCTCTCCAACCTCTTATACTTCTCTCCAACCACCTACACTTCTGTCCAACCTCTTACACTTCTCTCCAACCTCTTACACTTCTCTCCAACCACCTACACTTCTCTCCAACCTCTTATACTTCTCTCCAACCACCTACACTTCTCTCCAACCTCTTACACTTCTCTCCAACCTCTTACACTTCTCTCCAACCACCTACACTTCTCTCCAACCTCTTACACTTCTCTCCAACCACCTACACTTCTCTCCAACCTCTTATACTTCTCTCCAACCACCTACACTTCTCTCCAACCTCTTACACTTCTCTCCAACCTCTTACACTTCTCTCCAACCTCTTATACTTCTCTCCAACCACCTACACTTCTCTCCAACCTCTTATACTTCTCTCCAACCACCTACACTTCTCTCCAACCACCTACACTTCTCTCCAACCTCTTACACTTCTCTCCAACCACCTAAACTTCTCTCCAACCTCTTTCACATCTCTCCAACCTCTTACACTTCTCTCCAACCTCTTTCACATCTCTCCAACCACCTACACTTCTCTCCAACCTCTTACACTTCTCTCCAACCACCTACACTTCTCTCCAACCTCTTACACTTCTCTCCAACCTCTTACACTTCTCTCCAACCTCTTACACTTCTCTCCAACCACCTACATTTCTCTCCAACCTCCTACACTTCTCTCCAACCACCTATACTTCTCTCCCACCACCTACACTTCTCTCCAACCACCTACACTTCTCTCCTACCACCTACACTTCTCTCCTACCACCTACACTTCTCTCCTACCACCTACACTTCTCTCCAACCTCTTACACTTCTCTCCAACCACCTACATTTCTCTCCAACCTCCTACACTTCTCTCCAACCACCTATACTTCTCTCCAACCTCCTACACTTCTCTCCAACCTCCTACACTTCTCTCCTACCACCTACACTTCTCTCCAACCTCCTACACTTCTCTCCTACCACCTACACTTCTCTCCAACCTCCTACACTTCTCTCCAACCTCCTACACTTCTCTCCTACCACCTACACTTCTCTCCAACCTCCTACACTTCTCTCCTACCACCTATACTTCTCTCCTACCACCTACACTTCTCTCCAACCACCTACACTTCTCTCCTACCACCTACACTTCTCTCCAACCTCCTACACTTCTCTCCTACCACCTATACTTCTCTCCTACCACCTACACTTCTCTCCTACCACCTACACTTTTCTTCACTCTTCTTTCTAAACGTCCTCTATCCTGTCAATGTGTCACGCGTGTCTACCAAACCATCATGCCATCACTTCTCTATAAACATCAATCTGTCCATCTGTCTGCCCTGTAGACAAGGTCAATCTCCTAGGTTATAGATTTAATGACTGCGCCTTATTCTAACTACGTCACTACATTCATTAACTCATCTTTCAGTTACTCTGTCCATCTGTCCATTCACCATATAGCCCTTTTTCTTCACCACATGACCCTTTCTTTCACAGCATGGCCCTTTCTTTCACAGCATGGCCCTTTCTTTCACATCTCCCTTTCTTTCACCACGTGGCCCTTTACTTTTACCACTTGGCTCTTTCCTTCACAACATGGCCCTTTATTTCACCACTTGGCCCTTTCTTTCACAGCATGGCCCTTTCCTTCACAACATGGCCCTATCTTTCACCACATGGCCCTTTCCTTCACAACATGTCCCTTTCTTTCACCACGTGGCCCTTTACTTTTACCACTTGGCTCTCGCCTTCCCAACAAGGCCCTTTATTTCAGCACTTGACCCTTTCTTTCAAAGCATGTCCCTTTCCTTCACAACATTGGCCTTTCCTTCACAACATTGCCCTTTCCTTCACAACATTGCCCTTTCCTTCACAACATTGCCCTTTCCTTCACAACACGTCCCTTTCTTTCACCACGTGGCCCTTTACTTTTACCATTTGGCCCTTTACTTTCCCCACATGGCCCTTTATTTCACCACTTGACCCTTTCTTTCACAACATGACCCTTTCTTTGAGCACATGACCCTTTCCTTCACCATATAGTCCACCGGCTTCTTGTTAGTATCCAGTTAGCTATCTGTCCATCTGTCGATCAATCGGTAATCCATAGGTCAATACACTTAGAGGTCCGAGCGTCCATAGGTCAATACACTTAGAGGTCCGTTTGTCCATATGTCAATACACTTAGAGGTCCGAGCGTCCACAGGTCAATACACTTAGATGTTCGAGTGTCCATAGGTCAATACACTTAGAGGTCCGAGCGTCCATAGGTCAATACACTTAGAGGTTCGAGCGTCCATAGGTCAATACACTTAGAGGTCCGAGCGTCCACAGGTCAATACACTTTGAGGTCCGAGCGTCCACAGGTCAATACACTTTGAGGTCCGAGCGGCCTAGGTCAATACACCCAGAGGTCAGTGCGTCAATAAACTCAGAGGTCCGTTCGTCCATAGGTTAGGCCCATGCGTCCTTATGTCAAAACACTCAGGGGTCCGTGCGTCCATAGATCAATGCACTCTTAGGTCCATACTTCCATAGATCAATGCTCCCGTGGTCCCATAGATTTTGAACTTTTTCAGCTCCTCCAGTCTGTAACTAATATAAATCTATCAACATATCCTGTTACAAACTGTAATGTAAACCTTCTACACACACAGGACAGGACAGAACACACACTCAGTCACACAGATACACCCACACTCACACACACAGACACCAAAGGACCAGCACATTCAATACTTTTGTCCCTGGTTTCGAACCTAAAACTCCAGATTGAGCTTAATTTTGTAACGCCTGAATATTCCTGGAGAAAATCCAATTGAAAAAGCTTGTCGTCGCCGGTTCATTAAGCTTTGGGTGTTAATTGGAGCTGTGTTTTGGGGAACAGAAGATAAGAATGTCTGCGTGAAACGGTGAGAATTTATGGCGAGAGGGAGTGTGGGTAAAAGGGGGGGGGGAGCGTGTTCCCTCTTTCACGTTTATGTCCATTTAATGTTGACAAATCTAGCTGTATGTTCATTGTTGGGTGGGGTGGTACTGGTGGTGTACTCAAAGAATATAGGGGGAGGGGGGATTGAATCAACAAACGTAGATTTGTCCTCTAAAAATAAATGGTACATACCCGGCAATCAAAATGTAACGGTTGAATGAAATGGACGATAGTCAAGAAATCTGACGGGGCTTCGAGTTGATAGTCAAAATGTTTGTTGTTGTTTCTGTACCCTCATCCTTTTACTTTATTAAATTTAGACAATAAGAATCCTCCATAAAAGTTTTGCACTCAACGAAAATGTGCAAAGGATTTCGTCTTGATGTAAGACTATCGCATGTTTGAGGAGATTTGTATAAAACAGGGTCGACTTGTTACAAATACGGTCGACTTGTTACAAATAGGGTTGACTTGTTACAAATAGGGTTGACTTGTTACAAATAGGGTTGACTTGTTACAAATATGGTTGTCTTGTTACAAATATGGTCGACTTGTTATAAATATGGTTGACTTGTTACAAATATGGTTGACTTGTTACAAATATGGTTGACTTGTTACAAATATGGTTGACTTGTTACAAATATGGTTGACTTGTTACTAGGCCTGTCAACGGGTACCCGGGACCCGGGTACCCGTTGCCGTCTGGTTTACCCGGGTAGTAAAATTCCGCCCGGGTACCCGTGAAAATGTGGCCTTCAATGTCTATATTAACCAAACTTCGGCTCGCATGCGGCTTTTTTGTGTTAAATTTAATGCTCACGAAACAATTTATCAAATGAAAATTTTTGTTTCAAATATATGCTGTGAAATAAATCTAAGGAGAACTATCTGTCAACGGGAAATACAATACGGTCTCGACGGACCACAATGTATTTTGATACATCTTTTTTCTCTAAAAAGGAAACAGAAATCGCAAACACAAGAAGATTTTGGTTCTTTGAATGAATCATATAAAGAAAACAAAACTCCTCTGCTAAAAATAAAGATGGACTCTATAGAGATGAGCGCCCCACGCTTTTTTGTGCAGTGGATAGTTTCAGTCATTTCACCTGTTATCATAGAAAATATTTATTTTCTTCTTTTTTAGTGCACTTTCTATATGTAAATAAAAGCGTGTCCTTTTTAAAAAAAGATTTTTTTTATGTTTTATTTTCTACTTTTTAGTATCAAATTTTTTTAAATCAATTTTTCGATATAATCAATTCAATTTAATTAGTCAAACTTCGTTGTCTATAACTTAAATGTGATAGTGGTAAAAAGATAGACTATTAATGACAAATTTATGTATTTAAAAAAACAGTTTCCCCCAACTGAAAATAGAACCCAGTACCTCCAGGTCGAAAATCCATTACGCTAACAATTCGGCCAACTAGGCTACACAAATTCCAGTTGTTCCTCTTGTATTATCATGTCAATTTAGATTTAGTTTCGTATTACTGAGCTGTTTAACACCTGGAATGTGGTCATCGATGGCTGGTGGTGAACTCCGGTGACATTCACGTGAAAGTCAAGAATAGCACGGATACGGATTATAGAGAGAGATAAACTAAAAATGCATTTATTTAATTACGGTACATTCGATCGATCTGAAATTTTGATACAATGCATTGTCATCCAAGATCTATCTGTGGTAAAATTTTGAGATCTCTAGGACCATCAGAAGTGGTTTAATTTTACGTTACAAGATTTGACGGATATAACATACAACATACAAACCGTGTGACTTAAATAAAAGCGTGTAATAATAATGTCTGTTTCGATACTTAACTGGGGCGGACGGGACTGGAGTAGCGAGGGCTGCTTTGAACATTGTGACATCCTTATAAGATGAAGCTGAAGCATCGATATTTAACTTAACCAACAAATTGTACAGAAGACATTGAAGTACAAAAATATCGTCGTAAGAAATTAGTTGGCTTTCTTTTTAAAATCACTATTACACAAAGTCAGCGGCCATTCCAAGTATCGAAGCAACTATTCGCGCCTAGTATCGATGCACATATCGGTGCAATAATGATGTTAGTGTCGACTTTGCACCGCCCGACCTAATAATTTATTGGCCATAAAAACAAGATCACTTGTAGCTGCCGCCGTCTTATCGGCTTTACACTTTATTTATCATCCGATGGTGCTACTGCGTATCATTCTAAAGATACATTTGGTGTCACCGGGGTTCATTCTACATCAGTCATTGCACGCGGATTCTCAGCCTGTGTACCCGAGGCACCCTTGATTATTTTATTTCTTAAATATGTTGAATAACGCATAAAAAATTTGTAAAACTTGATCTTTGTATTCGACTCTCCCAAAGATGTAAGATACACGTCATTGAACGCTCCCAAACATGTAAGATACACGTCATTGAACGCTCCCAAACATGTAAGATACACGTCATTGAACGCTCCCAAACATGTAAGATACACGTCATTGAACGCTCCCAAACATGTAAGATACACGTCATTGAACGCTCCCAAACATGTAAGATACACGTCATTGAACGCTCCCAAACATGTAAGATACACGTCATTGAACGCTCCCAAACATGTAAGATACACGTCAATGAACGCTCCCAAACATGTAAGATACACGTCAATGAACGCCCCCAAACATGTAAGATACACGTCAATGAACGCTCCCAAACATGTAAGATACACGTCAATGAACGCTCCCAAACATGTAAGATACACGTCAATGAACGCTCCCAAACATGTAAGATACACGTCATTGAACGCTCCCAAACATGTAAGATACACGTCAATGAACGCTCCCAAACATGTAAGATACACGTCAATGAACGCTCCCAAACATGTAAGATACACGTCATTGAACGCTCCCAAACATGTAAGATACACGTCATTGAACGCTCCCAAACATGTAAGATACACGTCAATGAACGCTCCCAAACATGTAAGATACACGTCAATGAACGCTCCCAAACATGTAAGATACACGTCATTGAACGCTCCCAAACATGTAAGATACACGTCATTGAACGCTCCCAAACATGTAAGATACACGTCATTGAACGCTCCCAAACATGTCAGATACACGTCAATGAACGCTCCCAAACATGTAAGATACACGTCATTGAACGCTCTCAAACATGTAAGATACACGTCATTGAACGCTCCCAAACATGTAAGATACACGTCATTGAACGCTCCCAAACATGTAAGATACACGTCATTGAACGCTCCCAAACATGTAAGATACACGTCAATGAACGCTCCCAAACATGTAAGATACACGTCATTGAACGCTCCCAAACATGTAAGATACACGTCATTGAACGCTCCCAAACATGTAAGATACACGTCATTGAACGCTCCCAAACATGTAAGATACACGTCATTGAACGCTCCCAAACATGTAAGATACACGTCATTGAACGCTCCCAAACATGTAAGATACACGTCATTGAACGCTCCCAAACATGTAAGATACACGTCATTGAACGCTCCCAAACATGTAAGATACACGTCATTGAACGCTCCCAAACATGTAAGATACACGTCATTGAACGCTCCCAAACATGTAAGATGCATTTCATTGAACGCTCCCAAACATGTAAGATGCACGTCATTGAACGCTCCCAAACATGTAAGATACACGTCATTGAACGCTCCTAAACATGTAAGATACACGTCATTGAACGCTCCCAAACATGTAAGATACACGTCATTGAACGCTCCCAAACATGTAAGATACATTTCATTGAACGCTCCCAAACATGTAAGATACACTTCATTGAACGCTCCCAAACATGTAAGATACACGTCATTGAACGCTCCCAAACATGTAAGATACACGTCATTGAACGCTCCCAAACATGTAAGATACATTTCATTGAACGCTCCCAAACATGTAAGATACACTTCATCTGATTAAAATCATTTCATCCTTAGTCAGTGCCTTAAAACTGTGTACGACTTACCACTTGTCATTGAAACAAGTTATGATTCACCAGGTTTCTACAAGCTTGAACTGACAGTCAGCCATCCTACAAGTAGATGATTGCTGATGAAACTACAATAGCCAATTGTTTTTCTCTACCTTGGAGTCATGGCATTACTGCACATATACTTCTTATATTGAAATAACGAGTCTTTCAACCCCCCCCCCTTTTAAGTTTGGTGCCACGCTCGACCTATCTTTGGTCAAGTGTCCACCTGCACTCGTGTTGATGGTGTATTCCCGGGAAGCGGTGCTGTCGTCAAAGTAAGCCTTACAAGGATAGTGGTTGTTCAATACAACGTCACCTCGCCTCCAGGGGGGCTTTCGGTGGTTGGTGCATAGAAATGACCTTGGCAGTCATCAGTGCTGACATCACAATCCCATGTGGGGTGGGTGTACACTGGAGAGGGGCTCTGGCCTGCCCGGGCTCATCCCGACCATGAGATTTCCAGCAGATAAAAATTCAACTCTAAATCAATAATACGTTTCAGCCTAATCTACCGCGAGTTTTCGGTCCCTTGGTTTAAATATCGCGAGTTGGCGGTCCCTTGGTTTAAATATCGCGAGTTGGCGGTCCCTTGGTTTAAATATCGCGAGTTGGCGGTCCCTTGGTTTAAATACCTCGAGTTGGCGGTCCCTTGGTTTTAAATACCTCGAGTTGGCGGTCACTTGGTTTAAATACCTCGAGTTGGCGGTCCCTTGGTTTAAATACCTCGAGTTGGCGGTCCCTTGGTTTAAATACCTCGAGTTGGCGGTCCCTTGGTTTAAATACCGCGAGTTGTCGGTCCCTTGGTTTAAATACCTCGAGTTGGCGGTCCCTTGGTTTAAATACCTCGAGTTGGCGGTCCCTTGGTTTAATTTCCTGGAGTTTTGTGTCCCTTCGTTTAACTAACGAGAGTGACCTGCCGGTGGTCCTCTGATTTAACTACAGTGAATTAGTGGTCCGCTGACTGTTGTAGTCTTATTCACTGGTCAGGTTGGTTTGAGGCATAAGACACTTGAATCTTTTGATCGAGAAACAACTTTTAATGATAAATGAACAAAAACATTGATAAATTTGTGTGGGCCTGCAATCAGGCCGGGGAGACACAAAGTTATTCAATAGAGGATGGTTTACGCCTAAAAAATACGCAGCAAAACAAAGAACGTATTGTCTGAACACCTGAGATCAATTATACAAGTCTAGATACGACCCGCTGCGTAGCATACACCGCAGACTTGCTTATAGATATTGCAAAGGACGGGGGGTAGGGAGAACAGACACAAACAGCGGCGCGACGAAATGAAAACAACGCGAGTGAACGTTCGGGGGGGGGACGCATTGTTGGTCTCGAGACATGCGCACTGCGGTTGTTGTTACCGGCCCCTCGCCCCCATCCTGCACCACCATCGCTTGCCAACCATAAACTGTGATTGGTCGACCGTAGCAAGGGTCATTTGTCATGCTTATTTTCACACGTCTTTTGCTTGTCCTAGTGAATTAAATATAAAGATAAACAATGTCCTGTCTCAGGACACTTCAACAGACAGGACCATATAGGTCCATCACAACTTTTTCTCTCCTTAACTAAAAGGCCCGGTAGAGTCAACCCTGAGGGGGAAAAACCTTATTTAGGAGTAGGCGGCCCTTACACAATATGGGCCGAACGTCACACATATCCTCCCTGACATGTTGACACCTGACCCCGCCCTATTCTTCCCTTTTTAAACCACTGTCTCTCTCTTGTCATCTTTCTGGTTGGTGTTGTCTTGGCCGACACACTGCTGTAAGTTGTGCTTTATCATCGTATTTTCGCGCTTTGTGCTACTGTTTGTTCACTGAGGAAGGCTTAACCAGATCTTGTTCAATACGTTTTTCTAAAGCCAAGCTTACATTATATTACTTTCCCAAGAGTTATTCATTAAATTACTTTCCCGTTAGTGTTTAAGCAAACTTACATTAAATTAACTTCTTCATAGTAGCACTACTGACAGTATATTGCTAGCATATTCGCTCATACTCATAGTGAAAATTTCCTGTGATGATAAACGATTCACTAAATATATGACTTTCTCTTTGGAAGGCCGAGTCCCTTAGACTATTATGGCCCGTCCAACAATACCAGCGGCGAGCCTCAACATATGGACATCGCCATGCAAGAATTCTTCCGCAGTACCGCTGCTGCCTGACCCGTCCGCATTCCCAATCGCTGCATTGGAGTAGGTAATCAGATGTGCCACTGTTTCCTCAGCCATGGCACATAAACGGCAGATGGGGTCCCTGTTTGGGTCTAGCATGTGAAAGTAGTCGTTTGTCGGACAGTGTCCAGTCCAAATTTGCGTAATCATGGACTGGCAGCTACGAGGTAGTTTCAACCAATCCAGCTTGCTCGGTCGCGGGACTTGGCGGAAAAGCTTCTCACGGAACTACTTGACTACTCAATAAAACAGATTGAGTTCATTGACCCTTGGATGAATGGGTGTAGTAAGTAGTGGTGTGTGAGAACAGCTGGTGTCACCAAGATGTGATTGAAACGTTGATGTTACTTGTATTTGATTGAAAGTTGATGTTACGGGTATGTACGAACATTGACATTGAATGTTGTATGTGTACTGAGTACCGGAATGTGAATGAACATTGAATGGTGTATGTGTACTGAGTACCGGAATGTGAATGAACATTGAATGGTGTATGTGTACTGAGTACCGGAATGTGAATGAACATTGAATGGTGTATGTGTACTGAGTACCGGAATGTGAATGAACATTGAATGGTGTATGTGTACTGAGTACCGGAATGTGAATGAACATTGAATGGTGTATGTGTACTGAGTACCGGAATGTGAATGAACATTGAATGTTGTATGTGTACTGAGTACCGGAATGTGAATGAACATTGAATGTTGTATGTGTACTGAGTACCGGAATGTGAATGAACATTGAATGTTGTATGTGTACTGAGTGCCGGAATGTGAATGAACATTGAATGTTGTATGTGTACTGAGTACCGGAATGTGAATGAACATTGAATGTTGTATGTGTACTGAGTGCCGGAATGTGAATGAACATTGAATGTTGTATGTGTACTGAGTACCGGAATGTGAATGAACATTGAATGTTGTATGTGTACTGAGTGCCGGAATGTGAATGAACATTGAATGTTGTATGTGTACTGAGTACCGGAATGTGAATGAACATTGAATGTTGTATGTGTACTGAGTACCGGAATGTGAATGAACATTGAATGTTGTATGTGTACTGAGTGCCGGAATGTGAATGAACATTGAATGTTGTATGTGTACTGAGTACCGGAATGTGAATGAACATTGAATGTTGTATGTGTACTGAGTGCCGGAATGTGAATGAACATTGAATGTTGTATGTGTACTGAGTACCGGAATGTGAATGAACATTGAATGGTGTATGTGTACTGAGTACCGGAATGTGAATGAACATTGAATGTTGTATGTGTACTGAGTGCCGGAATGTGAATGAACATTGAATGTTGTATGTGTACTGAGTACCGGAATGTGAATGAACATTGAATGTTGTATGTGTACTGAGTGCCGGAATGTGAGTTAACATTGAATGTTGTATGTGTACTGAGTGCCGGAATGTGAGTTAACATTGAATGTTGTATGTGTACTGAGTGCCGGAATGTGAGTTAACATTGAATGTTGTATGTGTACTGAGTGCCGGAATGTGAGTTAACATTGAATGTTGTATGTGTACTGAGTGCCGGAATGTGAGTTAACATTGAATGTTGTATGTGTACTGAGTGCCGGAATGTGAGTTAACATTGAATGTTGTATGTGTACTGAGTGCCGGAATGTGAATGAACATTGAATGTTGTATGTGTACTGAGTGCCGGAATGTGAGTTAACATTGAATGTTGTATGTGTACTGAGTGCCGGAATGTGAGTTAACATTGAATGTTGTATGTGTACTGAGTGCCGGAATGTGAGTTAACATTGAATGTTGTATGTGTACTGAGTGCCGGAATGTGAGTTAACATTGAATGGTGTATGTGTACTGAGTGCCGGAATGTGAGTTAACATTGAATGTTGTATGTGTACTGAGTACCGGAATGTGAGTTAACATTGAATGGTGTATGTGTACTGAGTGCCGGAATGTGAGTTAACATTGAATGTTGTATGTGTACTGAGTACCGGAATGTGAGTTAACATTGAATGTTGTATGTGTACTGAGTACCGGAATGTGAGTTAACATTGAATGTTGTATGTGTACTGAGTACCGGAATGTGAGTTAACATTGAATGGTGTATGTGTACTGAGTGCCGGAATGTGAGTTAACATTGAATGGTGTATGTGTACTGAGTACCGGAATGTGAGTTAACATTGAATGTTGTATGTGTACTGAGTACCGGAATGTGAGTTAACATTGAATGTTGCCAGTGTGAGTCAGAAGTTTCCTACAGGTGTGATCCCCGTTAACAAAGCAGGTATTTAGTGGCGGGGGGGGGTGGGGGACGGGAGGGGAGAGTGGAATTCTCTTTGTTTTTTTGTCTACGGTTTGCTGGGGTATTGGCGTTCAGACATAAGCTAAGTAGTTTGACGTTAGTATAGCTTCTAGATTCTAGACAATAGCTACATAGGTTGGCGTTAGTATGGCTTCTAGATTCTAGACAATAGCTACATAGGTTGGCGTTAGTATAGCTTCTAGATTCTAGACAATAGCTACATAGGTTGGCGTTAGTATAGCTTCTAGATTCTAGACAATAGCTACATAGGTTGGCGTTAGTATGGCTTCTAGATTCTAGACAATAGCTACATAGGTTGGCGTTAGTATGGCTTCTAGATTCTAGACAATAGCTACATAGGTTGACGTTAGTATGGCTTCTAGATTCTAGACAATAGCTACATAGGTTGACGTTAGTATAGCTTCTAGTCAAAAGCTGAATGTTCTTACGCTAGTATGGCAGATGTACATTTTTATAGGTTCGAGAATATCAATGACGTCTATAACATCAGTCATCTATGTTGATCTATGACGTCTGTGTTGATCTATGACGTCTATGTTGATCTATGACGTCTATGTTGATCTACGACGTCTATGTTGATCTATGACGTCTATGTTGATCTATGACGTCGATGTTGATCTATGGTTATGACGTCTATGTTGATCTATGACGTCTATGTTGATCTATGACGTCCATGATGATCTATGACGTCTATGTTGATAAAGTTGAGTAGTTGGACGCTCGCCTTCTGTGTCCATCTAAAATTAGTTTATAGTCCAGACGAATAATTACCCCCCCCCTCCTTTTTTTTCCTTCTTTTTAAACAACAAGTTAAACAAATGGCAGGTACGTTAGAAAGACAGACTTACATCATTGTCTAGTTCAAATAGCTTTAAATAAAATTTATTTATTTTTCCGAGCCGTCGGCCATGGCGATCTATTGCATTTCTCGGTTTGCTAATGTGGAAATTAACGAGTCTGAAACGGTCCATTGAACAGTTCCATTTGCAGACAAGTGAAATGAGATACGACTAGGGAGAGACTGATGAGTTCCCTGAAGACTTGTATAAATTAAATGTTTTCAGGAGAAATACCCCGTCATGTAGCTCAGTGATTCCCAAACTTTAACAGAAAGAATGCCTCTCATAAATACACAGCCATGTATTTCAGTGATTCCCAAACTGTCTCTCGGGGATGATTAATATTCCCACTAGCCACATACTGTCTCCCACATCTGTTCCCGTTTCCGCCACTTCCACCCTCGCGAATATAAACCCTAATCGGTACAAAATCCCCTCACCATAAACAGTATCTTCATCAATGAAACTAACCTTAATCATAGCCCTCATCATCGCCTTGACACAGATAGTAACATCACTCAGACATCTCGATAGCAACATCATTCACACACCATAGCATCATCAAACACACACCATGATATCACCATCACACAGACACCGTATCATCATCAAACACACACCATGATATCACCATCACACAGACACTATATCATCATCAAACACACACCATGATATCACCATCACACAGACACCATGATATCACCATTACACAGACACCATATCATCATCAAACACACACCGTTATATCACCATCACACAGACACCATGATATCACCATTACACAGACACCATATCATCATCAAACACACACCATGATATCACCATTACACAGACACCATATCATCATCAAACACACACCATGATATCACCATCACACAGACACCATGATATCACCATCACACAGACACCATGATATCACCATTACACAGGCATCATATCACCATCACACAGACACCATGATATCACGATTACACAGACACCATATCATCATCAAACACACACCATGATATCACCATTACACAGACACCATGATATCACCATCACACAGACACCATGATATCACCATTACACAGACATCATATCACCATCACACAGACACCATGATGTCACCATTACACAGACACCATGATATCACCATTACACAGACATGATATCACCATCACCCAGACACCATGATATCACCATCACACAGACACCATGACATCACCATCACACAGACACCATGACATCACCATCACACAGACACCATGATATCACCATCACACAGACACCATGACATCACCATCACACAGACACCATGACATCACCATCACACAGACACCATGACATCACCATCACACAGACACCATGACGACACCATGACATCACCATCACACAGACACCATGACATCACCATCACACAGACACCATGACATCACCATCACACATACACCATGATATCACAATCACACAGACACCATGACGACACCATCACACAGACACCATCACACAGACACCATAATATCATCATTATATATTTTAAGCAATCTGCAATCTATTTCCTAAGAGCACATGTGTAACGGCCATTATGACTTCAGTTTTTCGCTTCGAGTTATAGTTAGTCAACCAAACCTGTGAGGACGTCTCGTTGTTTCTGAAATTGTTGCTATCAACTCATCCATAACGGCAGTACGGCGAGGGTCGGAGTTGTTTACCTCGTTTATGGAAGATACGTGGCCCGAATTTTTCGGAAGTCATTTACAGAATAAATAACCTGCTCATTTAGTGTAAATTCTGTTTGTTAAGAAAGTGTGTAGAGTGAAAGTGTTTCGAGTGAAAGTGTGCACTATATCTAAGGTTTATTACAACAGGTGACTAGAGATCAACGCCGCCTCCAACCTAACTAACCACAGTGAGAATGTGTCCCCCCTCACCGCCCCGAGCACGCATACCTCAGAGGTACTACTCACCCACGTTCAGCAATCTATCCAAGCGATGTGAGCCGCGGAGCACCAGCCTTCCCCCTTTAACGTTACATTTTACCCCTCACGAGCCAAGACGTGAGCGGTGAGGAGCTGTGGGTGGGGTGCGGGGGTCTGTTACCACCTTCGCGAGACGAGGCTCAGCTCCTCGCAGTGGTCCATGACGTGGCAGGCCGCCAGGCAACCCCCTTCCCTAACCAATACACCAAGATGTCGATGACATTGGAAAATTATTTATTTTTCCTTATGTTACTTTTTGGCTTTTCCCTCTTGTTTATTTCCCTTCTTTTCTTGTTTAATTTGTATCAACTTTCATTGAACTACCCACGACTTGATTTAGTTCATGAACTACCCGCGTCTTGATTCAGTTCATGGAACTACCCACGCCTTGATTTAGTTTATTGAACAGCCCACGACTTGATTTAGTTCATTGAACAGCCCACGACTTGATTTAGTTCATTGAACTACCCACGCCTTGATTTAGTTCATTGAACAGCCCACGACTTGATTTAGTTCATTGAACTACCCACGCCTTGATTTAGTTCATTGAACAGCCCACGACTTGATTTAGTTCATTGAACTACCCACGCCTTGAATTTAGTTCATTGAACTACCCACGCCTTGAATTTAGTTCATTGAACTACCCACGCCTTGAATTTAGTTCATTGAACTACCCACGCCTTGAATTTAGTTCATTGAACTACCCACGCCTTGAATTTAGTTCATGAACTACCCACGCCTTGAATCAGTTCATTGAACTACCCACGCCTTGAATTTAGTTCATTAAACTACTCACGCCTTGAATTTAGTTCATGAACTACCCACGCCTTGTATTTAGTTCATGAACTACCCACGCCTTGAATCAGTTCACGGAACTACCCACGCTTTGTATTTAGTTCAGGAACTACCCACGCCTTGAATCAGTTCACGGAACTACCCACTCCTTGAATTTAGTTCATTGAACTACCCATGCCTTGAATTTAGGTCATGGAACTACCCACGCCTTGAATTTAGTTCATTGAACTACCCACGCCTTGTATTTAGTTCATGAACTACCCACGCCTTGTATTTAGATCATGGAACTACCCACGCCTTGTATTTAGATAATGGAACTACCCACGCCTTGTATTTAGATCATGGAACTACCCACGCCTTGTATTTAGATCATGGAACTACCCACGCCTTGTATTTAGATAATGGAACTACCCACGCCTTGTATTTAGATCATGGAACTACCCACGCCTTGTATTTAGATCATGGAACTACCCACGCCTTGTATTTAGATCATGGAACTACCCACGCCTTGTATTTAGATCATTAACTACCCACGCCTTGTATTTAGTGATCAACGTACTTGCCCTGTCGCCTGCTTGTCACTGTGTAGGCAAGACCTGACATCTAGCTACCATATTCACTATTTAGGTAGGACCTGACTTCTAGCTACCATGATATTCACTATTTAGGCAGGACCTGACTTCTAGCTACCATGATATTCACTATTTATGCAGGACCTGACATCTAGCTACCATGATATTCACTATTTATGCAGGACCTGACATCTAGCTACCATGATATTCACTATTTATGCAGGACCTGACATCTAGCTACCATGATATTCACTATTTAGGCAGGACCTGACATCTAGCTACCATGATATTCACTATTTATGCAGGACCTGACATCTAGCTACCATGATATTCACTATTTAGGCAGGACCTGATATCTAGCTACCATATTCACTATTTAGGCAGGACCTGACATCTAGCTACCATGATATTCACTATTTAGGCAGGACCTGACATCTAGCTACCATGATATTCACTATTTAGGCAGGACCTGACTTCTAGCTACCATGATATTCACTATTTAGGCAGGACCTGACATCTAGCTACCATGATATTCACTATTTATGCAGGACCTGACATCTAGCTACCATGATATTCACTATTTATGCAGGACCTGACATCTAGCTACCATGATATTCACTATTTATGCAGGACCTGACATCTAGCTACCATGATATTCACTATTTAGGCAGGACCTGATATCTAGCTACCATGATATTCACTATTTAGGCAGGACCTGATATCTAGCTACCATATTCACTATTTAGGCAGGACCTGACATCTAGCTACCATGATATTCACTATTTAGGCAGGACCTGATATCTAGCTACCATATTCACTATTTAGGCAGGACCTGACATCTAGCTACCATGATATTCACTATTTATGCAGGACCTGACATCTAGCTACCATGATATTCACTATTTAGGCAGGACCTGACATCTAGCTACCATGATATTCACTATTTATGCAGGACCTGACATCTAGCTACCATGATATTCACTATTTAGGCAGGACCTGATATCTAGCTACCATATTCACTATTTATGCAGGACCTGACATCTAGCTACCATGATATTCACTATTTAGGCAGGACCTGATATCTAGCTACCATATTCACTATTTAGGCAGGACCTGACATCTAGCTACCATGATATTCACTATTTATGCAGGACCTGATATCTAGCTACCATATTCACTATTTAGGCAGGACCTGACATCTAGCTACCATGATATTCACTATTTATGCAGGACCTGACATCTAGCTACCATGATATTCACTATTTATGCAGGACCTGACATCTAGCTACCATGATATTCACTATTTAGGCAGGACCTGATATCTAGCTACCATATTCACTATTTAGGCAGGACCTGACATCTAGCTACCATGATATTCACTATTTATGCAGGACCTGACATCTAGCTACCATGATATTCACTATTTAGGCAGGACCTGATATCTAGCTACCATATTCACTATTTAGGCAGGACCTGATATCTAGCTACCATATTCACTATTTAGGCAGGACCTGACATCTAGCTACCATGATATTCACTATTTAGGCAGGACCTGACATCTAGCTACCATATTCACTATTTAGGCAGGACCTGACATCTAGCTACCATATTCACTATTTAGGCAGGACCTGACATCTAGCTACCATATTCACTATTTAGGCAGGACCTGACATCTAGCTACCATATTCACTATTTAGGCAGGACCTGACATCTAGCTACCATATTCACTATTTAGGCAGGACCTGACATCTAGCTACCATGATATTCACTATTTAGGCAGGACCTGACATCTAGCTACCATGATATTCACTATTCAGGCAAGACCTGACATCTAGCTACCATGATATTCACTATTTAGGCAGGACCTGACATCTAGCTACCATGATATTCACTATTCAGGCAAGACCTGACATCTAGCTACCATGATATTCACTATTTAGGCAGGACCTGACATCTAGCTACCATGATATTCACTATTTAGGCAGGACCTGACTTCTAGCTACCATGATATTCACTATTTAGGCAGGACCTGACTTCTAGCTACCATGATATTCACTATTCAGGCAAGACCTGACATCTAGCTACCATGATATTCACTATTTAGGCAGGACCTGACATCTAGCTACCATGATATTCACTATTCAGGCAAGACCTGACATCTAGCTACCATGATATTCACTATTTAGGCAGGACCTGACATCTAGCTACCATGATATTCACTATTCAGGCAAGACCTTACATCTTGCTACCCAATCAGTTACCATCTAATTCCCATTCAGTCGCCATCTAGCTGCGGTGACTAAATATCATACCAATCTAAGAACGCCCGACCGACCACTCACCACCCCACTCATGAAATGTATGCCCGCCCCTACACCCCTTCCCACCCCTCTGCTCCTCAGGTATGTGCACTTTACCTCCCATGGAACCATTGCAATGCAAAGATTTTGTAAATATCTTCATTTTCACACGCTCACGTTTGGGGGGTTTCCCTTTGAGACGAGAGATGCCGGTGAGTGAGCCACATTCTGTGTACCTGGATTCACCTCATTGTCTGCTCTAAGAATATCTGGTCTCGGCTCTGAACGCTGTACAGTAGTGGACTTGGCATACGCACAGTCCGGCATACACTCTTGGGAGCTGACGTACTCCAGTATACACAAGTAGACATGGTTCATCACACTCATCCGTTCCATACCTAAGAATGGGCCAAACGACAGACTGTGCGGAGGGAATCTATACGCGTGGTGGAGAACAAATTAAAATGTATCTCTTGAATCTAAAGGACAGCCACCCTAACCCAATTTGTATCTTTGTATCGAAACAAGGGCAGCGGGGGAGGGGGGCGGTAATGCTTATCAGCAGGGGAGAGCACTCCCATTTGTCAGATAATGGTGATTTGTTGTCTATAATAAATCCTGTCTTCGTCGAGCGTGGAGAAATTCCGTGCTGTTATCAAATATTTCTTTTACTTGGAGCATAAATAGCCTGGCTTGGCGTCCTTAGCAACGTTCGGTTAAGCACGTTGAAAACACTGCTCACATACCTTCCAAACCTGCCAGGAAAAATAGCCGTCAGTTGCCAATGATATTCTTATATCCCATATTTTAGTGATATTTTAAGACCACAATCTTCTTATCTTACGACCATATCCTCAATATTTTAAGACCTATTCCTCGTTATTTTAAGACCATGTTTTCCTCATTTTAATAAATAGTATCGTTATTTTAAGGCCATATTCTCAGAATTCATAGACGCATTCTAATGTTGTCGATTCACTTAACTGATATTCCTTACTTTAAACTTCTACAAAATTAAATCAAATGTAGATGATGCTCTCGTTATAAAGACTAAGGGCAATGTTCTGGGAAGGATGAAACTGACAACACACATTAAGTTTTAACTTGGCATGCTAGGAATAATACACAGAGGTTGGCCAAATGTCTTATGGCCAATGTTGACTCGAAAAGCCTTTTAAAGAACTATGCTGTCATATATTAAATAGTTTCTTAATAAAGTGCCATTCACTTGCAGTCTTCTCTTGTGAACGTGGTTTAAGTAAGCGAGCTTGCATGCGTTTAAGTAAGTGAGCTTACATGCGTTTAAGTAACTAAACTTACAATGCATTCTTCTCTTGTGAACATGGTTTAAGTAACTAAGCTTAACATATAGTCTCCTATACACGGGTTGAGAACTTTTCATGACAGCATTTCTTTTTAAATTAATTTATTTTTCCAAAGGTGTGGGTTTTTTTTTGGTTTTTTTTAAAATTGTTTTTATTTTTTATTTTTTTTATTTAACCTTAGTTTATAGATAGATGAATCTGCCGCACTCTTTGCAGTCTTTGTGATAACTGAAAAGAAATGTATGTTACTGAGGTAGAGCTGATGCCTTGTCTACAAATTGTGTGCAGTCGTATTTACTTGCTGTCTCGGCTAGTTTCACGTGCTGCACATAGTGGGTGCCCCGGGCCGACTAGAAGTAACAACACCTGTCACTAGATGTAACTCAATCCGTGTACCTGCACAGGTAGGGAGACATGCCTCCGGGGTGTAATGACATTGTCCTGGTGGGCGCCAGCCTCTAATGAAACCCTCGTGTGGTGGCGGGGGGTCACGGAGTGGGGAGGGGGGGGCTACGCATTTGGGTGTCAGGGGTGAGGTCAGGCTGATCTTAATTTGTCTACGTCAGGAGATGTTTGTACGTGCGCCTCCACCAGTTGTAATTCACCCAACATGCAACTTTACCGCCCTCCTTGGTGTTATTTTGTGTTGTAAGCGCCCCAACGCCCTAACCCAACAGGGTGCATGACCCTAACCCTGTAAGCTTAACCCTAATCACAGATATAATTTACAAAGTACATTTTAACTGCTGTGGGTTGTGCCATTTCAAACAGCCATACTCTTCTTAACAACCTCACTAGTGAACTGACTAAACAATTGATGGCTTGTGAGGAGAATAAGACCATCCTCACTAGTGAACTTGCTAAACAATTAATGGCTTGTGAGGAGAATAAGACCATCCTCACTAGTGAACTTGCTAAACAATTGATGGCTTGTGAGGAGAATAAGACCATCCTCACTAGTGAACTGGTTAAAGAAATTAATGGCAAGGGGCATGAGAATCAGACCATTGTCACAAGCAGTCTCAGATTTTCCTTGTGAGATAATTTAATACCACCAACGTCACCAAAGTCTCCTCAAAGTTTGACAAGAAAGACCTCCACGCCACCCCCACACACTCTTTTTAATAGATAACCTAACCCCCATTTACAGTAAAACATGCAGAGATGAGGCATTTTACGGCTTCTGTCTGGAAATACAAATGGCCATTACTGAAGGCCGTAAATGATTTCTATGAATGACGTTCATGAGAGATGTGCATGGACGAACCATTTCAACCATCTTGTAAAATACACCAATATCTATATATATATATATATATATATATATATATATATATATATATATATATATATATATATATATATATATATATATATATATATATATATATATATATATATATATATCTAATATATAAAGATGAAAGTTTGTGTGTTTGTTTGTTTGTGTGTTTGTTTGTTACCAATGGAAATCTACACCGTTGGACCCAGGATGCTGAAATTTTGCATGGGGCTCTCATTCGACCCTAGACAGGTCGTAGGCTATGTTTCAACCCCAGGTGACCACCCCTAGGGTAAGGGGGCCCATAATCAGAAAATGTAGAGCCAAATAAAGACAAAATAAATTCTCATTTCGATATTGAACAGCTTCATGCGGGCATTCAAAACGAGTTCATTTTGGTGCGTTATTTTTTACAATACTTTATTTTTAGCTGTGCGCTTTCAAAAATCTTTTATTGTCAAATTACGGTGCGCACCTTTTCGTGTACGCATCTAAAAGTGAGCAGTGTAATTTTATTATAATAACATTCATATTTGTTTTGGCCTTGCGGTACAAAACAGTGGCCTTTTATACAAATACTTTCTTGATATTATAGATCTGTTAACACTATTTCATTACATTTGTCACACGATGTATGGTATTTATTTTTAAATTAAGAGTTTTATTATGTTGTTTCTAATGACTCAAATTTTAATTTAAAAAAATAAAAGAAATTGCCCAAGTCAAAAAAGCTTAATCGTAATTTAGAGGAACTATACGTTTGTTTTTCTTAAAATTTGATGCGTGTTCTATATTAATTTTTCTTGCTTATTTTACTTGCTCAATCCCTTAAATTTAATTATTAACGTAAATCATCAAGGAATATTACATGCATATAAAAGCCTACGACCAATGCTGTGTTTTTTTTATTACATACGCTCTATAAATTTACAATTTAAACCTTTCTACCGGACTTATAAACATAAGCATATTAAACTCAATACAAGTGAACCTATAAGCAATTAATTAAGTTGGGCGGCGAATTGAATATGCCATGGTCATTACGCTGTTGCGGAATAACAAAAGCCATTTTAAAAATAGATGTTTAGTCAAACATAGCATCTTTTTTTCCTATTTCGTAAATAATTTATTTATTTTGCAGAAACTAAATCTGTTGTTTGAAATATAATTTACAAACTATGATGTCCCATCGGGAAACATGGTCCAAAACATACTTGAATTCTTTTTTAAAATTATACCTATTACATAAAAGCCGTAAATTTAAATCGTATAACATAGAGACAAATATAAAAAAAAGCATTATATATCATTTCCATATTAAAACACTAATAAATAAAGACTATCAAAAAGTATACAATTTATTTTTGGAGCAGTACTGCATTATAAGACTTCATTTTAAGCGCCCGCCTTTAAATTAACTTTAATTGACTAAAAATTGACTATAATTTGTTCACTTTTGTCCCTTTCTACAAAACGGTCCATTTAGCGATGGATTCCAAAATCTTATATGTTGCTGTTTCACCAAGGGATACAATTCTTTTTTGATTCCCGTTTTGAGATAAGACATTATATTTTGTAAAAAAAAATTCCTGTTTTTGTTTCTGGAAATTAGATAAAGGGCGATTTTTACTCATTACTTTTAGTTCAGAGTTGAGTCGTGCTTAATTGTTTTTAGTATGATTCGTAAATTTTACAGACTTTTAGTCAAATGGGAAGTTGGACCATTAGTGAGAGGGGGCTTAGGCTTTTATTAGTATAGAAAAGGGGAGGGCACTAAATGAAGTTAATCAAGAGAAATACAAAAAAATAAGAAGAAAGTAAATCGTTGCATACACATACATACTTAACAAATAACTATTTGAATATTTTCAACAACATAATAAAACTTGCTCATTACTATAAACTTACTTATTAAAAATAAGAATCAATGATCTTGACATGCATATAAAGGCCTAGGACCTATGTTGTCATTTCATGTTTACATAATTTTATGTTTACATAAGCTAAACAAATTAACTATTTAAACTTTAGCTAACGAACTTATTAAGAAAGTCATTAAACTTAACACAAGTGAACCTAAAGATCACTAATTCCGTGTAGTTAGAAGCATAAAACTCTGGGTGGTTGTTAAGTACACTTCCGTGGTGGTAACGAGCAAAAAAAATATTTAAATATCAATTTTCATATAGCCCATATAATGAAAAAAACGTCTTTGTGCCCCCGGCCCCCATGACTGAATTGCAACTTTTTTACGCAAATGATCGTCGTGAGAGGCTACTCAACAACTTCCCAAAGTTTCATGCTTCTACCTACACGCGAAGTTGGAGAATTCAATTAGTGATGAGTCAGTTTTTTATATAAGAAAAAAACTACATAGCCTATGACCTGTCCCGGGTCAAATGAGGGTCCCATGCAAAATTTCAGCACCTAGGTCCAACGGTGTGGCATTCTATGAGTAACAAAACAAACAAAAGAAACAAACAAACAAACTTTCATCTTTATATATTAGATGGGGTTTTCCCGCTTTGGGAATGTCAATGTTTGACTGTTGCACAGTGCGCACTATTTTGACACATGCTTGGTGTGACGTAGTTTGGTGTGGGATGACGTCAATAGAGAGATATGCTAGAGGGACGATTTTGTAGCGGAGAGCACGCACAGTGTTGTTATTATTTTGCCTTGAAGGATTTCTTTGTTCAATTAAAATATTGATTCTTCTGATGGTGTTTTTACTTATTGAGTTGAAGCCTTGTGAGTCATAAAAATCATTAGAACTTGACATTCTTAAGAAGAACAAATGAAATTAATCTCTTTAGAATGTGTTTTTTAAGATTTTACTATAACTAACCCTACCTAACCAAACTTGAAGTAGTAAACAAGTTTATATATTAGCTTATCTAATACCTTTCAGCCATTTAGTGGTGCTAATAGAATAAATTAAATTCATCTGTTCATTGATGTTAAGAAGGATGAATTAAATACATATATTTATTGATCTTGTGAAGGTTAAATTAAATAAATCTCTTCTGAATATTTTTTTTTGGATCTTATAATCAATACAAAATATCACTAAACAAATTATATATCCAAAACTTAAATTAACACTTCACCTGTTTTACAAATGTCTAAACACAATTGATGTGTCCGAATTAAACAAATAGTCATGGGGTAGCAAAATTTAAACTAATTTAATAATTTACTTATAAGTTACTTATTTATCTAAGTTACTTATAAGTTTATTGATGCTAAAAGGGGGGGGGGAACCTTCAGTATGGTATTTAAGAAGAAAGTTTTAACAAAGGGAAATACTTAAAAGCAGTTGTACACTAAAACAATATATAAGCTATTATGTTCCAATCTTTCTTCAGAGAAATCATGCCCCCAAAAAGAAAAACTCAATTAGGTCGTGTTTCTAAAACGGCAAAGAAGCAAGCCTTACATAGAGAAAATGAAACGAATGAACAAACACAGGCAAGACTTGCTGTTGAGAGAGAAAGAGTTTCAATCAGAAGAGCTAATGAAACCAGTGAACAAACACAGGCAAGACTTGATGATGAGAGAGAAAGAGGTTCCATAAGAAGAGCTAATGAAACCAGTGAACAAACACAGACAAGACTTGATGATAAGAGAGAAAGAGTTTCAATCAGAAGAGCTAATGAAACCAGTGAACAAACACAGGCAAGACTTGATGATGAGAGAGAAGGAGTTTCAATCAGAAGAGCTAATGAAACCAGTGAACAAACACAGGCAAGACTTGATGATGAGAGAGAAAGAGTTTCAATCAGAAGAGCTAATGAAACCAGTGAACAAACACAGGCAAGACTTGATGATGAGAGAGAAAGAGTTTCAATCAGAAGAGCTAATGAAACCAATAAACAAACACAGGCAAGACTTGATGAAAAAAGAGTCAGATCTTCAATGAGAAGAGCAAATGAAACAAAAAAACAAACCCAAATAAGACTTGCAGACCAGAGAAATGGAAATTTAAACAGAAGAAGAAATGAAATGCAGCAAGACCTAAAAGGTGCTGCTCATCAATATGACCCAGATATTCCATACCATCAACATGAAAAGGTCAACATTGGTGAGATGAACTTGATCTGCAAGCATTGCAGTGCATTTAAATGGAAAGATGAGCACCCTGGAATGTGCTGTTCAAATGGCAAAGTTAAACTAGAGACTCTGCAACATCCACCTGAGCCACTTGATCATTTGCTTCAAGGTGTATCTCAAACGTCTAAACGCTTCCTAGCCAACATCAGAAAATACAACTCATGCTTTCAAATGACATCTTTTGGTGCCAGCAAAGAAATTCGTGAACAAGGATTCATGCCAACATTTAAAGTTCAAGGCCAAATTTATCACAGGGCTGGATCTCTGCTGCCAGCTGAAGGCGAACCACAGTTTCTGCAGATCTATTTCATGGGAGACCAAGCTAGAGAAGTCCAACAAAGATGTGCAAACTTTCCAGACTTGCAACAAAATGTTGTTTTGGAGTTGCAAGAACTCCTACATGCAAACAATGCCTACCTTCAAATTTTCAAGACAGCTCTAGAAAGAATGCCAACTGATGAATACAAAGTTGTGATACGAGCTGACAAAGCACCAAGACATGAACACCAAAGGCGGTTCAATGTACCAACATTTGATGAAGTGGCCATTGTCATGGTAGGAAATGAATTTGACAGACGTGACATTGTCCTTCAAAAGCGAAACAACCTTCTCCAAAGAGTTGCAGAAACTCATCGCTCTTATGATGCTCTGCAATATCCCCTAATGTTTTGGCAAGGTGAAGATGGGTACTCCTTTGGCATTCCTCAGACAAACCCAGACACGGGAAACAATGTTTTGGGTAAAAAGGTTACAGCAATGGACTTTTATGCATATCGAATCATGATTCGCAGTGGTGAAGATAACCATCTCTTGAAATTTAGACAGCTGTTCCATCAATTCATCGTAGATATGTACGCGAAAATTGAAAGTGAACGCTTGCTCTACATCCGTCTAAATCAAAAGAAGCTGAGAGTTGAAGACTACATTCACCTCAGAGATGCCATTGCAAATGATGCCAATCCAAATGATCTGGGGAAAATGGTTATCTTGCCAGCAACATTTACAGGAAGTCCAAGACACATGCATGAGTACACTCAAGATGCTATGACTTATGTCAGAAATTATGGAAGGCCAGATTTGTTTATCACCTTTACATGCAATCCACTATGGCAAGAAATTCAGGCTCATCTTTTACCTGGCCAATCAGCAGTGGATCGACATGATTTGGTTGCTAGAGTCTTCAAACGAAAACTATCAAAATTAATGGGAGTCATTACAAAAAGTCATGTCTATGGTGAAACGAGATGCTGGATGTACTCAATTGAATGGCAGAAGAGAGGCTTACCCCATGCACACATCCTAATCTGGCTGATGAAAAAATTACGACCTAATCAAATTGACAATGTAATCTCAGCAGAAATACCAAACTCTACACAAGATAATTTTTTGTTTGAAATTGTTGTGAAAAATATGCTGCATGGACCCTGTGGAAACTTGAAACAGAAACTCTGCTTGCATGGTTGATGGGAAATGCTCAAAAAAATATCCAAGGAATTTGATACAAGAAACTAAAACTGGTGAAGATGGCTATCCTGTGTACAGACGCCGTAAACCAGGAGATGGTGGTTTTACTGCAAAAATCAAAATGAAGGTTGGTTCAACATATCAAGAAATAGAAATGGACAACAGATGGGTGGTTCCCTACACTCCAATTTTGACAAAAATGTTTCAAGCTCACATAAATGTCGAATCTTGCCAATCTGTCAAGGCCATCAAATACATCTGCAAGTACGTCAATAAAGGAAGTGACCAGGCCGTTTTTGGTCTTGAAGGAAACCAAGAGAATCCAGATGAGGTGCAAAAATTTCTAATGGGTCGTTACATCAGCAGTAATGAAGCAGTCTGGAGAATTTTGAATTTCCAAATTCATGAACGGTATCCAACAGTTGTTCACTTGAGTGTTCATCTTGAAAATGGGCAAAGAGTATACTTCAACCAAGAAAATATATATCATCAAATTCTGGAGCCACCAAGAACAACTTTGACAGCTTTTTTTCAACTGTGCCAACAAGACGACTTTGCAAAAACCATTCTCTATTGTGTTGTTCCAAGGTACTATACTTGGAATGCTTCTCAAAAATTATTTAAACGCCGAAAACAAGGAGCAGATGTTGAATATCATCCAGGGATAAAATCTTCAGATGCATTGGGACGTGTGTACACCGTTCACCCATCTAATGCAGAATGCTTCTTTTTGAGGATGCTACTTCATGTTGTTAGAGGACCAACATCCTACACTGACTTAAAAACTGTTGATGGTCATGTGTGTGCTACATTTAGGGAAGCTTGCCAAATGCAAGGGCTACTAGAAAACGATCACCATTGGGTCTTGACCATGGAGGAGGCGTGTACATCTCAATCACCTACCCGTTTGAGACATCTGTTTTCAATTTTGCTGACAACATGCTCTGTTTCTAATCCACTTGCTCTCTGGGATACATTTAAAACATATTTGAGTGAGGACATTATGTTGCAAACCAAGAGAGAGAATCAAACACTGCTAATTGAGTTCTCTAATGAGATTTACAAAAGGTGTCTTATGTTGTTGGAGGATTTGTGTGTATCAATGTCAGGAAGGAACCTTGACCAGTTTGGGTTACCAACGCCTCAAAGAAATGAAAACAATCTTCAGAATAGTGAAATTCTACGAGAACAAAATTATAACACAAATGAATTGATGGCCTATGTCTCAGAAAATCAACCACGTTTAGTTGAGGATCAAAGAGCTGCCTACATTCACATCTTAGAACTGGTTACCTCAAAAAAAGGTGGAATCATATTCCTTGATGCTCCAGGAGGTACAGGTAAAACATTTGTGATCAATTTGCTCTTGGCTACAATCAGACGAGACAAAGGTATTGCTCTAGCCGTTGCTTCTTCTGGCATAGCATCAACATTGCTTGCCGGGGGTAGAACAGCTCATTCTGCCTTCAAGTTACCTTTGAACATGAACCATTCTGAGAATGTAACCTGCAACATATCAAAAGGATCAGGAAAGGCCAAGGTACTAGAACAGTGTTCTCTCATTGTCTGGGATGAGTGTACAATGTCACACAAGCGAGCTCTTGAAGCCTTGAACAACACTCTTCAGGATTTAAAAGGAAACACAAAACTAATGGGAGGAACAGTTGTGGTATTAGCTGGAGATTTTAGACAAACTTTGCCTGTCATTCCAAGGTCAACACCAAGCGATGAGTTGAATGCCTTCCTCAAAGCTTCAACTCTGTGGAAACAGGTCAAGAAAATGACTCTGACCACCAACATGAGAGTCCATTTACATGGAGATAATGCAGCAGGCTACTTCTCACATCAATTGCTTCAACTTGGCGATGGAAAGTGGCAGGTAGACCCAGCATCAGGAACAGTTTCTTTCCCATCAAATTTTTGCACTGTAGCAAAGTCACTTGAAGAGTTGAAACTTGCCGTTTTTCCAAACATCCAAGACCAGTTTAAAAATCCTGAGTGGTTGTGCGAAAGGGCCATTCTTGCTCCAAAGAATTCAAGTGTCAACAGCATCAATTCTCAAATTCAAAATTTTCTACCAGGCATTTCAAACAACTACAAATCTATTGATACGGTTACAGATCCGGCCCAAGCTGTTTACTATCCAACAGAATTTTTGAATTCATTAGATCCTCTGGCATGTCCCTGAAATATCCCGTGTGACCAGAAGCTCACTCAGACATCACTAGACATTATTCCCGTGATAGGAGTTCATACCCGTAAACAACGCCTTGACCCGACTCCAACACTGGCTCACAACAATCTCACAACAATCATTCGCAACAATCCTTCGCAGTGATTCTCATACCCTGACAAACGTCACCAAAGTCTCCTCAAAGTTTGACAAGAAAGACCTCCACGCCACCCCCACACACTCTTTTTAATAGATAACCTAACCCCCATTTACAGTAAAACATGCAGAGATGAGGCATTTTACGGCTTCTGTCTGGAAATACAAATGGCCATTACTGAAGGCCGTAAATGATTTCTATGAATGACGTTCATGAGAGATGTGCATGGACGAACCATTTCAACCATCTTGTAAAATACACCAATATCTATATATATATATATATATATAATATATATATATATATATATATATATATATATATATATATATATATATATATAATTCACCAGGACAAGCACAAGACGTGTGCAAATAAGCATGACGAATGACGCTTGCTGCTGTTTGTGTCCGTTCTTTGAACAAGTCTATGAGCAAGTCTATGAGCAAGTCTATGACGTGAGCTACGCCGCGGGTCGTATCTATAGCAAATATTCCCTGAGTTGTGATGGGGCTGAAACACAAAGACGTCGTTAGTGTTAGGGTTAATTTTAGGGTTAAAGTTAGGGTTAGTGTTAGGATTAGTGTTAGGGTTAGTGTTAGGTTTAGTGTTAGGGTTAATTTTAGGGTTAAAGTTATGGTTAGTGTTAGGATTAGTTTGGGGGTTAATGTTAGGGTTAGTGTCAGGGTTAGTGTTAAGGTTAGTGTTAGGGTTAGTATTAGGGTTAATTTTAGGGTTAAAGTTAGGGTTAGTGTTAAGGTTAGTGTTAGGGTTAATGTTAGTGTTAGGGTTAGTGTTAAGGTTAGTGTTAGGGTTAGTGTTAGTTTTAATTTTAGGGTTAGGGTTAGTGTTAGGGTTAGTTTTGGGGTTAATGTTAGGGTTAAAGTTAATGTTAGTGTTAGGATTAGTTTTGGGGTTAATGTTAGGGTTAGTGTCAATGTTAGTTTTAGGGTTCGTTTTGGGGTTAATGTTAGGGTTAGTGTAAGCAACAAATCATTGGTTGCTCAAGTCCGTCAGCTGTGTACCAGATACAGCGTCTGCTACTGTAGCCCCTACTGTAGCTACCGAATTACCGCCGCAGAAAAGAAGAGGCAAGCCCGAAAGGCCCATGCTGTCAACCCTCCAAGAGATGTCGCACTCGCCCCCTGTCCCTTCTGTTCCCGAACCTTTCGTGCAAGGATCGGCCTAATCAGCCATCTGCGCACGCACAGAAAACCCTCGGATGACTAGAGTGGTCCTCGTCGTATCGACGGACGAACGAACAACAGCCCCTGTAGGATTGCTTCCAGCCCCGGTCTTGGCCTTAGCTTGAGTGGAATGTCTGCTTACAGGTGATAGATAGGTGGGGACGACCCAGCGAGCGTGAACTCCGGCTGTTGTGAAGAAATCTAAGCGTAAATCACGAGATTAGTCTTCTTTGATTGCCGCCCCTTCAATGAAAGCACTTGCATGATAAGAACTGATTGAGGGCAGAGGCTGGCTTTGATCAACTCTGTTTAACTAGTGTAATCAAAGATGTCGACTTTTCTATGTTTACAGTTATTAACTTAACCCAAGGACGGGAGATGGGCTGCAGGCATCATGACAAAAACAGACCATATCGCAATGGGCTTTACCATCGCTTGTAGTCTAAAGGTAGCTTTCCTTTGGCTGATAGTGAAAAGATGGATTTACGAAGGCTGGGATTCAAAAGATGGCTTTACCATGAGCCCCTATTCCAAGTTGACGACCCCTTTCATCCACCCCACTGCCGAATTATGTTTCCGACTTGTTCTATTGTTAATTAACATGATGAATGTGTTGGAGTATATCTTAAATAGTGTTTATTCTTTAAAAATTTACATTTTCTGTGGAAATCTTTGATTGGTTTTCTTTAATATCATCATGACAAATTCTAGATTTCCCGAACGCCTGAGGTTTATCTCCATGGTTATTCGACGCATAATGATCATCAGTTTCACATCCTTTGTTGTTTTTTTAAGTCCCAATTTCCTATTCACATATTCATTCTATTGAACACTTTAAAAAAATTAAATCCTTTATATTAACTCGTGGTGTCTGCTTGCTTGTCGAAAAAACATTGGAACGGATTTTTAACCCACTTCCTCGTATGATAGCGAGCTTAAATTTTGCAGGTAGACTCTTGGCGATGATAAAAATGATCTATCAAAATTTCAGATCGATCGAATGTTGTCTGTAAATTAATTAATGAAGTTTTATATTATCTCTATTGATCTCTATGTAGCATGTTGATTTTTGTGCTAGAGTGTCGCGATGGGTATTATATTGAACGACCTTTTTATTACTTTCCTGTCGCGCTGTGCGGTGCGTATTATACTGACGATACTTTTATTAAAAATATATTCCCGATCAGTGCGCATTATATTAAACATGTTTTAGGAGACATAACTAACATTTTGGATTTTTTTCTATTGTTTTGCACTGCGTATTGTAATGAACATTCTTTTAGTTTGTCCCGGGGCGCCTGACAGGCGCCCCCCTTTTTTAAGGGCGCCTATAGCGCCCACCTTTTTCAAAAGCCCAACTAACTTGTCCTTGTAAGATAAATACGTAATATTAAACTTTCTTAAATGTACACGAAGTATTTTATAATAGGGTTTGTTTTTTTTTGTTGCAAAAGCCCAAGTAACTTATCCTTGTATGATAAATACGAAATATTCCTGAAATGTACACAAAGTATGTATATAATATTTTTTACAGTGCTAATCACCACACGATTTTTAAACTAATTTTAGAAAGCAGCGCACTAAATTACTGCACCAAAAAAAATAACTCTTTGAGTCAGTCAGCACTGTTTACAACACAAATGCTGACGTCATAGGTTTGTGCGTTGTTTGGTTAATGTTAATCTGGAAACCAAAAGGATTATGATTTAGCGTTAGGCCACAGTCAGCGATAATTGAGCGTAAATATATTTAGTTATGTCTCGTATATAAAGGATTTATAGTCAAAAACTTTGTTTTCACGGGGTTTCTTTTAATTTAAACTTTTCATCCCAAAAACGAGCATTTCAGAAATAAGATTTCTATACACCAGAATGTCTGAATGAATCTATACACCTCTTCTTCTTCTTCGTTCTCAATTTGAGTATTGCGTGCCGACGAGTTTTGCGCCAATTGGCCCGTGGTCTCCGACTTCAGCCTGCTGTTTTTTCTGGATGTGCTTCCATAGCCTTTGGTCAGCCAAGACCATCTGCAAGGCAGCAGTTGATTTTGGCAAGTGATGCAGCGTTCACATGCCACGGCTATAAGGGTTCCACGCATTACCCAGCCGCCTTTTATTTTCCCTAACTATGCGTTAGGTACCCACTCGAAGCTGGGTGGACTCGGGGACGCCCTAGGCCCCGGGAACAAATCCATGGTTTCCCATGGATTCGAACCCGTGACCATCGGTACGCCAGTCGAGCGTGCTGCCACTCGACCACCGTATCCCCAATCTATACACCAAAATGTCTTTATCTATACACCAGCATGTCTGAATCTGAACATCAGAATGTCTGTATCTATACACCAAAATGTCTTTATCTATACACCAGCATGTCTTAATCTATACATTAGAATGTCTGTATCTATACACCAGCATAACTGAATCTGTACACCAGAATGTCTGTATATATACACCAGCATAACTGAATCTGTACACCAGAATGTATGTATCTATACAACAGCATATCTGAATCTGTACACCAGAATGTATGTATCTATACACCAAAATGTCTGCATCTATGGCAGAATGTTTGCATTAATACACCAGAATTTCTGAATCTATACATTAGAATGCGTGAAACACATTTATTCACCAGAGTGTCGAAGAGAACAGACTAACACCCTGAGTTTTTATTTTGTTGTTGTTTTTTTCCATCTTTGCATTATTTTGTCCTCCTTGATTCGGTAACACAAGATGTACACTTTATCTGGCTGCACCCCCACCACCCACCCACCAAGGATGCTCCTATGACTGGCAACATCTCTTCGTCTCGTCCATTTGGTAGCGTGTTGTCTATATCTGCAATGTTTGTAGCCATGAGGAATCCGTGGGAAAGGTTAAGAATGTCCTTGACATTTCCATGCAGCCTGCTTCTGGTGGTTTTTGTCACTTGCGGCGAGATTAGGATAATTCTTTCTTCAGTCTCTGTGATTAGGATTGTAGTGTATTTTTGTCTGCCACTGCAAGCATGATTGTGATATGTTCTGTCTGTCATTGCAAGTATAATTGTGATATGTTATGTCTGTCATTGCAAGTATGATTGGGCTGTATGTTCTGTCTGTCACTGCAAGCATGAGTGTGATATGTTCTGTCTGTCACTGCAAGCATGATTGGGATGTATGCTCTGTCTGTCACTGCAAGCATGATTGGGATGTAGGTTCTGTCTGTCACTGCAAGCATGATTGGGATGTAGTTTCTGTCTGTCACTGCAAGCATGATTGTGATATCTTCTGTCTGTCACTGCAAGCATGATTGGTATGTATGTTATGTCTGTCACTGCAAGCATGATTGGGATGTAGGTTCTGTCTGTCACTGCATGCATGATTGGGATGTAGGTTCTGTCTGTCACTGCAAGCATGATTGGGATGTAGGTTCTGTCTGTCACTGCAAGCATGATTGTGATATGTTCTGTCTATCACTGCAAGCATGATTGGTATGTATGTTCTGTCTGTCACTGCAAGCATGATTGGGATGTAGGTTCTGTCTGTCACTGCAAGCATGATTGGGATGTAGGTTCTGTCTGTCACTGCAAGGATGATTGGGATGTATGTTATGTCTGTCACTGCAAGCATGATTGGGATATATATTCTGTCTGTCACTGCAAGCATGATTGGGATGTATGTTCTGTCTGTCACTGCAAGCATGATTGGGATGTATGTTCTGTCTGTCACTGCAAGCATGATTGTGATATGTTCTGTCTGTCACTGCAAGCATGATTGGGATGTGTGCTCTTGTGTCAGCGCAACTATGATTGTGATGTATGCTCTACACATCACTTCAATCATGATTGTTATGGATGTGTTTTCTGTTTACCTTGGTTTATTGATTGGGAAGAAGGCATAATGTGTAGCGTTAACTTATTACGTTATTACTATAAACATAACCTCCAGAACTAATGTTTGAAAACACTCCCTAACCAAAATTATCTATCTTTACTTTAACTCATTATTTGATTCTAAGAGTTAGACTGTGTATGAAGCAAACATTTCATTCGTGTCCGTTGATGGAAGTATGCATGCAACACACATTTCATTCGTGTCCGTTGATGGAAGTATGCATGCAACACACATTTCATTCGTGTCCGTTGATGGAAGTATGCATGCAACACACATTTCATTCGTGTCTGTTGATGGAAGTATGTATGCAACACACATTTCATTCGTGTCTGTTGATGGAAGTATGTATGCAACACACATTTCATTCGTGTCTATTGATGGAAGTATGCATGCAACACACATTTCATTCGTGTCCGTTGATGGAAGTATGCATGCAACACACATTTCATTCGTGTCTGTTGATGGAAGTATGCATACAACACACATGTCATTCGTGTCTGTTGACGGAAGTATGTATACAACAAACACCTATGCATATACGTATTTATACAGCTATACATATAATACATATGTATATATATACTTTAACATGTGTCTATGTATTTTGGTGTGAACTTGGGGGGATGTTATACAGAGCGAAACATTCCAAAAGTTCTAAAACCAACAATTGTCCCTATGTACCTGGAGCTAGAGACGAGTCTACATTTTAATAGCCAGGACAAACGCACTAACGAGGGCGCCAGTTTAATAGTTAAGATTGCATTTCTGTGGAGCTGCATGAAATGGCTCATGTCTGACCTCTGAATTAAGCTTTATAGTATGGGAGAATTGGATGGTCCCAAGTCATAAGTTTCTTAGGAAAATGTCCATCATTGCTTCTCGCCCACAAGACTGTCTTCACCCACAAGACTGTCTTCACCCACAAGACTGTCTTCGACCACAAGACTGTCTTCACCCACAAGACTGTCTTCGACCACAAGACTGTCTTCACCCACAAGACTGTCTTCGACCACAAGACTGTCTTCACCCACAAGACTGTCTTCACCCACAAGACTGTCTTCACCCACAATACTGTCTTCACCCACAAGACTGTCTTCACCCACAAGACTGTCTTCACCCACAAGACTGTCTTCGACCACAATACTGTCTTCACCCACAAGACTGTCTTCACCCACAAGACTGTCTTCACCCACAAGACTGTCTTCACCCACAAGACTGTCTTCACCCACAAGACTGTCTTCACCCACAAGACTGTCTTCACCCACAAGACTGTCTTCACCCACAAGACTGTCTTCACACACAAGAATTTCTTCACCCACAAGACTGTCTTCACCCACAAGACTGTCTTCACCCACAAGACTGCTGAGCCTGATCACAGCTCACTTGGTTGTGACGAAGTAAACAAAGTCATTAAACTAGTATCTAAGTCTAAGTGACTTGTTAGAAATAGGAGATAATCTATATCCTTGACTTGTGATCCACCTGTTACCAGTGAGAGACTGCATGGTGAGTGAGTGATGTGTCAATGTGTGTTTGTGTGTGTGTGTGCGCGCGTGTGTGTGCTTGTGTGTGTGTGTTTGCGTATGTGTGCTTGTGTGTGTGTATGCCTGTGTGTGTGCTTGTGCGTGTGTTTGTGTGCTTGTGCGTGTGTTGTGTGTGTGTGCTTGTGTGTGTATTTGTGCTTGTGTGTGTGCTTGTGTGTTTGTGTATATGTGCGTGTGTGTATGTGTTTGTGTGTTTGTTTGTGTGCGTGTGCTTACTTGTGGACAGAGGTTAACATTATGGAGTAGTTTTAAAATAAAACAGGCAGACCTTCTTGGCTTACATCTCACCATTGACTTGTTGGCGGAAACATTCCGGATCCAAATGTTCATTTCTGTTAACAAATCCCGTTTGTTATGAGGTCTTTGAATTATCATCAGAGTTTCCAAGAACATTGTATTCAACCATATTCTAAAAGTTTGGGGAGGTCTGTATTTAAAATGATTAGCTCTTGTGTTCCTGGTAAGCTAATTTCAAGTGATTTAAATTAAACTACCCCCAATGCAAACGACTTTCAATCACTTATATCAAAGCACAATATAATTCAAAGAAAGACATTTAACTACCATCCAGTTATGCCATACACACCGAAGTTGTCATACACACACCACCCCTTGTATTCACATCTTTTTTCTCCTTGTCCTCTTCAAGACTATCTTGTAAAATGAAAGAGAAAAATATTCCCTTATCTTCCTCACCTAATAAGTCCTGAGTCATTTAATACATGTTTTATCATTCAGAAACAGTCCTTAAATATCGTGTTATTTATATTTTATCTTTCGATTGCTGCCCTTTCATAAAGTGTTGTTTTTATCTTTCAGTTACTGCCCTTCCATAGAGTCTAAGATTTTGAGGTTCAAACAGAAAACTCATCAGATATGGCTTGAACCAGAAGGTAAGATGTAAATCTCATTGGATATGGCTGGAGCCATAAGGACAAAGCAAGGTCATTGAAAACACTAGTTTTAGTCACATTAATGTATTACTGTAAACAAAAGGCCATGGTTTCATCTTAGTTCTCAAAGATTAGTGTAAACACTGGAGGCAGAAGTGAGAGATTCTCTGGAAGCGTGGTTTCCAGACGGCAGAAGTGTAGCAGGAGAGAGTTATTGAAGTTATTGGGTTATCTAACGTTGTTAGGGCTATCTCAGCTATTATTAGAAAAAACAGGTTTCGGAAAATGTTTTTTATTCCTTGCAAATCATGTTTACAATACGAGGCGGTGATTTAACGTCCCGATATAACATCTCTATATAACATCTTGATATAACATCTCTATATAACATATCTATATAACATCTTGATATAACATCTCTATATAACATCTTGATATAACATCTCTATATAACATCTCTATATAACATCTTGATATAACATCTCTATATAACATATCTATATAACATCTTGATATAACATCTCTATATAACACGAGATCCCGATAGAATACAACACCAACGTGAATGAATGTCAACAGTTGCGAGAATATGGCTGAGCCCCGACACAATCCAGCAGATGGTTAGATTGGTGGTGTAGATGGTTAGATTGGTGGTGTATGGGGGACAACAAAGATCTGAGATTATCAGCACAGTTAACTGCACTGGCGTACCGAGGGTCACGGGTTCCAATCTATGTCATTGCGGGAAGTTATTCCCAGGGATAAGGGTGTCCCTGAGTCCACCCAACTCCAAATGGGTCATCTGACACGGTTAGGGAAACAAAAGTTGTGCCACACAATTACCTCATAGTCCTGGCCTGTGAACGCCTGCGTGACTTGCCAACAGACCATGCATGGCCTGTTAGTTCTTATCAGAACGTAGGACGCAAGAATAATCTGCAATAGAAAAGTGAGGGGGGGAGGGTGTAATGACCCGCAATGGTGTCAGTGCCCCATTTCATGGGGGGGGGGTAGCTGTCCACTGTTGTAAGTCCACAACCTGGCCTATGTACTACTTAATTAGACAGACTAATCATTACGCTAAAGTTAATGGTTCAATGTAGCTGTTTAAACAGCGTATAATACATATTTGTTTTAATATATAATATAAATTTACTAGCGTATCACCCGTCAAAAATGACGGAAGTTTTCAGCTGAAATCTATTTATTTATTTTTTAAAATGCACTTTTTTTAGGGCGCCTACGGCGCCGACCTTTTTCAAAAGCCCAACTAAGTGGGGTGTGAATTTTTTTTTCATGTGTTTTTTAATTTTATAAATTGTCTTTTACACTCAATTTTAGGATACCGGCAAAAAGTTATTTCTTCGAATTCGGTTTTTTCATGAATAATCATTTTGGATGAATATTTACAAGTTACAGTCTAATATTAGCTGCTAGCAATCATTTTATCTAAAGGTACACTGGCTGGATAGGGCCCCAGTTTGAATTGCAGCCAGGGGCCCCGTGCAGTCTTAATCCGCCCCTGTAATGCATGTATATATAAAATATCTGTTGCATGTAATAAGAATGGGAAGAGTGAGACTTTGGACGATACCTTGACCTTGATCTTGAAATTTCTTCTAAATGTGAAAATGAAATTAAACTTTTTAAATTTAATCTTGTCTTACAAAAGTATTCACCAAACACATGACTTAATCTCTTTCATTTCCTGGCCCGTCAGGTCTGGAGTCAGACCTTATGTACCCCCAGGGCATGTCCTGTACCATGCCAGAGGAACACCAGCTGGCTCTGATGAGGTCTATACCAGGCTTGGAGAACTGCAAGCTTGTCAGACCAGGTATGGGTCCTTAATGTTGCAGTTATAGTCGCCCCTTATGCTGCAGTTATAGTCTCCCCTTATGTTGCTGTTATAGTCTCCCCTTATGTTGCTGTTATAGCCTCCCCTTATGCTGCAGTTATAGTCTCCCCTTATGCTGCAGTTATAGCCCCCCCTTATGCTGCAGTTATAGTCTCCCCTTAAGCTGCAGTTATAGCCTCCCCTTATGCTGCAGTTATAGCCTCCCCCTATGCTGCAGTTATAGCCTCCCCTTATGTTGCTGTTATAGCCTCCCCTTATGTTGCTGTTATAGCCTCCCCTTATGTTGCTGTTATAGCCTCCCCTTATGTTGCTGTTATAGCCTCCCCTTATGTTGCTGTTATAGCCTCCCCTTATGTTGCTGTTATAGCCTCCCCTTATGCTGCAGTTATAGCCTCCCCTTATGTTGCTGTTATAGCCTCCCCTTATGCTGCAGTTATAGCCTGTCCTTATGTTGCAAGTAGTATCCCCTTATCTTGCAGGTAGTCTCCCCTTATGTTGCAAGTAGGTTCCCCTAATGTTGTATTTTAGTTCCCATTATGTCGCATGTAAGTTCCCCTTATGTTGCATTGTTGTTCCACTTGTATGTAGTTAGTTACATCCAGCTGGTGGATCAGGTTTGACATCTTGTATTGACCTATTCTAAACCTCAGGTTACGGAGTGGAATATGATTACATGGATCCACGACAGCTGAAACTCACTCTGGAGACCCATCGGATCGCTGACCTTTACTTTGCTGGTCAAATCAATGGAACCACTGGCTACGAGGAGGCAGCTTCCCAGGTGAGTGTGTGTTAGCAAAGTGACGGGAGATATGTCATGAACAGGTGTCAGTGTGTGGTGGCTAATTGGCGGCATAGACACACCTAGTTGAGTGGTGGCTAATTGGTGGCATAGACACATCTAGTTTAACTCTCCAATGTCTAATATAAAGGATATCTTATACCGACAAGTGTAGTTTGTAGGCCAGCTTTTCTTTAAAGTTGAAATATCAAAATACGATTCTCTATACAGATAGCTGAACCAATATTTGAACAGTGGTGCTTGTATGCGGCAGGATTGATGATGTTACCCCAGTTTACAGCTGTCAATGCAACGCTCTCACAACCCTAGGCTGGGTTAGGTGGGTTAGTGTTAGGGTTAGTGCCTATGAAGATACAGCTGTCATGAATCACTGCCCTCAAACAACCCTAGGCTGGGTGCAATGGAGCAGCTCTGAGAGCCTAGGAAGATACAGCTGTCATGAATCACTGCCCTCAAACAACCCTAGGCTGGGTGCAATGGAGCAGCTCTGAGAGCCTAGGAAGATACAGCTGTCATGAATCACTGCCCTCAAACAACCCTAGGCTGGGTGCAATGGAGCAGCTCTGAGAGCCTAGGAAGATACAGCTGTCATGAATCACTGCCCTCAAACAACCCTAGGCTAGGTGCAATGGAGCAGCTCTGAGAGCCTAGGAAGATACAGCTGTCATGAATCACTGCCCTCAAACAACCCTAGGCTGGGTGCAATGGAGCAGCTCTGAGAGCCTAGGAAGATACAGCTGTCATGAATCACTGCCCTCAAACAACCCTAGGCTGGGTGCAATGGAGCAGCTCTGAGAGCCTAGGAAGATACAGTTGTCATGAATCACTGCCCTCAAACAACCCTAGGCTAGGTGCAATGGAGCAGCTCTGAGAGCCTAGGAAGATACAGCTGTCATGAATCACTGCCCTCAAACAACCCTAGGCTGGGTGCAATGGAGCAGCTCTGAGAGCCTAGGAAGATACAGCTGTCATGAATCACTGACCTCAAACAACCCTAGGCTGGGTGCAATGGAGCAGCTCTGAGAGCCTAGGAAGATACAGCTGTCATGAATCACTGCCCTCAAACAACCCTAGGCTGGGTGCAATGGAGCAGCTCTGAGAGCCTAGGAAGATACAGCTGTCATGAATCACTGCCCTCAAACAACCCTAGACATAGTCTAAGAAGGTTGTCTCAATTAGACCAGTGATGTCATCATGTCAAATGGTGGTTTTCCTGGTTGGAATCAGCAAAAATATCCGCACGCCCTCCATCAAACCTAACTTGGCTACTGGGTTGTAGTAATATCTGTTGATAATTGAATTTATTGGGATCAAAAACTTGGCTGGCTTAAAATGTGTTATTCATTTTGGAATCCTTTATTTCAGGGAATCATAGCGGGCATAAATGCGGCTTGTCGAGTACAAGGGAAACCATCCTTGATTGTCAGCCGCACGGAAGGGTACATCGGTGTCCTCATTGATGACCTGACAACACACGGAACGTCTGAACCTTACCGGATGTTTACTAGCAGGGCCGAGTTTAGACTTTTCTTGCGCCCAGACAATGCTGACGTTAGGCTTACGCCTAAAGGTAATGAAGATAGGCATGCTGGGAATGGAGTTAGGCATGCTGGGAATGAAGATAGGAATGCTGGTAATGAAGCTAGGAATGAAGATAGGAATGCTAGGAATGAAGCAAGGAATGAAGCTAGGACTGCTGGTAATGAAGCTAGGAATTAAGATAGGAATGAAGATAGGAATGCTAGGAATGGAGCTAGGAGTGAAGATAGGAATGAAGATAGGAATGCTGGGAATGAAGCTAGGTGTGAAGATAGGAATGAAGATAGGAATGCTAGGAATGGAGCTAGGAGTGAAGATAGGAATGAAGATAGGAATGCTGGGAATGAAGCTAGGTGTGAAGATAGGAATGAAGATAGGAATGCTAGGAATGGAGCTAGGACTGCTGGGAATGAAGCAAGGAGTGAAGATAGGACTGCTGGTAATGAAGCTAGGAATTAAGATAGGAATGCTAGGAATGAAGCTAGGACTGCTGGGAATGAAGCTAGGAGTGAAGATAGGACTGCTGGTAATGAAGCTAGGTGTGAAGATAGGAATGAAGATAGGAATGCTAGGAATGGAGCTAGGAGTGAAGATAGGAATGAAGATAGGAATGCTGGGAATGAATCTAGGTGTGAAGATAGGAATGAAGATAGGAATGCTAGGAATGAAGCTAGGACTGCTGGTAATGAAGCTAGGAATGAAGATAGGACTGCTGGTAATGAAGCTAGGTGTGAAGATAGGAATGAAGATAGGAATGCTAGGAATGGAGCTAGGAGTGAAGATAGGAATGAAGATAGGAATGCTGGGAATGAAGCTAGGTGTGAAGATAGGAATGAAGATAGGAATGCTAGGAATGGAGCTAGGACTGCTGGGAATGAAGCTAGGAGTGAAGATAGGACTGCTGGTAATGAAGCTAGGTGTGAAGATAGGAATGAAGATAGGAATGCTAGGAATGGAGCTAGGAGTGAAGATAGGAATGAAGATAGGAATGCTGGGAATGAAGCTAGGACTGCTGGGAATGAAGCTAGGAATGAAGACAGGAATGCTGAGCTTAATACAGCTAAAAGTATTATAAACTATAGATGCTAAGCTCACACCCAATGATGCTGATCTGGAATTATTTATTTCACAAAATGCTGACATCCATCATTAATTATCTTATTATTACTGCTTATCCTCTTTCTCTTTTTTTATTATGTTACTATGTAATAACATCAATTATTACCCTACTTATTAAGGTCAATCTTTTCATTTCAACTGTAAATACTCAGCACCTATAAGATCACAGTAAATACGCATCTATCAATCTATCTTTAAGCTTCATAAAACAAAAGATCTGACCATGACATTGAATCCCAGGTTATGCTGTTGGCTGTGTGTCCGAGAGTAGATACCAGCAGGCCATGGAGATCAAGTCAGAGCTTGGGCACAACATGGACCTGCTCCGTGGAACTAAAATGTCCAGCAATAAATGGAGGGACATACTAGGACTACCCTCGGCAAACAGTTCGGTTCTTATGAGGTAATTACATCAAGCTCTGTACAATGTTCCCTGTAAGATGCGTGGATGCGCAGGTATCTGCCAGACACTGCACAGAAGTTAAGAGTTACTGCGCAGCAAGATTTGATAAGGATTATTGTGTGTTTGTAAGATGTAAATATTTGCTTAGAAAAAATTGATAATTTGCACTCGAGTTAATTGTTTCGCACATGAACCAACGAAAACTTAGAGGGAACATTTCCCCTGTAATAATCATTAAATTGACCCCTTAAATTATTACATGAACCTCTGTGATACTCATTACATTAACCCCTTAAATTATTACATGGACCCTGTGATACTCATTACATTAACCCCTTAAATTATTACATGGACCCTGTGATACTCATTACATTGACCCCTTAAATTATTACATGGACCCTGTGATACTCATTACATTAACCCCTTAAATTATTACATGGACCCTGTGATACTCATTTTATTGACCCCTTAAATTATTACATGGACCCTGTGATACTCATTACATTGACCCCTTAAATTATTACATGGACCCCTGTGATACTCATTACATTGACCCCTTAAATTATTACATGGACCCTGTGATACTCATGGCATTGACCCCCTGACATGATAATTACATCAACCCCTGTAATTATCATTACTACTTTTTTAATTTGGCATCTTTTAATATCTATCTGTAACAAAGGTAATGGACTTGTGGCTTAGACTTTATAAGTGTCATTCGCTTGGCTTTGTCAGTGTGTCACATTTCAGTGACACATCTCTGATAAACAGGATGCCAACCAGGGTCAGGGCAGTAAAGTAAAAGTAAGTCCCGTGGGCGTAGGGGATCCCTAATGTTACCATTAGAGCTTACTCGGGGCTTGTTTATACCTGGTGGGTGCCCCAATTCCCTTCCAGGGGTCAGCGGAGGACTTTCTTAGCGTATCATTTATATTGTGGCTTTGCGTGGGCTCGATCCCACGCCCCTCAGCTTTGTGAGGCGAGCGCACTACTGACTGTCAGGGCAGTACCTGGACCTAATTGTGCTAAATAAGTTACTATAAAGACTGGTTTTATTTGCACACAGCTGGAAAAAGACCTGAGAAACAATTATGAGAATGATGTGTCGTTAGTTTTGTGTGACTTTTGCTTTGTGCTAGATAGAGCACTTCAATAGCTAGAAGAATTAATAGTACAAGTAATTGTGAAATTATTATCTACAAATCTATTACAAACGCTGCTTCTCTATATAATGTTATCGTGTTTAATAATTATGTTTACAGGATTATTTAAGGAAAACTTTATGTGTTCTTGGATGATCTTCGTATTCTGATTTAAACTGTTTCTGTGTCACTACTTGTATACTTCTTCATTTCATTTCTTATATATCAAGATATGTGTGACCCATGACAGATTTTTGTTGTTTCCGTACATCAGGGGTCTCCAAACTACGGCCCGCGGGGCAAGCGAGGCCCTCTCATCCGGCCCTGGAGACCTTTTAATCTCCAAAAAAGATACTATTTTTACCTGTAGTTTACCACAAAACTGTGTGTAGTTGGCCCCCAAACTGCTGTTTGACGGTTAATGTGGCCCTCCGGCAGAAAAGTTTGGAGACCCCCTGCCCTACACCCATGAAAAAGTAATGCACCACTGTCTTAGATTGAGTAACAAATGTAATGCACCACTGTCTTAGATTGAGTAACAAAAGTAATGCACCACTGTCTTAGATTGAGTAACAAAAGTAATGCACCACTGTCTTAGATTGAGTAACAAAAGTAATGCACCACTGTCTTAGATTGAGTAACAAAAGTAATGCACCACTGTCTTAGATTGAGTAACAAATGTAATGCACCACTGTCTTAGATTGAGTAACAAATGTAATGCACCACTGTCTTAGATTGAGTAACAAATGTAATGCACCACTGTCTTAGATTGAGTAACAAATGTAATGCACCACTGTCTTAGATTGAGTAACAAATGTAATGCACCACTGTCTTAGATTGAGTAACAAATGTAATGCACCACTGTCTTAGATTGAGTAACAAAAGTAATGCACCACTGTCTTAGATTGAGTCACAAATGTAATGCACCACTGTCTTAGATTGAGTAACAAAAGTAATGCACCACTGTCTTAGATTGAGTAACAAATGTAATGCACCACTGTGTTAGATTGAGTAACAAATGTAATGCACCACTGTCTTAGATTGAGTAACAAAAGTAATGCACCACTGTGTTAGATTGAGTAACAAATGTAATGCACCACTGTCTTAGATTGAGTAACAAATGTAAAAGAAATTGTCCATAATACAAGGCCATAAGTCTCTTGACATCAGAATTTGTTGCATTCTTTCAAAGTTTTACTTATAATAAGTCTCTTGATGATGGCCACCTGCAACAGTTGGACGTCAAACATGATATCTTAGATGAGCCTTGATGACGTCACTATATTCTATAGAACAATATTTGTTCTATCCTAGTGGAATAGAAGTGCTCTGTAACCCCAATATCACCATCAAGATGTTGGCTGAAAAGTTTCCTGAATTCCAGCACCTCAAAGATGCCAGCAGACAGTTACTGGAGAGGCTGGAGATTGAAGGTGAGAAACACACAGTCTCTACAATAGTCAACAAATCTAATCTTTTACTGTACAGTGGAACAAAAGATCATATAGTGAACAAATCTAATCTTTTACTGTACAGTGGAACAAAAGATTTAGTGAACAAATTGATTGATGAACAAGTTTTGTGAACTATTTGAGGATAGACATAATATTAATACATTTACATACTATTCCTCCACCACCTCCACTCCACAGCCAACAGCTCAGTTTTTGTATGAGAAGTAATCATTGTCTGTCAAAGTCTTTTAGGAACTATTTCATTACTTTACTTCATTATGGCGTCTAAAAAAAAGAACATTATTTTTATTAATTGGAACGGAAATATAGATATCAATAATTAAGTGACTTTATATTAATGTTCTTTATAAATATGTTGATCGTGGAGCATCAAGATAAAGAAGAAGAAATATTCAAATTATATGATGTCATAGTTTCATTTTATACTTCTCTGTATAAATATATTCTAAAATTTAAAGTCTGGACAGGAACAAATTGATTGAACTCAACATTAAATCACTTGGATAAATTATTTTGGTTTTTTTTAAAGAAAACTTCCGTCAAAAGGTTCCATTGGTTATTACAATCTTCAAAGCTGTAATTCCTATTTCGTCAGCTCTCAGTCTAAACTTGATTTTATCAAAGTGTCTATCTTATTGTTACATAACTCAGTCAAACGTATGTAAAGAGTGGGTACATTTTTCATGTTTTGTTGTAGTTCAACTGTAATTGGTCATGTAGTTATTTAATTGTTTCAGTCAGTTGTAGTGTAGAATGTGGATTTAATTAATGAAGATGTTACTGTTTCAGCCAAGTACAGCCATGAGATCATACATCAGATGGAGGAAATAGAAGTGGTCAAGAGAGATGAGATGATGTTACTGCCAGACAACTTGGACTACCTGAGGTGAGTCAATCAGACAACTTGGACTACCTGAGGTGAGTCAATCAGACAACTTGGACTACCTGAGGTGAGCCAATAAGACAACTTGGACTACCTGAGGTGAGTCAATCAGACAACTTGGGTCACTCGAGGTGAGTCAATCAGACAACTTGGACTACCTGAGGTGAGCCAGACAACTTGGACTACCTGAGGTGAGTCAATCAGACAACTTGGACTACCTGAGGTGAGCCAATCAGACAACTTGGGCCACTCGAGGTGAGTCAATCAGACAACTTGGACTACCTGAGGTGAGCCAATCAGACAACTTGGACTACCTGAGGTGAGTCAATCAGACAACTTGGACTATCTGAGGTGAGTCAATCAGACAACTTGGACTACCTGAGGTGAGCCAATCAGACAACTTGGACTACCTGAGGTGAGCCAATCAGACAACTTGGGTCACTCGAGGTGAGTCAATCAGACAACTTGGACTACCTGAGGTGAGCCAGACAACTTGGACTACCTGAGGTGAGTCAATCAGACAACTTGGACTATCTGAGGTGAGTCAATCAGACAACTTGGACTATCTGAGGTGAGTCAATCAGACAACTTAGACTATCTGAGGTGAGTCAATCAGACAACTTGGACTACCTGAGGTGAGTCAATCATACAACTTGGACTATCTGAGGTGAGTCAATCTGACAACTTGGACTATCTGAGGTGAGTCAGTCCGACAACTTAGACTATCTGAGGTGAGTCAATCAGACAACTTGGACTACCTGAGGGGAGTCAATCAGACAACTTGGACTACCTGAGGTGAGTCAATCAGACAACTTGGACTACCTGAGGGTGAGTCAATCTGACAACTTGGACTACCTGAGGTGAGTCAATCTGACAACTTGGACTACCTGAGGTGAGTCAATCTGACAACTTGGACTATCTGAGGTAAGTCAATTTCTGTTTACAAAAACTTGTCTAAATCAGGATATTTGTCGGGACTTGCTTTTACCTATTCACTAACTTAATTTGACTCTCCAGAGAGGTGGCTTACGTTTTTTCATCATTTGGAACAGTAAAAGCTGTTAATTTCCTTATAAACAATATAATTTGCAATATCACGTCTGTAGTGTATGTCCGTGACGCTACTAATTTTAGAAAGCAGCGCACCAAATTACTGCACCAATGCATCAAAAGGTGTGCAAATTAAAGATGCGCTGTAAAAAAGTATTATGTGACGTCATTGTTTTCACTCATATTTCAATTTTGGAAAAGGGATCAATGTAATAAAAACAACCCGTAAAAAACCAAGTTTTTGACTATAAATCCTTTACGTATGAGACGTAACTAAAAGAATGTTCATTATAACACGCAGCGCAAGACCATCCAAAAATACAAAATTGCAGTTGTGTCGTAAAACGTGTTTAATATAATGCGCACCGATCAGGAATAGGTTTATAAAAAGAGTTGTCAGTAAAATACGCACCTTATTGCGCGACAGAAAGGTTGTTCAATATAATACGCACCGCGACGCTCTATCTCAAAAAATAGCATGATACATAGGAATAAATAAAATAATCTAAAAAATCACATAATTTAATTACGGTACATGCGATCGATCTGAAATTTTGATACATTGTTTTTATCATCGGTACGAAACTGCCTGCAAAATTTCAGCTCGCTATCTTGCGAGCAAGTGGGTTAAAAATCGATCAAAAGTTTTGGCGACAAGCAAGCAAGCAAGCAGCAAGGTCGGTCGGCCGCAGACACCACGAGTTAATATAAAGGATTTAAAAAGAGGATTTGATGTTGGTTAATTATAAAATCAAAACAAAAAAAAGGGGGGCGCCGTAGGCGCCATACAACCCCTATTATAAAATACTTTTGTGTACATTTCAGAAATTTAATATTTCGTATTTATCACACAAGGACAAGTTAGTTGGGATTTTGAAAAAGGTCAGCGCCGTAGGCGCCCTAAAAACAGTGCATTTTTTATCTAAAAAATAGATTTCAGCTGAAAACTTCCGTCATTTTTGACGGGTGATACGCTTGTTAAAATATATAATTTAACGGTTGCAAGGGGATTTCTGTTGATTATGCTGTAATATTCTCTCTTTTTTTCCCCTGGGTTTGGGATAACACTGGCGCTAAGTTTTCATTTTATTTTATTCGTTTTATTTGTTTTTGTCTATTTGTTTGTTGAGGAAGGCTTTTTCCCGAAATGTTTGTTGTTCTGTGAAGTCCTGTCAAGTCTATACATACTCTGTTTAAATAACATATATTTTTACACTAGTCTAATGCTTTTTAATTTTCTCTTGACTGTCAATCATTGAGTAGTCTTTAATTTTTGCCTGATCTTTTACATCAGTTGCAATTGGCAATGCTTATTTCAACCTGATTTATTTTTTGTATGTAATTTTAGATTTAGAGTAAGATAACTGAAATGAAGGGTACATTGAGATTTAAATGATATATTTTAGACATTTAGGGTGTGTCTGAATGTTTGGGCCATTGGTAGAAAAATAGTTGTAATTTTACTGTAACTCTGAGTTGTTATGTTTCCTACAGTTTAAATATGGCCAACGATGCAAAGTTCAAGTTGGCTGAGGCCAGGCCCGCTTCTGTAAGTACAATAGTCAATACACTTTTTTTGTCCTTGCAACTCATTCGACTTAGATAGAGGTTCACAGTTGGATGATGTTCACAGTTGGATGATGTTCACAGTTGGATGATGTTCACAGTTGGATGATCTTTACATAGCAACCTGTGATATTCCAATGACTTTCCACCTGGATTTAATTCTCTTATACATCAAATAGATGTACAACAATCAACAATATGAAACTTATACGTTTAAAACTTTCTTCAATAAAGCTTATATTTATATTAAATTAAAGTCACAGATCTTTCAATAAAGCTTATATTTATATTAAATTAAAGTCACAGATCTTTCAATAAAGCTTATATTTATATTAAATTAAAGTCACAGATCTTTCAATAAAGCTTATATTTATATTAAATTAAAGTCACAGATCTTTCA